>JAZGUH010000238.1:0-496373 GCA_037893225.1 Hippasteria phrygiana
CATGGCCTAGAATAAAAGCCTCTTCAACAGCTATACCCGCTTCCGTCGCACAAGACGAATGTTTGCACAACCAATCCACCGCAGACAGCTTTTCTATTTTTCCTCCCTGACTGCTCAAGTTAAAGGTATCATGAATTTTCCCGGTGAGTCATTCGTATTGACACAGCGATATAGAACGCGTGCCTGAAAGCTATACGTTGCGTTGCTATGACAACGCTAGAACTCCTTATCGTGATTGTTATTGTGATTTTTTCGGTACTGTACTGGGGCACGTATATGTTGACGTATATTGCGGGTGTATCAGTTTAGTTTATTCACAGGCTGGTATGCTGCACTCGCATAGTTTTTTTTTCTTTTGTGGCTACGGCTTCGAATTTGGCCATTGACAGGCTACGGTGAAGAGCCGTAGCCATTGATAATAATGTCTGTGAGATAGTCTTACATCGGGAAGCTTAATAGGCGTGTTGCCAAAATACTGCACAAACGCTATAACAACACAAACCATTCAAATTTTCTTTTATCGGGGTTTTCTGTCAGATGTACCCCAGATATATATGTGCACAAGAAGTATCCCAAGACAGTCATCATAAAATCAGGCGTGCAAAGGTTTTTTTAAAGTAATATTTATTGATTTCTTTGTAACATTGTCAGGTAAAGTCGGAAGTAGATAGTATCGATTCTTGGCATATTTATATAGTGATTGGTATCGATATGATTGAAAGCTATTGCATTTTGCACTATTCGAAAATCACCGGGATTGCTGGTTCAGTTTAACGGAATCGAAGCACAGCTACACCGGGTTTGAACTCTTGAATCTGACACACAAAAACTTTGCACACTAGTAATCACCAGAAAGGTTTCAAGCTGGTCGTTAGCTTCACTTCCATGGGATTCGCATTCTTGTAAAAACCCCGCTTCCAAAGAATCTCCTGAAAACTATGACAGCAATAGAGGAAATCAACGAATATCACTGCTTGTAAAAGGCTACTATGCAAAATCAATTACGCAACACATTATGCCTATTCAAACGCAAATAAGCACTCATTGCTTAAAAAAAGAAACTGATCTGACGTCACTTGTACAACACAAAGGGTAAACTGTAGATCTTCACAGTGAGCAAGGCGGCGGAGGAAACATACGTGGGGGAATCGGTCTAACAATCCCACGGGTTGATGGTCGGAGAAAGCAGCGCAAATTTTTGTTTCCAACGTCCACATTAACCCATAGCGGTTTTTAAATACCAAATCAGGGAATGAAAAATTCAACCGAATGGGTCAACGGTAAGTTGACAAAATGCGGTCCACATCGGCACATACTTCATAGAGAATAACAGCTTGTATGACATATAAATAAGACCGTACTTTTAGCTAAAAACAATTTAGCCGTATTCACCCTCAATTCAAGTCTTACGGCCACACAGAAATCAGCCGACCTCCCAATAGAATGTGTAGGCCTATTTAATATTGTCTATACTTTTTACGGCGGCTGCTGCAGCGGCTGTTGCATATATATACAGACTGCACTATATATGCGGCGCAAGTCTGAACGTCCGGATGTCAATGCTTCCTAAATATTACATTGTGGTAGAATTTTGGAATAGGTTACGTAATTAACAAAAAAGCAGAAATTTGGGGGATATTACGGCAATGTGTATACCTTTAAAAAGGTATATTTTCAGATGCAATAAATACTCAGGATAGCTATGAAAAAAATCAAAGTAAGTTTCACTACTAAATCTCTTTTGTTCTAAATTAATACTAATGGCGAAATGAGCTTACACCGATATTACACAACATTAGACAGTAATTTCGTGCACGAGGAGTACGGTACATAAATGAAAACATCTGTCGTGACAGCTGCGTATACTCGAGATCTTGAGGATGCCTCATCGATCGGTCGCTCACTCGCTGTCTGTCACTCAAAACCAGTAGCGTACTAGCAGGTTTCGGACCGCCACTAGGACAAAATTGCAACATTTTCTGGAGAAAAACAATTGTTCGACTTCATGCGGAAGATGTAGCTAAAATCAGGTACCGGCAAATGAGATGATACAAATGAGACAATGTTTTTCATTTTAATTGGTGAAAATGACTCAAATATCATGGAGAGTCAGGTGCATGGCCATTGCGAGGGGGGGGGGGGGGGGGGGGGGGGGGGGGTGGCAAGGGGGACCCCCCCCCCCGAAATAAAAAAAAGAGAGAACAAATAAATGAAAAAGAAGACGAGGTGCGAAGTCAATGTTGTACTCAATTTAATGTATATTTAAAACACTCGAAACCTGTCGAAGCTTAACATTTCTTCGTCGTCTTCCTGCAGGTGTCTTCAGGCTTTCGAGCTACAGCGCGATATGCGCTTTTGAGGAATCCATGGTTTCATTACCAGAAAGAATGAAAATAAATAAATAGTAAACAAATTAAATTTTTCGCCCTGATTTTTGTATTTCTTTTTCTTTTAAATTTTTCTTTATTTTCTTTCTTTCTTTCTTTCTTTCTTTATTTATTTGTTGGGAGGGGGAGGGGACAAAGCATTTGCCTATATAAATGGTTTCACGAAGTGTTAGCTGAGATGTGTCTTAAGAAAAGTAGGCCTACCCAGTAGTATTTGCTAAGCAACGAGTGACGTAACAATGCAAATCACTGTGGTAACTTTGCAAGCCCTCAACAATTAAGATGAGATTAGTGTTGTGAAATGGTATAGGAACAACCACAATTTCAACATTTTTCGACCCCCCCCCCCCCCCCCCCGGGCCCCGGATCCAACCCTGTTGCTAGCAGATATGGTTGTTCCATTGATCAATAGCTTGGAAAAATAAGAGAGACAACCAGCGCACAGTTACATAACGCGTGCAAAGTACACCCACCCCCCGAGAAAAAATAACTGATTTCAATCAGTCCCGTACCCGGGGGTGCGAACCCACTCCCCCCCCCCCCCCCCTCCCCCTCCACACACACAATTCCCCCAAAGGTCCATTTTTTAATGTATTTTTTTAGAATCGTGAAGGTGGATGGCCCACCATATTGAACGTTGATATGCGTCTTAGTGGAAATATTATGTAAAAAAGGCTTTTGAAAGCGCCGCCATTAAAGAAAGTGGACCGTAACCACCCCTCCCTCCCCCGCATTTTAATATATATTGCGGGGCCAAAAACAAAAAAAATATGGATTTTTTTTATATAAACTTATAAATTTGGTCCGGAAATTTTGGATACGGCCCCCCCTCCCCCCTTCCCCAAAAAAGAAAAATCCTGTGTACGGACAGGTCCATTATACAACACGTCCAATAGTCTAATTTAATATGTTTTTACTTCTTCTTGCGAATAAAATAGCTGCTATTTATATGACAGCGATATTAAACATTTAGATGGCACACCGATTACATAATATATTCCTCTTATTTGTATACGGCTGCATCTTATTTAACTCCATGGGCTGCATTGCTTTTCTGCAAGATGTGCTGTGCGGGGGAGACCAGTTCCCGCCCATAATCAGAACGATGGATGGACTGGGAATCAGTCTACTGCAGTCCACTTGATAGCTGTGGAATTGTGCAAACCACGAGCAGGCTATACGCCTTCATCAAAAGAGAGATGGGTCATTAGACCGGGAGGAGCCGGGGGGGGGGGGGGGGGGGGGGCCTACCTGTAAAGTTAACCAATTTTCATAGCAATGGTCCATGTGCATGCCCACGTAAGGAAATAGACGTCTGCCGGGCACATTCAGGTGGCTGTGGTCAGGAGGGCCAGATATAGTCCCAGATATCACGAAAGGCCACTGCCAGACATTTGCAGTGGTGGGTTGTACCCGCCAGACGCCCCAAATGCCCGCCAGACGCCCCAAATGTCCATGTACCCCCAAAATTGAGCTAGACCAGCTCGTGCATTAACCCGTGCAGAAACCTACTGGAAAATGTTCAGCATAACTCCGTATATCATGAATGGGCAGAATGGCCACTGCCAGACATTTTCAGATCTCCAATCTGAGTAAATCAATCAAGACCAAGACCCAATCAAGTCCGCCGCCTCCATCTCCCTCCAGCTCCTCATCATCGAGCATCCCGTGTAGACAGCTTATCTGGATACCAGCGACGACTCCTCTCTAGTTCTATCGCTGCAGATGGGCCTTCTACTTCCAAAACTCACAAAACCACACCGACCTTACACCGTCACCCGGACAACAAATTCAAACAAGTATAAGATCCCTGGAAGAGAACGGCAACAAATTGACTTTGTCCCAGGCAATTGAGACCACCACACCACACCGCCCCAGTGAAAATACGGCACCCACACCTACATAGATCTCTAAAATTTCAGAGATCTTTCCGAGAACGCTGGGACGGTCTCCAAGCAGTGGCGTAAAAATATATTATATTCTATTATATTCGTGCTTAAATAGCGCTTTACACAAATGTCTCAAAACGCTTCACAATTATTAGGCCATGAGATCAATTCTGTGCAGCAAATCGAGATCCGTGCTGTCTGTTCTCTACCCTCACAGGTACCCATTTATACTCCTGGGTGGAGAGAGGCAATTGTAGTAAAGTGTCTTACTCAAGCACACAAGCACCATAATCCGCTGGTGGGGTTCGAACCCACATACCATAGCACGTGAGTCAGACACGGTAACCATTGGACCATGTCGCCGAGTGGAAGATGAGAGTGTCGGGGGGTGTCGGGGGGTGTCGGGGGGTGTCGGGGGGTGTCGGGGGGTGTCGGGGGGTGTCGGGGGGTGTCGGGGGGTGTCGGGGGGTGTCGGGGGGTGTCGGGGGGTGTCGGGGGGTGTCGGGGGGTGTCGGGGGGTGTCGGGGGGTGTCGGGGGGTGTCGGGGGGTGTCGGGGGGTGTCGGGGGGTGTCGGGGGGTGTCGGGGGGTGTCGGGGGGTGTCGGGGGGTGTCGGGGCAATGACACTAGGGGTTGCTGCTCATGATACCGTAAGGTCTGGTTACCCTATGTAGGCTACGTACATCTAATGTACAAAATAATGCACACTTTTGTCCCTATGCCTGACAACACAACGGTGTATTTAAAGATTTTGTACTGTTTGTTTCCAGTTTTTTTTAATACATTTCGACTGTTGAAAGTTACAAGATAACCTCGAGAAAAGAAAAAAATTACCACCACATAAATCGGGGGGGGGGGGGGGATGAGCCAATGGAGCACCCCCCCCCCCCCCCTTTCCCCGATCAAGAAGTGGGGATATATACACCACCCTTGGGATTGACGTTCATGTCTCCAAGCCAAGACATCGCTCCTCTTCACACGAGTGACGCTGGAGGAATACAAACAGCTACACAGAGGCGAAATTGGTCATCACAGCAAGAAGAACAGCATAAGAAACATTAGCTGAGCAGTTCCAAGGCCAAGATCACCAAGGCCCACATGAGGCTAAGAAATCGGCAAAACAACATTGCCTCATAAGAAGCATCCGCCTCAAACAACCTAAAAAACAATCCCGATATCGTAGTCAAACCATAATAACAAATACAGAGGCATGTAATGAACCGCTCGAAGTGGGTTACCAAATGTTACACCTGCAGCTGGACCAAGATATTATACCCACAAACCATAACTCTGGTTCACAATACACTAAATCGCAGAGCTGTTGTCGAGTCCCTGCAAGTCCTTTCACATGTCCAGTCAGAATTCCTTTCATAAAGCCGGTCACAAGTAACTGGATGAACAATGACAAAGGAATGCCTTTGTCAAAGCATTTGAATAAGATTTGACGGTTTGCATGGTGAAAGCAAAAAGGTAACTGGTTTGCGGTAGCACCGTGTGTATTGAATCTGAGATTCAATACACACGGTGCTGCTGCAAACCAGTTACCTCTTTTGAATATCTTGTGATTGGAATTAGGACTGGAGTGCTTGTGATGGACTTGCAGGGACTTGCACTGGACTTGTGATTGACTCGACTACAGCCCTGCTAAATGTGGAATACCTTCACCCACTCCCAACAATTTTCAATGCCCAACCATTAAATTATTTTCTCCTCAAAAAAAACACCGTAACCCCACCACCGGGAGAAAAATTCGTTGGACGAACAATCAGTGGATGCACAAGCCCTACCGCAAACAAATCAGAATACGAAGATTACTTTCTTCTACCCATAACGCAGTCATACATGTATGTCCGCGACACCGCAGACATCTTGCAATAGAAGGGAGAAACGTTCCACATACTGATTACCAGTATCGATGTTGTTTCCATGTACACAAATATCTGACAAACGGAGGCTATGCAATGCTTTTAGCAACACCAACCACAAAATATACTCCGTCACAAAACCACTCTCCATCTACACCAAAAAACGTCTGAAACTCATCCTCATACAGGCGCGCAACTGTTTCCCATTCAGAAAACAAGTTCTTTCTCCAGAAGATTGGTTGTGCAAAAGCGACAAACATTCTCACATAATGGAACTTTGGAAGAATTCCAGAACCTTATCAAAGATATGAATAAGATAAACCCAATATACAAAGCCTCTGGATCATCAACTACATATCTTCAAAGGTCACCGTTTCTGTAAAACAGGCATCCCAGACACAAGTCCATACACAAAACCAACGGAAACCTTTCAGTATCTCCCACCGCGACCTGAATAAAGCAATAAACAAACACTGGCACTTAATCAAATTAGCCAATAAACCACTCTTGAAAATAGTTCCCCAACCCCATTTCATCGCCTTAAAAAATACTTAAAACATCCAGGAAAAAGTGATACGAGCTTAAAGGGGCTGTGTCGTCGCGCCATCTCGCGTTAACGAATCAAATATTGGAGTGCGCCCCCTTGCGCTTCATTTCGGTTATGTGCTATTTTTAACCTCCATCCGTTTGTTATGGCTGTTCTGAGAATTGGCTTTAGGAAACTACACCCCCTGGAACAAGCACGCATGTCCAGCGTCTGCGTACTGAAATACACATACGTGTACACGTATACTTATAAACAAGTAGCACACATCGTGGCACTCAGTTCTCTAAGAAAAAAAACGTTCAAATTTCATCTGTTTATTTCATAAAATTTCATTCACATGTACACAAGTGCCATGGAATATTTGTCTGAAAGTTGCATAGAATTGGAGGTTGGCGATATAGAAGTAGAACCTTACGCTGGAGAACCTATGACATGTACATGCCGAAACTCTTGCCAGAGAGGACGACTCGGCACACGGGGTGCTTGTCCATGTAAATGTGCACAGCAAAACTGCAACGTGTCTTGTCGCTGTGGGATAGTTCGCGCTAAATTTTGTACACAAAATCCCACAGGCGGGGTATCCGTAAAAGGGTCTATGTATTATGTGTACATTCATCTGGATGTATCTTGTTCGTATCTTGCTTGTAAACTTAGGTCGATAAAAAGCTTCAGGCTTATTTTGACCCGTCACTTTAATAACAAAATTATCATGCTACTAAAAGAGGGGTAGTGGCTGCAGACAGTTCTTTAGCAGCGAAAAAAAAAATTAAAATCTAGAACTTAGAAGTACATTTTTTTTTTAAGCAGTTGATAGATAGAGCTGAAACAACTTTACTTGGTCGCTATTCCAATGGCACTTGTTAACAACTCGCTGTGTGAAACAACATTTCCGCACATCAAGTCTACATGTAATGTATAGTCAACATGTACAGTACATACATAACATGTACAGTATACATCCGATCCATGTACTCGGTATGTGAATTGTTCATGTCATAAAAAGTAAGCGAATAATTCGTGCAAAACAGGTAAAAATTAGGGTTGTTTGAATATTTGTCGGGGTGTTTATTTCTTTGTTTCTTCGGTAGTCATCTTTATTATAGTGATGTGGGGATCTGTGCGCCAGTGGCGTAAACACAGGGAAGGAGTTCAGGGGCCCGCCGATTTGTATTTCTTTTTTGTTTCGTAAATTTAAAAAGGGGAAATTGTACACAAAGTGATGTTTCACATTTCAAGCGGTGTTTAGGGCAGGGGTATCCCCCGTTGAGAAAAACTTCAAGATGCAGTACTTGTTGACAAATTCAATAATCATCCCCACTTTTCGACACGGATTTATTCGCCACTGGTGAAATCTCATTTGTTTGGCGTATATTATTTATTGGTAATACCTGTTATTATTGTGTTTATTATTTGATAGTGTTGAAATAACTCTTATGATGTAACTTTCCATAAATTCCTGCCGTCAAATGTAACACAAGGTCGTGGACTCAATATCGGCATCAGTATAGCTGTTTTACTTTGATTTGCTCATAGTTGCACGCACAGCCGATTTTAGACAAAATTTATTTCGATACATAGGCCTACAACTTTATTTTTGTATAGGAAGGGGCTGGTGCATTATTTATTTTACAATTATAAATACAGATTTACTTATTTTCGTTTAGTTCTGTCATGGTACATTTTGGCGTTTGGCGGGTGGGGTGTCACGGACCATGTTCGACTGTAGGCCTATCGTATATTTTTGGTGGCACAAACACATACAAAATACTTGTACATGCAGTATGTATCATAACTACAATGGTACTTTTTTCACCATCCTGGTCAGGACTTTCTATTGTCCTACAAACTAACCCATCCCCATAGACTAAGCACTAGTTTGCCTGTCCACACTTTTCCGGAACAAAGAAATAAACGTGAGGACAGTATTGTTCCCTTTGTTGAACCCTCCTTTTTGTCCTCACCAGTACGTCAATAATAATACAGGATCATGCATGCAGCAGTCATTGCAATTGTAATCTGATCTGGCGCGCGCGCCCTGTGGGTCAGCGCGCGCGAGCCCTGTAGGTCAGCGCGCGGTCGTGGGGTATTATTTGCAGTTACATGGGTTCATCTGCGTCCATCAGTTCGGGATTCAGTGTACAGCCGCAAGCCTGCTATGATCGTGACGACACAGCCCCTTTAAACTACCAAACCAAAACCAACAGCTCAAACCACTCCCGACAGACTCAGACTTTTTTGAAGAATCAAGTGACCCAGACGAACCTTGCACCCCGAAAAAATAAATGTTCAAACTGAAATTTGCCAACTTATTAGAAATAGATAAATTATGAGGTTTCAAATGACACATTCCACCGAAATATCGGTCACTGATAAGTTACACAGGTAATAAGCTTCAGATTTATAATTGGAGCGGGGCGCTTCTATTACAGTGTTGATGCATTCTTGTTCAGAAATATAGTTTCCCTCCAGAATTCGTTCGTAGGGGAAATCTATTGAATTTTAATGTCAGAGCACGGACATTGAAGCGTTGAGATTTTTTGAATCAGAGATACCTGTGGGTCCTCCGATCATTTTACTCAGACAAACAGCTTGGATTCTCCATTATATTTCCACGAACTGAATCAAATTAGTACTTGGGTTTCTGATTAAATCTCTTCCATATATGCTATCAGTGTAGTGGTGATACCATGATCACACCGACATAAGTCATCAGTCTGCAATGCTTGCTCCTATGTAATTATCATTTCATCTCCGATTTCATTCACTGAAGCCCACAATGCCATTATTATTTACGCAATTATGGCGCCATGCACAGACTATAGACCATGCATCTTCAAAACCCATCCCGCGGAGCAATTTGAATTTTTCCATCTTCAAAGTCTATGAAATCAATTCCAACTCAATACCCCCGGTAGTTCAGCAACGTTAGCATTCACAAGTTGAGCAAAATCCTTCTAGAAATAATTGTTTACCAATTGTTATCTTTAGCTCAGCTGTTAAGATTTAATCGGTTCGTTAACAAAATAACATTGTTGTCGTCATGCTAGCGGTTTAAAGTGTTTTCCGCTCCCAATCCAGAGCAAACTCGCATGAAAATGACAAGAAAATCAGTGTAGTTAAAATGTTAATGAAATGTATTACCTATGCATGCCATTTACAATAGCAACGGTCATAATGACTGTCGTTTTCGCTTTCATATATAAAAATACATTATTGCATTGATGACATCAAAAACTGATTGAACGATTCCTATACGCTAGAATATGGCTTTGTGATAGCAGACAATTATTATCGTGGGCCTACCTTTCTGTTTGACATATGAAGACGGCGAGTATACGACCACCGTGTGCTTCCGAGTTACAGCACGAGGCATGATTGCGTTCCTCCTACATCCCTGGCCAGCACGGACTGAAGAACAAAAATCACTCACACGGGTGGGTACGCTGTAAAGAATTCACAAATTCAGACTTTCGTCCCGTGTACAAACGGCAATTCTGAGACCAAAACCTCCGTCATAGTGCGAGATTTCTTCGTCATCGTAGTCTGTTGTCTGATGACGAGCCCGTATAGAATCGTCCTCCCCTCTGTTAGAATCGGTTTATCATTACAAATCTTAATTCCATCCGTCAGTCAGCCTCTGTGGCCCGGCGTTCGCTGCATCCATGGCTCCACTAGTAGATTTGGATGTGACACAGGATGCGGCGATTACTGATGCACGTACGTACATTACGTATACGAGCCCTGCGCGGAGCAGGTACGCATGAACCAGCCTGCGTACGATAGAGCAATTAATTTTAAGTCAGAGTAATTGCTTACATGACAAACCGTCCTTGGTAAGAACAGGATGGTACCAACCAATGAAATGTTCATGTGATGCTAAATGTTTGTGACTGGTCTTCACCTTTATTAATCACACGGCGATTCGGCTGGTAATTATAACCTGTTTTACTAAAATAAGATTTGTGTGTGTGTGTGTGCTGTTTTGTCCTCAGCTCCGTGAAACTGGACCCTGGGTGTCTGCTATATGTGCTTTCTTTATATTGCTATTTTTCACTTCATATTATAGTATCTGTAAAGAGCCGTACTTACTGATCCCGCCAAGTCTTTGCGTGCATACTGAATTTGTATTGTTGAAATGTTAATAAATTATTACAAATAAAATTTAAAAATTTCATAATTCTCGGAAACTCCAACTTTCATATAATCTCAGAAAAAGAAAAAATTCTGATTTTTTCTTTTTTTACATTTTCAAAGTGAACAAAGAAACTGGCAGGAGCGGGATTCGAACCTGCGACCTCCGGAATTTAAAACGAGGCTCTCAAAATTGGCTACCTTCTTAAAAAATAAAATGTTTTACACCCCCCCCCCCAAAAAAAAACCCACAAAAAACCCCACAAAAACACAAAAAACAAACGAATAGAAACACAATTTACAAATTCTGGCTGGAATGGAGCCTTCGTTCTTAGCATAAAACAATACATGTATTTGTAATAAACTCATGATATTTTCAGATCGTGCACACCCCGCTCTCGGTGCATCTACCCACTATCTGAAGACCACCCCCACCCCCACCCCCAAAGACTTGTACCAAGACCAATGCCGCAATTACTTTAATCTGATAAAATGATTTACTTTATTATTCGGGCTACCCATGTGATACCGCACTTTATTGAAACTGTTAACTTCAATCATATTGGTGAGAATAATGAACCCTATTTATTAATTTTTTTTTTTATTTATTGTTATTTTTGGGGGAAATTTTTATGCCTTTTATTTTTTTGAGTTGATGGGCGCAGTTCTCACTTCAACAGGTGGGTGGCCGCCATGAGCTCTCGTAGTAACCTGTTTTGCGATCTAAGCAGGATACCAGTCAAGTTTTGTCAACGTACGTACGCACTTGCCTTGCGATATTGGCTTAGATTACCAATGAAACGCCGTTGCCTGGGAGCTAGCTCGCTGCAAATGTAAATCAACATGGCGGCGGAAGATTTGCAACTGCAGCAGTGTGAAGAATCGTAAACAAAATTGTTGGCTGACAAATAGCTTAAATATGTAGGGTTAAAACCTACTGCGTTGTTCCGAATATCAAAGTAAGTATTATCTATCATATTATTTTTGACAGTTTGCTTTAGTTTAAGTTATTCTACGGAAGTGGTGACTGAAACGAGGTTGTAATGTAATGTTATTGTTTTGATCGTTGATCGTGCACGCAAGGGAAATTGACAGGCGCGCGGACAGGAACATTACTGACTAACGTAGCGATTGTGTAGTGTAGGAATGATCCTGTTCCCTCTAAGCCTAAGGGAACAAAATTCCAAACTAGTTAGTGACATTACAAAGCAACAGGTATGCCGTAGATAAAGAGTACTCCTAGAACTATGAGTAGCTATAACACGTAAACGCCAGTTAAGACATTTGCCTATGTGCCACCACGTAAAAATATAATTTTTTGGAAACGGATAACGCCCAAACGGTCCCAAAATTACCCATAAAATTACCCAGAAATGTAGAGTAATACTTACTCTTCAATTTAACATCTTTGGTGAGATTATTGATAGAACAGTTATCAAAAAATTTGCATGTTTTTGAAGACGACTTTTCGCGTGCGACTTGCAGAAATTGCCGACTTTAAGTTTAGGTGATTTTTGACCTCTGACCGCGTTTGGAGGTCTCGTTGAAATCTCGTTTTTTTTGCGAGTTTCTTAGAGATTTTGATGAAAGTTGAAAGGTCAATGTGTGAAACGAGATCACATGGAGATGTCGAGCTATTCAATACGGACGAAGACTCATCTGAAGGGTAAGAAAACGTGAAATTTTCGGCATTTTTATCCACAAAAAGTTGGGAATTTGAAGTAAAATATGTTCAAACTGACATAAAACCAGTGACCCCGCCTTGGATTCACACATTAGTACATTGTCTGGACTGTTTTTGAGCAATATCAACACACATTTTCTGTGAAAAACATCGCTAACTTCCCCTAAATGTGTTTTCTGAGGTCATGTCATCATGGTCAATTGTTTGCGCGATATAATGGCATATGCAACCGCGCGGTCTCGAATTAATATTAAAGTTTATGTAAAGATTTGCTCAGTGTTCATCCGCTCTAGACTTGCATAGTTATTTATTTTAACAGTGAAGTGTAAAATATGTATTTAAAAAAAAAAAAAAAAATTATAACATGTAGTCTAGGCCTGAATGATTATGGTTTTATTTATTTGTATAAATTATGACCATAAATAGGCCCTACATGTAATGTATTATTAGAAAGTAAAAAAAGTAGTGCCGAGATTTTGAAAAAAAAAATCAAGTTTTTGATTTTTTTTTTTAAGTTCACACAACTTCAAAAGCTAATATCTCAAGAAGTAAGAGGTTAATTTGAAGGCAACTAACATCCCTGAATTCCTCACATTAGTAGCTTCATTTTGATATATAAATTGACATATTTACATAACTTTTATGAAATGGGCTACCGCAAATGCCTTTATGGTCAAATTAGCGGCACACAAAGTACATTTTTTATAAAGTTTAAAGGAGTATAACTCAAAACCCGAAAGAGATATTCAAAAACAAATTACACCACTGATCCTCTCTCAGCAAGAGCTTCATTTTGATGTATAACTTAATACATTTAGAAATTTTTTTAAAATTAGGGTGTTATACCTACTATGAGGTTCCTGACATGAACCTCATAGGAAGACGCCGATTTTTCCCATAGGCTAGTAGTAGTAGTACAGCAAGAATAAGAACGTCATTTCCATGCAACACGTTTCTACATTTTTCGCCGTGAATTACTTCATGGCTGCCCCCAAAAAAATAATATGCCGCATTTACATCCTCACCTTGGTTGCGCCAAGTCAATTTTCGCCTGAAACGGGTCCAATTTGCGGGGAAAAAAGAAAAAACAATGCAGTCGTTCCGAAGCGATCACACACGCACACCATCGATTAAGCCGCACACACGAAGCTCCTGTAAGATATCCCAGCATGCATCCAGCCGGGTAATGTGCGGGGGGGCCGTGGGTCGGTCAAGTCATGATTATTCATCGGAAATTCGAAGCGCGGTACGGCAGTTGCCTGCCGGCGCCGCGGCCGTACCGCGCTTCAAATTTCCGATGAATAATCATGACTTGACCGACCCACGGCCCCCCCGCACATTACCCGGCTGGATGCATGCTGGGATATCTTACAGGAGCTTCGTGTGTGCGGCTTAATCGATGGTGTGCGTGTGTGATCGCTTCGGAACGACTGCATTTTTTTCTTCTTTTTTCACGCAAATTGGACCCGTTTCAGGCGAAAATTGACTTGGCGCAACCAAGGTGAGGATGTAAATGCGGCATATTATTTTTTTGGGGGGCAGCCATGAAGTAATTCACGGCGAAAAATGTAGAAACGTGTTGCATGGAAATGACGTTCTTATTCTTGCTGTACTAGCCTATGGGAAAAATCGCCATCTTCCTATGAGGTTCATGTCAGGAACCTCATAGTTCTAGGAGTAGATAAAGAGCAGGGTTTTAGTTCTTGAGGGAAATTTTTGGGTAAAGCGACGATGAAGAGTTAGTCTAACGTTACACATCAAAAAGCAACTCGAAAATAAAGATGGCGATCACCGCGATGCACAGTAGGCCTATTAAAGCCCGGTTCATACTTCATGCGAATGCGAATTCAAAGCGAATTTCATGACGTCAACAATTGAAGTTTCATTGTGACGTTCTCCGTTACCATAACGAATTCGCTTCGCATACGCATTCGCATGAAGTATGAACCGGGCTTAACTGTTATTGTTAAACATGCAAAACTGCATTGATTCACAAGGCAACTGCCGCAAAGCGTGTAAGAAAATTACATTTTCTACCACAATAAACTGTTCGAAATTACAAAAAATGATGTCAATAGAATTAGCCTAAGAGAAATCTGCATAATGCACCGCACGACAAGCCGTATGCTGGCGACTTTTTCATGACTGGTACAACGGTCGCGGTACGTGTACGCGTGTCAATATATCGGTTCGAGGCTGCACGCGCGTCAGGACTCTGTTTTGTGTTTTGTACCATTCATGAAACAGTCGCCGGCATACAGCTTGTCACGCAGTGCATATCTACTGAGCCAATGATTTCTAATGAGGTGTTTTTGCTGGTATTATCAGATCCGTCCATTTAAAAGAAGCCATGTCACACCAGATGAATGGCACAGCTGACCACCAGCATAGTGCCAATGGAAGCCTGAATGGCAGCTTGAACGGCCATTCCTTTGGCCTCCCTGGGGTCGATCAAGAACAGCTCAAGAGTCGGCTATACTCCTACGCACCCAAGCAGGTCCCAGAAAACACCAAGGCACTGAAATTCAAACGAATTACACCGGCCCAGAAGATCACCAGATCTAAGCCCACGGCCACCAAGTTGGAACCACTGGTGAGTTGGTTTAATTTTTATTTCAAACACCAAATTATTACAGTTTTGTGGCTGAAAGCCACTTAGGTAAAGTGCTATAACATAGCTGGTAGGGTTGGCCATAGTCCCAGTAACTAGGACCTTACTTATCGCTTTTTTAACATCTGGACATGATCTTGCGATAGTAAGGTCCCAGCGAATCGTGTACAAAAAACGGCGCAACTAAAAAACCGAAAACATAAGGCCCCAAAAATATGGTAAAGAGAATACAACTCTAAGTAAAAGTCTGTATTTTATTGTTAAAGTTGGTGCTTAAAATCAAGATTTCACACACGTGGCGAAGTTCAATTAGATCCTCCACGAGCGTGCTGTCAACAACCGCTGCCATGATCGTGCCGAACTAAATAGAGGATAAATCTTATCAAAGAAATTATCCCGAGTTTATCCCAATTTTCACACTTATACTATAGACCCATATATATAATATGATTTATAGATATTTTATTTATCCTGGCTAGCATAATCAGTTAATTGGCATTGGGTGCATTCCACTCATGCAAGCAGTTGCAAAATGCTCAATAAACAAACAGTTTGAAGTAGAACGAATGTGGCACAAGCAAAAATATGATCTGTCAACTTGGCTGTTTTCTCTTAATCTTATTTTAAAATCAACACCATTCATAAAGGAAAAAGTGTCCTGTAAACAAAGGAATTTATCGCTCACTGGCAGTGATTCAACTTGCCACTTTCTCTACTGTGATAGATTCAGTCTTTGTTGACAGGTTGTTAGTCTTTCCATGTAACCTTGTTGCCATCTTGTGATTGGCTAGCGAGATTCTTTGTACTTTACTATGGGAGCTGCAAGATTAGTTCTCCAAAAAACATTTCCTTTAAAAAATTTCCATGAAACCATGAATTAGAAAAATCAGAATATATAAAATTTACTATAAACTGTTTTGAACACAAAATAACAAAAAGAAAAATGCAAACCCCCCCCCCAAAAAAAAAAATAGTTTGCGAATCGAACTTGTTCCAAAATCAGATACTTTACCACCGAGCCACCCGAGCAGCTTGACCGAATCGGCTTTTATTTTATTTTATACGACACTTTGGAGTAACTATATATCTTCACAAGCAAATATTAGCCACTTACAAGATGGCAACAAAGCTGGCAACATCGGGCAGTCTTGGTTGTCATTACCCCATTTTGAACTGTTTTCCTACATAGGCAAACAGCTTCTCAATGCTGTTTCATATGTTACACATTCATAACATACAGTTCAGTCCATTACACATTCCTGAAAACAGTCCCATACATTGTGCATCATTCACTCTTCATGTGTAAGTGGAATGTACCCCTGGTGAATTGACGAACAAACTTTGCTTTCTGTTGCCGCCCCTGCTCCAGCCTGGACTCGCAAGGTTCCAGGAGCGTAATCAGCCCGAGTACATCCGACGCAAGGCGGCCGAGGAGCAGGCAGCTCAAGGGTTGGTAAGCCGTAAATCCCAGGGAGAGCCGGAGGCCAAGAAGCCCCGCCGTCCGGGCTCAGTGGAACCATTGGAAAGGCCCCCTAGTGCCACGCCCCTGCCAGAGCTTCCAGTTGAACTGAAACAGAAACAGGTGCTTATCGGATGCCCCCAAAAATTCATGCATTGTTTTAAAAAAATATTGGAATGATACTTTTCTTTTTACTCTAGTTTTAAGGAGAAGCAGGCGTTTTGAACCCCTTTTAGAAGGATTGTGCAAGGATCCAAATCTCATTACCTCCTTTTATCAGTTATATCCAATTGGCAAGCACTTTTGCAGTATAATATTTCATGCTTTGATTTTGTGGATAATTCAAATTTTTAACCAACATTTTCTTGCAAACAGTTACCTGTCAAGTATTGCATGAAATATGTATACATTTTCTATTTATTTTTTAAACAGTTTGATAATTGCCCTAGAACAAGGGTTCACTTTTTTTTCATACCAGTAACTTTACCATTGATTTATTTTTCTCCTTTTCTCACCTGAAGTGGTTGCTGTATATAACTAAGAATTATTTTGACCTGGAAGCATGAAATGAGCAAAAAACTGCAGTATGGCTTACTGAGCCACAAGAAGGAACAGTTTTTTTTTTACTGAAAAGTCTATTTTGAGATCAAATCATTTGTGCAATTTCATATCCCAAAGTTTTAAAACTGACAATCTCAAATTTAAATTTTTAAATTTTTTTTTATGGGGGTGAGGGGAATTCTTTGTTGAACTGAGATTCAAAGCTTTATTTTTTTAGTTTTAACAACTTTAAAAGGTATCGTCAAACAAACCACAAGGGAAACTGACTTGGTAATTTTGAATGAATTTTCAAAAGGATTGATAAAAAAAAACCTGGCAAGAGTGGGATTTGGACCTACAACCTCTTGAACACCGTACCAGTGCTCTATCAACTCAGCTACCTTGCCATAAGTTAGCAGTCTCCCAAACTGTCGGTGTCTTTGCTCGGGGGGTGTTAGTCAGAAGTTAAAAACCCATAATGCTGTATAGCCAGGGATCACACCACAACTTTACCATACAACCCAGGAAGTGACATTGTGGGGATCACTCAATGAGGATACGACTTTGAACTAATAATATCATGGTTTCTTTGACGGCAGCACGTTTTTCTCCAAATGTGTTCTCTGCGCATTTGCTGTACGGTGTCGTTTCCTTCAGGTCGTATTTTTCGATTGGAATGAGTTACAGGGATAAATTTGGCATCATCAGAAAGCCCATAATTAATTCATCTTTATTGTGGTGTAAATAATCTCAAAATGCAAACTTTGGGTGACATTCATGAATATGCATCATCACATTTAACTTTATTTATATCTGAAATGCAGGAATCTTTTGTTGGGGGTCCACTCCGGTCTCCAACCCCACCCAAGGAGCCCAAGCTATCCAGCCCTCGGTCGGGACATACCCGGGGCATCACGGTCAACATCCCGGTCCTACAGGGGCCCGAGGAGCTGGAGGGACTGAGGGACATCAGTCAGATTATAAGCATCTTGAGGGAGAAACCCAAACTGGGTTTCCTGTACATGTCTCCGGCTGTGCCCAAATCCTCCGTCCTTTACCATCCGTATAATCTCAAGTAGGCACAGCTGCTCTTGTTGGTTTATTCTTTTGTTTCGTGTTGTTGTTTTCACCTGCTATTTTGTGTAAATATTCTTGTATTTGTGTAAATATTTTTGTATGTGTGTGTAAATATTCATTTTTAATTTAAAATGTATGCAGGGCCCACATGGAAACCAGTTTTAAACTGTTTGGGCACACCCTGGTTAAAGAAATGTAATCAATAAATCTATCACTATTTGTGACCCTCTGGGGCATTATGAGGAATATTCCCCAAGATCAGTTTTGCGAGTAATCATCGCCTGAAGTCATGTACACGTAAAAACTCATGGCAAAATCAAATTTGAGGTTTTTATTTGTTTTGAGAGAGCTTTAGTACCATTAAATCTTTAGGTGTAATTTTGTTTTGAAAAAAAAACGGATAAAGTTGAAACAATTGACATTGTTTTGATGGTGACATTGGCGGTGTGTGCAATAATTTTTTTAAATTTTTTTATTAGAGCCGTTTATCTCCAAATGTGTTCTCTGCGCATTTGCAGTGCAGTGTCATTTCCTTCAGGTCATATTTTGGGATCGGGATGAGGTACAGGGATAGATTTGGCATCATCAGAAATGCCATTAATTCATCTATATAGTAGCGTAATAATCCCAAAAATGCCAACTTTGGACGAAATTCCTCGATATGCTACCGAGATAACGACCCTTCAAGACGATCTATATCAGATTTAAGATGATACGATCAGAAATTGTTTTGCAAACTGGGTTCTACTGCGATAGGTCAGTTCGTTTGGGACATCGATTTGAGTTGTTGGGATGGAGTCTTTGAGTATCTTGTGAGGGATTGGTGTTTATGCCTTTGGCAAAAATGCTTTAGGAAGTATCTTTTAAGAGCCATCTGTGCATACCAGTATGTTCAAATAACCAGGGGCAGGTGCGGGTTAGACGGGGGTTAATCCCATCCCTCTTGTATGTTTTTTTTTTTTGTTGAGGGGGGTCTTTTATGGGTAAAATTTTTAAAAATGTCGCGCCTGATTACCATCTTTGCAAAATACATCCTGGATCCACCCCTAATAGCTCTGACAATTATTCAACAAAAATGTTAATACGCTCCCAAGTCAGTTGTTCCCAACCAGTAGTAATGGCTGAGAGGATGTGTGAATGTATGTAATGTTCTAATCACTTGTTTACATTTGTTTGTTTGTTGTTGTTTTTTAGAGTTGTCAATCACAATGGCATCAACCACAGCGACTACTACACCATCAGTAGGAAAGGCGTAACCCACATGCAACCCAACGAGACGGTCTTCACCGACTTGGAGCGCTGGGAACAGGAGTACGTGCACTACACGCGACTCGTCAAGATCCCCACCTTCGCGCTCTTCCGCAAGTGGAAGGCGTTCACCACGTGGCGCAAGAACGTGTCCTCGCGCAAAATTGCCACCTGCAAGAAGCAACTGCAGGAACATCTATTTATCGTTAACCCGGTAAGTGATTATGTTTTGCATGTCAGCCTTCCCCACTGCAACCGTTCCCCTTAAAAATGAAATTTGGAAGAAATAAAAAAAAAAATCAAATAGCAGAATTGTCTGAAGCCAAACAATTTGTATGTTCTGCTTCTTGTGTATCAGTTACAAATTCTTACATGGTGCTTGTTTTATTTGGGGGAAATGCCAAAAAGAATTAAGGGTACCTTGTGGTGCATGGCACTCCAACCCTGTAAAACTTCAAGGGAGACCTCTCTTACCTCTTCTTTAATTCTGCTTCTCTCCCTTGTTTCACTCCATTGGGAGAGCCTCTGAATAGCGTACCAGAGATCATGTGCCCAAGTCAAACTTTTCTTGCTCAACTTGTGCTTTTGCCAGTTTTGTCAAATGGAACCCAAAGATCAACAAACGATGTAAAATAGTTGCCAATGCAGTTCAACTATTACAGGGCCCTAATACATGCCTTTATTCAAACCAATTTTGACCGAGTTCTTGGAAAGTGCTGTGTAACCCAAAACACAGTTTGTGCGGTCCGAGCATTCAAACCCACAGTGACAAAAATGTGCCATTCTTACAAGGGACCAGTCGGAAGTCGCGTTCATCCGTTTTGAGCTGCAGGCAAAAATCCATTCATGGTCGAAATTTTCGATTTCCGTTTTATTGCTTAAAATGGTAGTTTATTTAAAATAAAATCATACTGTGTTTTGGTATTTGTTTATTTTAGTACAATAAAATGTTTAAAAAAGAGATTTTAGTACTGTAACTCACTGATAATCACCGGAATTTGTGTTTTATTTTTCGATTCGTGTACATTGCCATTTTGAATGCAATCATAACAAACTTGGTATCAATAATATAGCTTGTGATCTAAACTCTTCATTGATTGGCCGATCTGACTGATATTTCCACAAATTAACCAATATGAGACACTTTTAGGAGATACCAAGGCTACCCCCTAATCGTGAAGGACAAATTTTATCGCTGATTTCTACAAGAGTACTCAAATTATCATAACTTTTTTTATAATACTGCTCCGATGTTAATAATTCTTTCATCATTTCAAAGCTTATGATGTGTATATAAATCTAGAAATACATTTTTGTGATGAGAGACTGTTCTCTATTGAGAGTGCCACAAATGTACCAGCGTCACATGGTACAAAGTAAAGTCTTAATGCATTTTTTGTTCTTACAAAAATGAGCAAAAGGTTATTAATGACTCACGGTGGTTACATCGATTCCTGTGCCATAGTGTCTGTGTATATCAGTTTTTCCTAGTCATTTTACATTCCAGGTACATTTTTAGGAAAGTAACAAGAATCATCAATGTTATTTCTTTGTAGTCCTTGAGACCAGCTCTCCTGAATGTACGTGAGATGTGTTACCGTATCAGCGACATGGGACTGTGTAAGGTTGAGAAGGGAAACACTTACACACTGTCAGACTTCACTGTGGCTCAGTTTGCACAGCTCAATGAGGTATTAAGAGCGCTTGTGGCTAATGATCACCCGAGGGAAAATAACAATGTCATTTCAGAGTGGTGTTAATTGGCTTACTGAGAAAAACAAGTCCTGTTGGAAATCAAGTTGTTGCTGTATTTTCTCTCCTTAAAACCCTCCTATGCAAACATACATTCTGAGCCATGTTGTTGTATGGGTCAAAATCAGTCAAGGTGATTGTTTTTGACCCTCCTGCCGTAGTACAAAACCACATGTAATCTGATCATGTCTGTGTAAAAGTATAGCAGGGGAGGTGGAAGGAAATTTAGACTGATTTTGACCTTTTAAATAGTAGGAGGGTTATTAATTAAGAAGTCATTGTATATTACTGTTTTATTCCCAGTGAGTCATTGGTTGGGCTTTCCCAAATATACCGAATATTCAAATATTCGATCGTCAACTGAATATTCGAATACCTTTTTGCCGGTTCGAATATTCAAAAAAAAATATATATATACGACTCTGATGCTTTTAAATAAAATATATTATATGGCGCTTAGAAGTGTCAAATGTCACATTTTTGTCGACAAATTTGTTTGCCGGAGGTTTATTGTTCCCGCCCGTAAATCCCTTGACACGTATAAAATAATTATTGCAAAAATGCAGGCTGGAGTCTGGCTTCTTGTTATCAGAATGTACCCGTAATGATCTTGATACAACAGGCGCATGCAAGAGAATGTTGATGGAGTTGCAGCTGACGCGTGAAAAACCTGATCGGCGAGTATCGAATATTTGAATATTCGGTCAAACTAAGTTTCGAATAATTGAATACAACATTTTTCGAAAATGAACAGCCCTAGCCATTGGTCAAAGAAACAAACTAATTTTTTTCACTTTGAAAGGGTAGTATATCATTGTTTTAGCCAAATCCTATCTGCCTCTGCTGTGGCCTTTATGCACATCTCCACCATCATGCTGTGATACAGCACTGGACTGGGTGGGCAGTTGTGCGTCCATTCTAGAGTGCATGGCTGGTCCACAGTGCACACTGTAGATTTATGCACTGTCAGGTGGTATTTGGTTTTGTTCATTGTATGTCAATCATGTGTGGGACTCGTCTACATAATAGACGTTCAAGTAGTGAACCTCTATGATATGCGTGCAGATTCTGCGAATAATTATACAAGACAACCATACAACCATGTCTTGAACTCCAGATATTAGAGAGCCTTTCTTTTTTGACGACGGTGTGTTCTGCGACGGTAAAAATTATGACAATGACCGTCCGGTGTACAAAGTTTCCGTTCTGCGGATGACTCATTTCGATTTTCAGGACGACGGACTTTAAGGTGATCACTTGACCAATAGTAATAGTTCGTCATTGCTTTCCAAAATGGCGAATCTTCATCGAGTCAGAGAAGCTTTAGTTTTAAGTTATTGTCGTCGCATCCATTTCTTGCTTGGTATAAATACCTCAAAAGTTAGGGTCAAAGGTCAAATGTATGAATATTTATTGTTGTTTGAACCAAACGTTGTCGTTTTCAGCACAACGCAGATTCACTCCGCGTACCGTCGTAGAAATTGGAGGACGACGAAACCTCAAAGTCGACGCGTGCGAAGATGACTCGAGGTGTCATTTTCACCGTCGCAGAACCATCCATCGTCCAAAACGAAAGCTCACTAATAACCGATACGCGGATGTCAACCACTAATCTGTGCATCAGCTATGTTGTGCCTTTTATGGTCAGAATCTTTCACAGCATATTCTGCATGCACGTGAATGAATGAATATACACACAGGGTGACTTTCGAAAACAATGCTGATTTGCCAACTCAATCATTTTAACATGCACACACTCAGTTTTGAAACGTTTGGAAAACTCAGTGGAATCAGCTGACAGTTATTGACCAATCAACAGCTTTCGTCACAATCCTGCTGAAAAAAAGACTTTTCGACGACTGTGATTGGCTGGTGTACTGCGTTGCATAAAATTTGCATGCACACATCAGACGTTTGTATCGGTGTACAGGTTCTGTATATATCTCCGAGGACAAGAGGAATAAGGAAATACAAAGAAACCTTTCAGTCCTCGCACGTTAAGTCTTTTGTTAAAATCGGTCCTTGCACGTAGAAGTACGTGCTTAGTCTATGGGGTTGGGTTATATTATTGGAACAATAGGAAACACAAAGCATTGTCCTCGCACGTATTGGGAAAGTACGACTGGGTGCACGGCTGGCTCCATCAAACACTCAGACTAGCCCGAGGCTTGACTTTGATACGGCAGCCTGAATCACGTGCTTACTTGCTGCCCACCCAGTCGGGCCAGTCAGCGCCAACGAAAGTTGGCACACAGGGCGAATATAGTTAGAACTAAGTTATTACAATAGGATGATGATATTTCAAAGGTGAATTTGACATGAGTGTGTGGTCTGCGCAGGTTGCCGGCCGCTTGGCTGAGTTCCGTGAGTTGGTGAAGGAGGTTGTCCGCAGTGCTTGCCGCACTGCCCTACTGGAAGCTGGCTTTACTCCAGATGACTACTTCCTGGATGCAGAAAGCCCTGGAGGAGGTAATAGAATGAATGGACACACAAACTTTATTTAATCCCCCCAAAATAGTGACACCTAAAGGAAATCACAAAATACATTCTTCTGTCTTTACATTTTAATATTATTCAAGACCAACATGAATTTTAGCTTTAAAGTATTTTTAACAAGTAATGCATAAAGTACGTACATTTTGTCAGCAGGGAGTTACTTGAAAGTTGGTTTTGGGTCAAACAAAAGTGAAAGGCCAGGATCCAATTTTGTATAGCTTTTTAACTTCTTGCAGCCTGACAACGGCCATAGCTGTGGTTTGAGGGTGACAACTGGGCCGGTTGATGTGTACAGCCGCATTCCTGCACGTACACAATCCATTCATGTTTCAACCATATTGTTCTTGAATGGGAGTGTAATGAATAGATGGAGCTTATTCAAACAAAGCTTTCATTGACACAAAAGGGGGTATCAGTGCGTGATGAATAGGACCCTGTGTACGCTTAGCTGCACAGCCCTTTCCGTTAGAGTCCTGGCATACCAGCACACCATCGATAACAGCCGGCCGCAAGGAGTTAAGGGGAAATGTGGAATTAAAGAAGGGATAACTCGGGGGTTCAACCCCACGGTAATTCAGGGTTTTACACGGTACCTGACAGTTCAACCTCGAATTATGCACTAACCATAGCAGTAAATGTTTGCTGACATGAGTGGCATTCGACTGCCGAGGTTGTGATATTACCGTGCATGTTGTTGCATCACTTTTTCAAACCAATTTTTGCTTCTGAAGTTAGAAATCTTAAAGATTGGCCTTACTGCTTGTGGTCTCATTGAAATTGAGAAAGGCTTTTAAAGCGAAACTTGGTGCATAGCAGTGCCGTAAAATAAGTCCCAGAAAGCAGGGGCCGCCAGACTATAGCTTTTCATTCGTCTGTCTGTTTCTACAGAGGAAGGAGGCCCACCAGGCACAGCTGCATCCAGCTACCTGATGCAGAGTAACTTTGATATGGACATTTATGGAGATGCCCCTGACAAGATGACTTACACAGAGCAGGCTAATAAACGCAGCCACTGCAGACGCCTCACCTGGTAAGTTGCTGGTTAGTGCAGGAAAAAACAGGTAGAAGGTGGGATAGAAGGGCGGATCCGAAAGGCTCTTCAGGGTTGAAACTCCTTGCTCGAGCAGTCGCAGATCAATGCCTGTTTTTCTGCTTTTATGAGGGTCGGCTGAAAAGTTCGTAGGTTGACTCTGAAGGAGTAATGCCAGATCAATGAAACTTAGCATGCATTTATTTCAGCGCTTTTGATAACTAATTGCAATGCTGTTGGAATCTCCCGTGCGAGAGTTGAGAACATTCTGAGTACAGAACTTCGAATGTCAAAGGTTTCTTTACCAAAAGGGTTGAAATAAATGCATGCTAAGTTTCATTGATCTGGCATTACTCCTTCAGAGTCAACCTACGAACTTTTCAGCCGACCCTCGTACTCGGACGTTCTCTTGTAATACTCTGACAAGACACGTTTGGCAAGCTATTTAATTTGTTTACTTTGAAAATTCATTCAAAATTACCTGGTCAGTTTCCTTGTGGATTGTTTGACGATATCATAAGTTAAAAAGTCGTATCCTCATTGAGTGATCCCCACAATGTCGCTTCCCAGGTTGTATCGTAAAGTTGGGTCATGATCCCTGGCTACACAGCATTATGAGTTTCTGACTTCTGACTTCTAACTCAATTAATTGTCAGTCTTTAAAAATTTATATAAAAATAGTGTTGGATCAGCCCAACATTACTCAAACAATTTAGGCGGATTACCATCAAGGTGCATAATGTAGGCTACCAATAGTTTTAACACTGTGTTTTAATTGAGATTTTGATGTTTTCTAAGAATGAGGAGTCAATTTCATTCAGCTGCTTAACACAAAATGTTGCTTAGCGGAGGAAACGGGACAGCAGTCCAACTTGCATGTGACATAGACAGCTTGTGGCTGTCCTCTGACAAATTGCTTACGAGGAAAATTTGCTAAGCCACATTTTGTGCTAAATAACTTCAGGAAATTTGCCCCATATTTTAGAGGGGCGGAGTAGGCCTCAAGTGCCCCTCCTTTATACTTCCACCACTGATGCTCTTTCCCTATGTGCTTCGCATTCTCAGTTTCATTCGGCTGGCTGACTACCTGATTGTGAACACCATGCACGTGTTGGCCGTCAACTCGGTCACCACCCTGCTGAACTACCTGAAGGAGCAGCTTCAGAACACGCCCTCCCTGACTCAGATACAAGGCAAAGGGGAGACAACAGAGGAAGCTGAGGACAAGGTAGGAATAACTACTGTTTGTTATATTCATATGAACAACGACACTAAGTGCCAGAGTTGAATCAAGTCAATCGCAAGTCAATCGCAAGTCACTTCGCAAGTCACTTCGCGAGTCACTTCGCGAGTCACTTCGCGAGTCACTTCGCGAGTCACTTCGCGAGTCACTTCGCGAGTCACTTCGCAAGTCACTTCGCGAGTCACTTCGCGAGTCACTTCGCGAGTCACTTCGCGAGTCACTTCGCGAGTCACTTCGCGAGTCACTTCGCGAGTCACTTCGCGAGTCACTTCGCAAGTCACTTCGCAAGTCACTTCGCAAGTCACTTCCCAAGTCACTTCCCAAGTCACTTCCCAAGTCACTTCCCAAGTCACTTCCCAAGTCACTTCCCAAGTCACTTCCCAATTGGTTTGGTTCGTTTCATTTCGTTTCGTTTCGTTTCGTTTCGTTTCGTTTCGTTTCGTTTTGTTTCGTTGCCCAATACAAGGCTAAAAGCCACTCTAGGTAAAGGCTACAATAGAGGTGGTGAGATTAGCCACATTTTAGGTTGCCAGCCGAACCACCCTTACGGTTTTCCTTGGTCCAGATCTAAATAGAGGATGAATCTTCAATAGATACTAAAGAAATGATCCCAATTTTCAGACCTATAGATTTCTACCATTGGTGAGAACAACTCACCTCCCCTTTAGTGTGTACAAGGAATGAAGGCCTATAAAACAAAACTCCTGTTATCACAGTTCTAGCATTTTCCGTTCTTTCCACTCCCATCATCAGGCAACAGCTATCCTAGGAACCGTCTCCATGAGCTTCCAAGATGATGCCATTGACCACTCGCTGACCCCACTCTTTCTGACGGAGTTTGTCCTGGAGCCCAACCAGATCCTCTTCGCTCCGGACATGGATGAGTACCAGGACGGCATAGCCGAGGTCATCACAGAGTTCCAGAACTGTGTGCTTGGGGTCGTCAACTTGGTGCCGGACAATTACTTTGATGCATTCACAAGGTCAATACGGAAGTGCCAGTCAACTTTTTTTTATTAAATTGTGCAGACAAGAGTGGTTCTATCAGGAAGCTTAAAGATTTTAAAAATTATTGTACCAGACGTGTACCCCATATTGTGACCTGCAATAAAGATATTGTTCTCCTGTAAAATATCTTGATTGTTCCCCATACCGAAATAAATACATGAATAGATAAATGACAATCTATGAATGTGCCCTTTTGGTATTAATAAAACAATGGGTTCTTTGTTTAATGTCCCCGAGTCACAAAACTCAACATTTCTGGACAAATCAGAATTCTTGGAAATACACTTCTTTTCCATGCATCATTTAGTATTCCAAGTCTTGCCATCATTTTCAAACCCTTGAAATCTTTCTTCTCTTTTTTGGTGTGCTAATATTGCAATTGTTTTGCCATCTAGAGTAACAATGCGAGTGGTTGGATACAAATTAGTCGGGGCTTGGTCTTTGAAGTGAAACGATTTTGGTGATTTTTTTTTTTTTTTTTTGTTCTCCCAGACCGATTATTAACGGGAAGTTTGAAGAGAAGATGGCCGGTGATGGTCCTAGTCTGACGGCCATGTTTGAGGATGATAAGCATCTGCAGGGTGTCATTCAGAGTCTCAAGGTAAGTTGCTGAATTTTTCCCCAACCAGCTCCCATCAAAATGGAAAATTTGTAACGAGGCTAAAGAACGGCTTTATCCTATTGCGCTACAAATATGTTCACTCTAACAGAATGGGTCACATTATCAATAATCATCCAGTTTTTGTGCATGCACATTAAAGGGACACATTGCCTTCAAATGGCATGAAATTTTGCTGTTTGGAAATGTTCCTTATCTTTTTATAAGAGTTGTTCATGCAAAAAAACATGTATAATGTGTTGTAATTAGTGAGTAGTGATTACAAAACAAAATATTGGCCTCTGACCCCTGACATCTGACCCGCGAAACATAGACTTATTTCCAGTAGTAAATACCACCGTCTAAATAATGCACCTAATTAGTCTTTAGGCTGGCGCCGCAGCCAGTGGCCTTGTAAACCTATCAGATGATCGCCAGGTACCATTCTCTACCTTGCAACACATATCGCCAGTGCTGCGCGTCGTGCCACAGTACATCAAAATGGATCAACAGAACGTACTTCAACCAGCTGCGACTGGAAATACGACTGGTGAACACTGTCCGCCATTTTGTGGAGTCAAAAATTTGGGTTTACAAAATGGCGGACGGTTGTTTGTCACGAAATTGAACAAAAACCACGCAATTTGAAGGAATAGTTATGTGAATCTTTATATTCTACTTTTAAAAAAGCTTCCCAACCATATCCATTTCAGTTTTATAGCCCAAATCGCAAAATCCAAAGCAATGTGTCCCTTTAATTTTGCATTTGGTAGATCACATCTTGGAGTTCACAGCACCGGTGGCCATAATAGGCACATGAGATTTTATCAACCACCTTCAACACCATTAGCATAGCTTTCAATAAGTAGCCACGTCTCATTCAATGCCGATTGAAATCTACTGAAGGCTGTTTCTGTTGGCAGTGGATTATTAAATCCCCGCCAGCATTGATCAGAATCAGTGTGTCTGTGTTTCTGTGAACAGGAAATACAATTGCAAACGTATTCTGCGATCATGTCAAATTGAACTGGGAAACCTGAATCAAATGCACATCAGCTATTAAAATTTGATATCCCAGCTGAGACACAAACACATTGATGGAAGGAGGAGTTCTCCTATGATGTCATTGTGCGTTAAATTCTAAATCGGGAATTCTGTGCTGCCAATGTCGTAGATTGTGTCTGTTTGGAGTACGTGTTCCATCACGGTGATTAAAGCCCTTTAATCAAATGTCATGGAGCAGTTTTTGCTGAGGAAATAAAAGTTCAACAGCTGAAACGTCATGTGGTGCATATTGCTTGTGTCTAGGACTGCGTTCCACTAATGCGAACGTTTGCCAACTACGCGAAACATTTTCCATTGGATGTTTGCATTGTTTGCGTGAGTGGAACACAGCCTAGTTCTCGGCCGATTTTTGCTTTGCACAATTTTTTTTTTTTTTGGTAGCTCCTTCAAATTGAACCAAGTTGCCACTTCTTAAACCTCTTGAATACAGACTACGGTTTGAAAGAGATCACCTGACCGGTTGTCTATATAGTATATGCACATTCCTGCACATACTCAATCCATTGTTTGCCTGTTGTTTGCACAAGCCTGTATGTGCATACCAGCACCCTATTCATAACAGCCGGATGGGAGGGGTTTAACAGCTAGAGGGCCGTGTTTTGCACCGAGCGTATAGGTTCTGGATTGAAATCTAGCCTGTGGATCATGGTGACTTTGTGTCCTTGAGCAAACTGCTTTGCTGTAATCACTTCTGTCTGCCCCAGGGTGGATGAGTACCATCTGAGGAAACACTTGGTTATTGGTCACATTATAATTCTATTTTTTCAAAGCGAACAAAGAAAACTGGCAGGAGCGGGATTCGAACCTGCGACCAGCTTTCAAAATATTGTCCAATTGCATCAACTATAATGGAAGACTTTTGAGACGCTGGAGGGCAGCAGACATACCGGTCCGTTTTGCTTGTTCCGAGCGTGCGCACGTACTTCTGAGCATGCGCACGTACTTCTGAGCATGCGCGCGTACTTCTGAGCATGCGCACGTACTTCTGAGCATGCGCACGTACTTCTGAGCATGCGCACGTACTTCTGAGCATGCGCACGTACTTCTGAGCATGCGCACGTACTTCTGAGCATGCGCACGTACTTCTGAGCATGCGCACGTACTTCTGAGCATGCGCACGACATAAGAACAATGGAAAAGGACTGGTATGTCTGCTGCCACCATCGTCTTAAAAGTCTCCCACTTGACTTGGGACACGCAAAGACTAACAAAAATTACCATGTAAAAGTCCATAGGGTTGGTCAAGGGGTGTGTATTGCTTTGAGCTGTGGTCTCAAAGGCACTGTCAGGAATAATGTCAGGAATAACTAGCCAATGAGCAGGGGGAAGCACTTTGAGAACCAAGTTCACATTATCATGATTTGTTTTCATTGGACAGGACTGCATCAACAAAGCATTTGACGCAGCCAATCAGTATGCAGACACCTTTGAGCCCTTCAGAGAATTCTACCGCGAGAACGAGAGCTTGGATGTGGAAGCCATGAGGGAACAAGAACACGGTAACAATCTGTAGTGCCTGGTAGATCTATAGTTGTAACAAATTCCAACACTTGTAACAAATTGGAGGTACATTCCTTGCCTTTCCCTGCCGTGACCCAGTTCAGATCCTGCCCAGGGCCAGCATGGGGAATCGGTTTTCAGCCCCTACCTGATTCCCTGGATTTTCACCAGAATTGTTTTCTAAGGTTTTCCGCCCAAGTCTGAAACTAATATCTTTCCTCATCTTCTACCAACTGGAAACAAGAAGAAAGACTTTTGAGGGCTGTCCGATTTAAATGTCGAATAAAGTATATTAGATAATACATTTTTTATCTTTGTGACTAGATGTGGAGTTTTTCTCGGAAGCTTTGGAGAGGTACAACAGGCAGCATGCTGGGACCGAGGCCATCGTCCTTAGACGTCCCAGCGGGATGCTGATGGTGGATGCAGTGCAGATGAGAAACAAGCTCATCCCATCGCCTCTCAGATGTCTAGACGTAAGTCGTGATTGTCTCCAATATTGGACGATGAAAAGGGGGCAGCGTTTCTGTGTAGAGAAACTTTGTCCAGGTCCCAAGTTAATGGGGCTGCTGATCAAAAGGAAATCGCTGGAAATTGATACACAAATTCCACTTGCCTTGAAAATGACAGCACACCAGGTGCCATGATTTCACAGGATGCTTGAGACTATTATTCACTCACAGTCAAGTAAGGTATTTCATAATAATGAGGTAGTTTTTTTTAATGTTTGCAAATGTTGTATATTACCTTTAACCCTTTGAAGCCGGATGACGCCATTTGCCCAAAAAAACAAAATTGCCACCAGGCCGGATGACGTCTATACACGCCATTTTCTGCATTTTCAATACATTGTTTTGATTATTGTGTACTTTATGCCTAGCTGCACAAACCTCTTGTGTTCGTTTCACTTGGCTGCACAGGCCACCCCGGCACCTCACTATGAATAACCATACTCAAGGGGTTAAGTTTGAAACGTCAAGCCAGTTAATTTTGTATAATTCAGGTCAATCCCGTCAGTTCACAGTTTGCACCAATTCCTTTTCCTCTTTTTCGTCAGGTCATCAACGACATGCTACCCGAACTGGCCAAGAAGAGAGTGGATACACTGATAGCCGAGGCGCAGGATGCCCAGTACAAGCTGGAGATTATCCCCAGCACTACCACCGAGTTTGTAGACTCACTGACTTTCCTGGACGTGATACAAGAGCGGGTAGGTTTTTGTTCCAGACAGAAGTCAACCGCTTTAGGAACAGTTTATATTTTATCAGATATCAAATGTAGAGTCTGCCTATGGTATGTTTATTTAGCTTCTGTCTGACTGCACTTGCATGCAGTTTTACTGTAAACTACGCATGTAGGCCCCCCCCCCCAAAAAAAAAAAGAAACTCGGACTTGTAAAATTAGAAAAGAGGGTTGGTCGATCGGAATTTTTTTTTTATTGATTTTTTTTTTTTGGGCTTCGCCACCGATTTCTTGAATCACCAAGAAGCAGACCAAATGGAAGTATTCTAACTTTTTGCTTCATATCAACCGATTAAATGACGTTTTTGCCGATTCGATTTGACTCTTCCGCAACAATAGACATTGAATTGGTTGTATCGCATTTTCACATGCCCTGTCCTTGTTTTTTGTTCTTGCTTTAGACCACCCCAGACCCAAAGTTTAGGATTTTTAGCTAGGGTACTCTTCAGCCCGAATGGAGCTTTGACGAGTGCGATGGATCGAGGTCATCTTCATGCTCACTCGGGCATGTTTAGGCCTAAACGTTGGACGAACCCCCCTGGTGTATTATACAAACACTTTTTGACACAGAGAGGCAGAGTTATGTTTTTATTGATTTTTTTTCTCAACCCCCCCCCCCCCCCAAAAAAAAATTACCCAGCCGACCCTGATTCTGTTGATTTTTACAGATCCTGACATTTTAGTACAACATTTTTGTGTGTATCTGTTAGGAATTCGCGTATATGAACAACAGGTGGAACTAAAATGCATATGTGCATGCAATTATACGCCAATGTTTTACAGGATGGATTCTCATGAATAACGCCCATGAAGATAACCAATTTGATTCAATTTAAATTCCATCCCATCCAAGATTGATCCCCTGGAGGCTGAAGCCATCATCGTCAAGGACATGTACGACCTAATAGAGCAGTACCACGTGCCCACTCCACCCGAGGACTTTGCCGTCTACCAGACTCTAGCCCCATTGGTAACTGCAGTCCGCAACGCCATCGACAAGGCAGTCGGAGAGCGGGACGCCAACGTGGACAAGTTCTGCAACTGTCTGGACAAGGACATCGCAGAGTTGAATAAGGACGTGAAGAGCATTAAGCAGGAATCCCAGGTCAGGATCTTTTTGAGAGACATATAATGTGTTTAGAGTATTATTTGAAAGGGATTACAGGGTTAACCCTAACAGTCCTGAATCCTCCAATTTCAGTATGATTTTCCACACCACCTAGGGAGTTAGGGTTTTAAGGAGGGGATTTTAAACCAACTGCCAGGTGTCCACTGGTTTTTGGTGTGTTTTGCCTGGTTTTGGTGGGTTTTGCCAGGTTTTTTGTGGATTTTGCTAGATTTTTGGTGGATTTTGCTAGATTTTTGGTGGGTTTTGCTAGATTTTTGGTGGGTTTTGCCAGGTTTTTGCTGGATTTTGCTAGATTTTTGGTGGGTTTTGCTAGATTTTTGGTGGGTTTTGGCAGGTTTTTGGTGGGTTTTGGCAGGTTTTTGGTGGATTTTGCTAGATTTTTGGTGGATTTTGCTAGATTTTTGGTGGGTTTTGCTAGATTTTTGGTGAGGTTTGCTAGATTTTTGGTGGGTTTTGCTAGATTTTTGGTGCATTTTGCCAGGTTTTTTGTGGGTTTTGCCAGGTTTTTGGTGGATTTTGCTAGATTCTTGGTGGGTTTTGCTGGATTCTTGGTGGGTTTTGCCAGGTTTTTGGTGGATTTTGCTAGATTTTTGGTGGGTTTTGCCAGGTTTCGTGGGTTTGCTAGGTTTTTGGTGGGTTTTGGCAGGTTTCGTGGGTTTCGCCAGGTTTCATGGGTTTCGCCAGGTTTTTTGTTGGTTTCGCCAGGTTTGTTGTGGGTTTTGCCAGGTTTCGGGTGGGTTTTGCCAGGTTTCGGGTGGGTTTTGCCAGGTTTCGGGTGGGTTTTGCCAGGTTTATCTGAAAAACAGCCCCAAAAATACTGGAAAACTGACCAAACCCCCAGAAGTGGAGGGCACCCGGTGGTTGGATAGAAATTTCTACATTCAATATTTTGAACAAATGTTTTTTTTGGAACAAATTAGAATTTGTACAATTTGTGAGGAATGTAAGCTATTTATGATACTCTATAAAATTTACAATGTGAAATTTTACATGTCCAAATTTTGGTAATTGTGTTTCTTGGGAGATTTTGTGGCAAAAGTCAAGTACTTTTAATAGCCATGGCTACTTAGGCAGTGCACAACTTGTACACACATACAAAATATTGAAAACGGTTTTGTCTGTGCATGTACTCTCTCTTCACCAGAACCCAATGATCCTGGATTCCAGTGCTGATCAGACCAAGGTTGTGGCCCTGCTCAACAAGCTAGGAGGCCGACTGGAAATGCTACAGAAGACCGCTTTCTTGTACAAGTCCTACCAGAAGAACTTCAAGGTAAAGTCAGATTTCATGCCCCAGTCAACAATGTTCTGGCTCAGAGAATCATCATTTCTCTTTAAAACATGACTTCAAATAATCTGCTAATTGACCTATCGCCATTTACGAGTTAACCACGCCCCTCAGACAACCCTATGGGAATTTTGTGTGGTAATTTCTGTTTGTCTCAGATTTTGCGCGTTCCACGTGGAATTATAATTGATGTGATTGGACAATAATTCACAAGCTGCGTTGACGCGATTCAACTGCGATAGGTCAATTTGAATTGCAATCTGATCTGATTTGATTCAAATTTGTAGAATTCACAGCAGCTTGTCGGTGCCGTTCAAAAGTTTATACTATGTATGTATGTATGTATGTATGTGTCGGGATGAAAACTGCACTAAGAGATTTTGGCACCACTGTCATAATAGTAATACTCGGTTGAATGCAATTAAATATTTACATTTCATTTTGTAAATATACTTTTAAACAATTGTGGGTTTTCCCATTTCCCCACCCCTCCCCCCTCCCGGATTTACGCTCACGTCCTGGATATTCATCATTGGTATGCAGCTCTTACTGTGACTGTCTTTATTTTAATTGATTTTAATGAACAGGTGGAAGTGTTTAAGTACGAAGAGCTTGAGGAGACTCATGCTGAGTTGAAGCTGAAGCAGCTGCTCTGGAAGTCACTGGAGGAGTGGGATGAAATCGCTGTTCAGTGGACAGACGTTAGTATAATGAGTGCCGTTACTGTGCAGCAGTTTATAGCGGAAGTGATGGGTAACTGGTTTACAGTGGAAGGGTAGTTTGGTTTTTACTAATAGGATTCTACGATTCTACTGCACGTCTGATTTTGTGCAAACTGTTCATCGAATAGAAAGAGGTTGCATTATTTTCACCAATCTAAGACGTAGTGTGCACGATTTTTTTTACTGAATTATTATGAAATACCTTACTAGACTGTAAGTTAATAGCAATCTCAATCATCCTGTGAAATGATGGCACCTGGTGTGCTGTCGTTTTCAAGAAAAGTTGAAATTTATATTGTTTTCCAACTATTGTTCCGCATAACAATAATTTGAAAAAATAACAGATTTTTAAAAATACTGCCCTAGTTAGTCTGCGTTGCGTCTAAAATGGGTTTATAACAATCTGAAAACAGGCGCAAGGTTGTAATTATAGTACAAGTGTACTGAAGCAACGGGTTGTAACCAGTCGGCTCGCATAGTTATGTGACCAATTGAAAACGATCCCGTTTACAAAAATTTCGCTTATTTTACAAGAGGGTGCTATAACGAATCCAGTTAACTGCCGCCCGACGGTTGAAAACGAATGCTGTTTTTCTCTCGTTTTTTTCGCCATCCAAGAAGCTTTGAACAGGTCAGAGAAACGATATTTCTTATAAAATACTAATCCCCAAATCCGCCCATTTCAGATAATTACAAAAATGACCAATCATGTACACTACCTTTAACCCCTTGTGTCCGGCTGTCATTGAAGGGGGGCTGGTATGCCAAGTATGGGCTGAGCAGCCAAGCATCAATGCAAACAATAGGCACCACACTGAATAGAGAGGTCCTATTCATCGAGGCATGCAACTTTTCCGCGGATCCGCGGATTTCCGCGTTGTTTAAAAACCTGCTCGTTTCCCACCGTGCCGACTGCGGAATCGTCCACCAACATGACCAATATCGTCTGGCTCCGTATTTTGTATACATACATAACATAGAAAGGTGCAGGACACAGACTCCGTACACATTCTGTCGCGTACATGTATAGTCTTGCCGTTGTATGAACTAGTCGCTATAGCGCCCCCAATCGACTATAGACTGATAGTCTGGTTTCGCATTTTTTTCTCGTGTCAATGAATACAATACAATACATCGTGATACGGACACTATACCTACATGTACATGTTTGCACGACGTCGAAAGAGCTTCACGCTAGCGCTACGCGCTCGCATTATATTTTCCGTGTTTTTGGAAATTGAAGAGTTGGATGCCTGATTCATCGCACTTGGAGCCCCCATTTCATTACACTCCCATTCAAGGACAATATAGTTGAAACATGAATGGATGGAGTACATGCAGGAATGCGCATATAAACAACAACCGGCCAGGTGGTCTTTTTCAAACCGCGGCTCTTGCCGCCGTCCGTATTCAAGAGGCTAACTTTTGATAAAAGTTCTGACATTTTGATCCAAGCAGTCATTCTCGTAGCCTTTGTAAAGTATTTTACCAGAATCGGGCCCTCCTAAATTTTAAAAGGAATATATGAAGACTTCAGGTGCAAAAGCCGCTAAACGCCACTTCCATGAAAAATTAAAAAAGCAATATCAAGTGAAAGCTCTCAGTTCCTAGTATACAATAATCAAATATATTTTGTTGGCGTTTAGTGGCTTTTGCGCCTGAAGTCTTCATATATTTAGGGACATTTCAGTTTGCAGTGGTTCATAGCAGTATTACATTTTACTTCATGGTAACTTGTTAAGTGTTCTTGGAAAACATTGTTGATTTTCCGTGTTTCTTCGCAGTGTGAATTTGACAGTCTGGACCCGGAGAAGTTGTCTGCTACCGTTGCGCTATACGCCAAGTCCGTACATCAGCTTGAGAAGGGCTTGCCACCCAACCACGTCGTACCCAAACTGAAAGAGAGGGTGGAGGGAATGAGAGAGAAGGTAGGTCAAAACCGGTTGAAAGGGGGCTAGGGGTACCTCAATTGTCTCAAGGATTTCTTTTTGGCCAAGATCCCCTCGATAGAAGAATAAATATGAAAATTGCGATTGGTGTGATACAAATCCAGCACCTGTGATGTGGTCAAGACCATCACAAGACCAGCCACAAGACCAGCTCGTTACAGGCACAAGTAACAGGCATAAACCATGACAAAGGAATGCTTTTGAATAGCTTGAGACTTGAATTAAGACTGATGGTCTTGTGTTGGTCTTGCAGGGTCTTGTGATGGTCTCGACTACATCCCTGTCCAGCACCCAAATTAGTGTTTGATTTTAGTCCTGTTTATCCCAATCATTTCAGTTCCTGCAACTTACCCAAATTTTGGGACCATGCTGAGGATATTCTTGGAAGCTAGTTTTTGCAGGAAGTAGATTTTGCAGATGGGTCTTTCCACAGTAAAGGGGTACAAAAGTGTGACATGGGATTAGCAAATGAAGCAGGATAATAATATCCAGTTGTTTGTCCTCTTTTCCTCTTGTACGTTCCCCCATTGGTGAGGATTGTGCTCAACAAGAATTTACAACTTTCCGGGCAAATTTTACAAGATATGTATGCTCAGAATGCTACGTACGTTACATGGACAGAAAGTTTGTTAATACTGATAAGAAAGTAATATTTACAAGAAATGTATTTACCAAATATTGTGCCTTTTTTTTTATCCCTACAGCATTGTTACCTGTAAAAACCACAACAATCTACTTTATATTTCAGACGTCATATGGTATTATGTTCAGAATATTACGTATGTAACATGGCTGTTAGAAATCTTGAATGGGTTATGGATATAAATGAGATGGGTATTAATTCTTGCACATGATAATTAGTGTCCTATCAATTTGTAGCAAAAATTCTGTCCATGTTACCTACGTAATTATTTACGACGACCCTTGTAATTTCTAAAGTATAGAGAAAGTACTCTATATTTTTTGTACACATGATCATTGCTGCCTCAGAAATGTACAGGAAACAACTGAACAAAATATCTTGCTTTGTTGTACCCTCCAGTGTCCCCCTCTCAAATCCAAAATTTGCAGTCAATTGTACCCCATTAGTGTGGAAATGCCCAGATACGAAAAAGAGAAGCTCTTAGAAGAACCCGGGGTGTAAACTCCAACGTTTCAGTCGGTATGCTCCGACCGTCATCAGGAGAATGCCTAAACTCCAACAAACAAATATTGCCTGATCTGTTTACAAGGCATGGTTAATTTTTGTAGGAATAGCTCATTGAAAAGTTCTCTAATGCTAACAAATTAGCAGTTTGGTCATTCTATAAATTTGGGATCCATTTTTGGTCTCCCTGTTAATCTGACATGTATAAGATTTTGCAATTCAGGACACATTCTTCAATGCCTTCTATCTCCAAGAGTGCTTATGTAAAGCAAAGTACCTGCCAAACAAGTAAAACAAATAGTGTGAAGTGAATTTGTAATGACATTTTGATGGGAAATTGGACAGGTCAGGTGTAACAGGGACACAAAACAAGTCACACTTTTGGACCCCAAATTTGAATGACCCAATTTGAATGACCCAATTCTATTTGACAATTTATTGTTCATGGTGTTGCACCTGAAAAAAGCATGGTCGTGGCAGCTTCAAGTTGCTAAGGGTAGAAATTAGCCCCGTAGCCTCTGGCTGTTATTGATGGGGTGCTGGTATGCCAAGAACGGGCTGTGCAACTAAGCCTTAATGCAAACAATAGGCACCACACTGAATAGAGTGGTCCTTTCGTGTGAATGAAAGCTTTGTTTTAAAAAAAGCTCCATCTATTCATTACACCCCCATTCAAGAACAATGTAGGTTAAACATTAATGGATTGAGTACGCACAGGAATGCACCTATAGACATCAACCGGCCAGGTGGTCTTTTTCAAACCACGGCTATTTCCATCATCCGTATTCAAGAGGTTAATGTGTTTTGAATCGAACTGAATTGTTTATTGTCTGCATGTAGTTGCCGGTGATAACGAACCTACGCAACCCCTCCCTGAAGCAGCGTCATTGGGAAACCATCGAGAGCATCCTGAACTTCAGCATCACGTCGGAGGAGTCTGTCACTCTGGGCCTGTTGACCAAGCTAGATGCCTTCAGCTACACCGAGGAGATTGAAGAGGTGTCAGGCCAGGCGTCCAGCGAGGCTGCACTGGAAACCTTACTGAAAAAGGTGCGTGTCAGTCCCTCTTGTTGCTTTTCATTAATTTTATTGTGTGGTTGTTAAAAACAGATAGCAATTACAAGACAATATTCTTGGTGAGGATAACCAAGATGGAAATTTCAGTTTTGGAGTAAGGAAGTCCCCAAAGGACTCTAATAAAAAACCCATGAGATTTGTGGTAGAAACTTAAAACTAATTTCACAATAGCAACATTCTATACATGTGTACCCAAGACAAACTTTAACCCTAACCTACCTAAATCCATCAAAATCCAAACCCTGTTTTGGAGGATTTCGGCGAATGCAGTATACCTCCATATTGAAACCTGGGGGATTTTGATGGATTGAGGATTGTAAGCCTAGCGTTACTGCAGGATTTTGATGGATTCAGGATACCTCCATATTGAGCAGTCACCAAAACCAACTTTTTGTGCATGACAAAATAGGTGGATTTTGGCAGATTCAGGATACTTTCTAGTAAAGTTACCCAAGGGGTTAGGGTTAAAGGTCTGCCACACCAACTACAGTTTGACTCTGATAGATCTCTAATATTTAGATCTCTAGTTTATTTATGGAATGAAGAATTGCTGAAGAAATTTAATTTTCAACAATATAGAAATGGTATTTGAACTTCATAGTTTTCCCAGTATGTTGAAAATCGACTCTAAGACCTTTTTTCTGCTATTTACTGTACTCTGCAGACTTTTATTCCGAGTCCTCAAACTTTGAGACCAAGTTCATGTCCCAAGTGTTGAACCTGAGTCTAGTCACATTGGTCGAATCCAAAAACAGTACCACTGATTTTTATAAATAAGGTGACAGTTCAAAATTTGTCACCAAAACAATCTTTAAAATTTGATTTGGATTTATTTGGGGTGTCAATTCCACAGGTTGAGGATGCCTGGAAGACCACCGAGTTTGTGGTCCTGGCCCATCGTGACTCAAAGGACGTCTTCATCCTGGGCGGCACGGACGAGATCCAGGTCCTGCTGGACGACAGCCAGGTCAACATGTCCACCATCGCCAGCTCCCGTCACGTGGGCCCCATCAAGACCCGGGTGGAGGAGTGGGTGCGGAACCTGAACCTGTTCAGCGAGACGTTAGAGGAGTGGTTGACATGCCAGCGCAACTGGCTGTACCTGGAGAGCATCTTCAGTGCTCCGGACATCCAGCGACAGCTGCCCGCAGAGGCCAAGATGTTCATGCAGGTTAGTGCAGATTTAGGGAAGGTATTTTTTTAAAAGTTAGTGTACAACGATTGGTAATCCTCCAAATTTTTTGTTACTGAATTATTATGAAATACCTTAGTAGACTGTAAGTTAATAGCAGTCTCAATCATCCTGTGAAATGATGTCGTTTTCAAGAAAAGTTGAAATTTGTATCGTTTCCCAACGATTGTTCCGCGTAACAATCGTTGAAAAAAATTACAGATTTTAAAAATACTGCTCTCTATTGACCGAGTGTAGTTAGTCCGCGTTGCGTCTAAAATGGGTTAACAATCCGAAGAAAACAGGCCCAAGGTTGCAATTATAGTACAAGTGTGTGTCGCGTAGTGTACCGAAGCGACAGGTTGTAACCAGTCGGCTTGCGCAGTTATGTGACCAATTGAAAATGATCCCGTTTACAAAAATTGGCCATATTTTACAAGAGGGCGCTATAACAAATCCAGTTAACTGCCGCCGGACAGTTGAAAACGAATGCTGTTTTTCTCTCGTTTTGTTTTGCCATCCAAGAACGCAAAACTTTGAACAGGTCATTGAAAGGATATTTCCCATAAAATACTAACCCCAAATCTGCCCATTTCTGAAAATTGCAGCAATGACCAATCATGTACACTACATTTAACACCCCCCACCACCACCAATTTGTGGACAGATATAATCTGTGGGAGTCGAATAAACCCTTCACCTGTCTGCCCTCTCCACAATACATTAGACCCACGGGCATTTTGACAAACTGTGGACCATTTGATGCACTGCCAAAAATTGGTTTTCCCATTTTGAGATTTCTGATATCCATTTTTTGATTTAAGAAACACTTAATCAGGATTTTGTTCTCAATTTCTTGATTTAATAAGAAACCTTGAATAAGAAGTTTTTCCTTAAATGTTCTCAAATTAAGAAAAAAAAAACCCACTTTTTTTCTTGTTGCTCGAAAAGCATTCTTAAATAAATACAAAAAAGCTAGAAATATTTTCTTAGGAATTTTCTAGGGGGAATGACAGGAAAACCCCTTAACTTTTCTGGAATCAAGAAATAACATCTGATTCCATTTAAGAAAACAAATTTGCAATTTTTCTTGAAAAATTGAAGAAAAGTTTTCTTGATCGCTTGTAGAGAAAGGTTTTCTTTTAATTTCAAGAAAATTTTTTTTCTCATATTGGGAGATATTTTCCTATTTTAAGAATAGTAAGAAACTATAACATTCATTTTCAGTTCTAACAATATATTTCTTATGTTACAAATGCACTCCTAAAATAAGAATATATTTTTGAATTGTGAAAATGATTATGGAAATAATATCTTAAATGAATTTGTTTTTAGAAGTATAACACTATGAACATCTAACAAAAGAAAACCCACGCAGTCCTTTGTTACAAACAAAGGACTGCGTGGGTTTTCTTTTGTTAGATGTTCATAGTGTAAGATATTATCAGAATTTTATTCTAGTTTTTCTTATTTTAAGAAAGGTTTTCTCACATGAGAAAATTATTTTTGACAGTGTGGTGTGCTACTAAGGTCCTTAAACCATCACATAGTTTGAAAAATAGTATTTGGGCATTATCTGAGCCCAAACGGTTAGATTGCACTCAAAACAGGTGCTAACCAAAGGGACTACTTTATACCACGTGATTTCGAGAACAAAAGGTCATATCGAATACTAGACTTTGTGGGTACCCCCTCTCGGCCAGGATTTTATCCCTAGAATTTAATGATAAACTATTACTTGTACAATGCCATGACTGTTTGAGTTATACAATGTTGTTTGGCTGCCCATGTTGTTCGAGCTGTGGATTAGTACCATTAGTTACATTACTGTTTGAGAATTGCCTAAAGGTTTCTGTACCGTGTGAGATTTTCCACATCCTAGATCCACTAGTGCCAATCAGTAGTTTCAATATTGGGTTTTGCCCTTCACCGACGTATTTTATAAACACTGTATACTCAGTGTTGTCCCAAGATTATTTGGAGAAAAAAATCACTCGGGTGGGACTCGAACCCACGACCTCCTGCTTTCTAGTGCAGACGTCTTACCACTCGACCACCAATATTGGGTGTTGCAAAACCCAATATTAAATTTACATCATCCCGACGCAAATTCCATCTTATGAATAACAATCAGTAATTGTCTATGAATATGCATGTCCACGTCAAGAATGGTAACAATTCCATTTAACAAGTAGTAAAATACTCCTGCATCTAAAATACCCACCAAGGGGCTCTAATGTCCAGAATCTTCCCTACTCTGTCCGCCTCCTCTCATTTACGGTGTGCCACTCCCCTTTTTAGGTTGACAAGTCTTGGAAGGAGATCATGCGTAAGGCCTACCGCCTACCGCTGTCCATGCGTGCTGCCACACAGCCAGGCCTCTTAGAGACGTTCAAGAACAACAACACTCTACTGGATCAGATTCAGAAGTGTCTGGAGGCTTACCTGGAGTCCAAGCGATGCATCTTCCCAAGGTTAGTATTGCATTTTACCATGGCGGCGTGAAACGCGCCGTGGTCTACTGCTGCTTATGTTGGTGGGTGGGTGGGTGGGTGGGTTGGTTGGTTAACGTTGGTTGGTGGGTGGACAGTTTACTCGGGTGTATATGTTTCCATGCCACGCGTGTATCACAGCTTTGCAAGTGAGTTGGGAATAGCTGTTTTGGTAACACTGATGCGCATGCGTCTAATCTGGTCTAATCTGCATATTAGATCACGCCCCATTGCATTGCAAAATTCGCGGTTGTACGGTTTGTGGACCGAGTGAAGTTTTAACGCGTAAACCCGCTGTGGGCTGTACCACTTGGTACCGTTCAGAAATAAAATAATGTAGATTAGGACTATGTGGTGTAGACAGTTGGCATCCAAATTCACATGCTACTCATTTCAAAATCACACCTGAAGCCTCCAAACCTATACGTGATGTCGTCATGACATCGTAGATAGGCCACTTTGTATTTATTATACAACTTTCGATCACAGTGTTGCTTGGCACATGTAGAGCACATGTAGCCTTTATGAAGCCTTTATGAAGTATACAAAGTGACGTTATTGTGGTGTAATTTTTTTTCTTTTTGTGATTTGTGATTTTTGTTGTAGTTACGATGTTTTTGAACTTTTAGACAAAATGTGTAGAGTCCGCCATAGACTTTGTACACATTCTTGTACATAGAAATTGTAACAGGCACTATGGCCATTGAAACATTTTAGATCTTTATCAAATTTAGTGCAGACATAGACCATGAACTGAAATTGTATTGTAATGATGTACATTAGGATGACGTGTGACATAAACTTATTAAAGGTAAGATTTTAAGCACAAAACGTGGGTCAATAATAAGCTTAGATATTAATCAAACTTCCGTAGACACTATAATAATGTTTTATGCTGACTAGAAAGGTAAAAAAATGAAAAGCCGTGTCTTCTGTTCAAAAAGGAATACACAGTGTCCAGTTGTTGGTGTCTTGGGGGTTAATTAATGTAAATTAACTTTACTGACCTCCAAAAGGGCTGGCTTTTCCTACTAAGTGGTATCCTACCAATTGTGTAATATATTCAACGGTGTTAAAATGACCTGTACTATGCAATATGAACTAAATGATTCATTCATTGATTTTGTTACATGTACAGGTTTTATTTCTTGTCCAATGATGAGTTGTTGGAGATCCTATCCCAGACACGCAACCCACACGCTGTGCAGCCCCACCTCAGGAAATGCTTCGACGCTATCGCCAAGCTGGAGTTTGGCACTACAGGAGTAACTGACGGAAGGACTTCACCATCGGGAGACAAGGGTAAGATCGTAATCAAATCCCACCGAGTGAAAAAAACACATCTCCATGCACCACAGCATTCAAGAACATAAAATCTGTCCTGTACAAACAAGCTTACTCACACAATCCACAAAGAGTTCTTTTAGGCAGATACCGATGCTTTACAAATGTTCTTTTGTCATTAAATAAAGTCAAACCAAATGTTGAATCAATAGTAATTAGGAGAGCTTGATGTTTCGATGCATGTAGAATCTTTCTCAAAGACTAAAAAAAGGTCATGTGGGTTAGTAAGCAGTTAGTACCAGTACGTCATTATTTCATATAAAGCTACATTATCCCTGCTTTTTGGACGTATTGCCCTGACAATTTTTTTTTCGAAATAAACTGCTCATTTGTTAGCATTAGGTAAGTTATGAGCTTTCCAATGAGAAATTTCACAACAAAATTGACACACTTACTAAGGAACAGAATTGGAATTAGAAACATTATGCTCCTAATTTGTAGAGTGGTACAGTGGAACGCCGCTATACTGAACACCGCTATACCGAACATTCGGCTATACCGAACGCCATCCTTGGCTCCCAAATTTTTTGTACAAAACTTTAAATACCGAACATTGTTGTACTGGGCATTTGGGCTGTTTGTAAGAGTGACAGGTGGCTATTATTTCCCCAAAGAATAGAAGGGAAAAGCCAACTGTTGCTTTAGAATTCGGTAAGCTTAGAAAATGAACATGTAATTACATAATTCAATGGCCGGCACATGTTTAAAGTCGTCCTTAAGTAACCGGCGGCTGAAAATCGTTTACTGAACAATCGCTATACCGAACAAAATCTGTGGATCCCGCGATGTTCGTTACATCGGCATTTCACTGTAATGTATATTAAATCTTTGCACATCATTTTTTTTCTCTGATTCGTCCATTAAAATTAACTTTTCAGTCAGACCACAGATATTAGCTTTAAATATTAAATCGTTGATTGGAATATTGCAGAGACGGAGGCGGTGAAGACGTCCACTAATGACATCATCGCCATGATCTCACCTGAAAACGAGAAAGTCAACTTGGGCAAGGGTCTGAAGGCCAGGGGTAACGTGGAGGACTGGCTGGGCAAAGTGGAAGAAACCATGGTGTCCTCTCTCCGCCGACTCACCAAGGCGGCGCTGGGTGACTTTGAACAGCGCCCCCTGGAGGAGTGGGTGACCCAGCACGCCTCGCAGGTCGTGCTGACGGTTGCACAGACCATGTGGTGCCGGGACGTGATAGAAATCCTGGATGGGGACTGTGATCGGATCGAGGCCATGAAAGAGTTTGAGGTCAAAAACTTTGAGGTACAGTGATTTTCTATTATAAAATAACATAAAAATAATTTCGTTATCAGCCAAAACTCCTTGTGATTTTCACGCTGAGAAAAAAAACCCAGATGAATACCAGTCACAAGCAATATTCATGTACATCACGTGAAGACTTGGTAATCCTATTTTTACCAAGGAAGATTTTTCATGAAATTTGCCCTACTTTTTATTCTTCAGAGCCTGAACCGCCTGGCCGCCATGGTGCGCGGCAATCTGAGCAAACTGGTGCGCAACATCCTGTGTGCCCTCATCACCATCAGCGTCCACGCTCGTGACATCATCACCAGCATGGTCAAGAACGGCGTGGACAACTCCAACAACTTTGAGTGGGTCAAGCAGATGCGCTACTACTGGGACCTGGAGCTGGACAACTGCGTGGTGCGCATGTCCACGTCGCAGTACGTGTATGGCTACGAGTACCTGGGGGCGTCCTCCCGTCTCGTCATCACACCGCTGACGGTAAGTTGGTTTGGGTTGGTATTGTCTGAATTGAGTAATGCGTATCCAGGGTTGGGCTTTTTTGGTGGGGTTTAAATTGTTTTCAATGCGGACTGAAACCGAATGATTCCTTTGGAGTACCGAAATAACTGGCAAAGGTGGTTTCCGATTAATACAGTACCGTAGCGTTTCAATACTGCATTGTGGTAAACAAATTGTGGTAACATATCATTCATGCAAATAATAATACAAAATTAGACTGTTAAAAAAAAAAGTAATATAAACGAAATTTAGCAGAGGAACAGCCTGCTTTTCGCATTAATCGTTGTCAAATATGTGTCGTTAAAGGTAGTGTACACGATTGGTAATCCTCCAATTTTGTTTTACTGAATTATTACGAAATACCTTTCTAGACTGTAAATTAATAGTAGTCTCATATCATCCTGTGAAATGATGGCACCAGGTGTGCTGTCGTTGTCAAGAAAAGTGGAAATTCCAGCTTGAAATCGTTGGAAAACTGCCCTGTAGCCTTTAGTCAAGGCGCGCGTGGCTACCCGGACGAATGGCGCGCCCCGGACATGCTGGCATTCGGGTCACGTTGCGCGTCCAGGTAGCCACGCGCGCCTTGACTAAAGGCTATCCTCCGCCCGACGATTGAAAACAAGTGCCGTTTTTCTCTCATTTTTTTCGCCATCCAACAACGCAAAACTTTGAACAGGTCAGTGGAACGATATTTCCTATAAAATACTAACCCCCAAATCCGCTCATTTCTGAAAATTGCAACAATGACCAATCATGTACACTACCTTTAAGCAACGCTGTGCATTTGGGCTCGGAGCCAATTTCATAAGCTACTAAGCACACAATTTGGCTTCGCACTGAAATGTTACGCTTAGCAACGAGCCCACAAGCCAAAATGTAATGTACTGTATAATGAACTGGTTCATAGCTGATTTTTGCTTTAGCAAGTAACATTTCTAAGCAGTGTTGGGGCCAAGCAGCTCTATGAAATAGGACCAGAGGCCATTTTCTGCTAAGCAGAAAAGGTTACAAATGTAAGCGCTAAGTGTAAATCAACTGAGAACCAATAACAGTACACATCACATGGTAATTTAGCTGGTAACCTGTTTTGGCTTAACCAAATTTTTTCTGTGCTCATCAAAATTCATGTGCTGAGCGGCCTCCATGAAATTGTTTCCAGGCTGTGTGTAATTTCTCCTTCCTCTGCTCCTCAGGATCGTTGTTACCTGTGCCTCATGGGAGCTCTTCAGCTGGACCTAGGCGGTGCCCCGGCCGGCCCAGCCGGCACGGGTAAGACCGAGACCACCAAGGATCTGGCCAAGGGTCTGGCCAAGCAGTGCGTGGTCTTCAACTGCTCGGACGGCCTGGACTACAAGATGATGGGCCGGTTCTTCTCGGGCCTGGCCCAGTCCGGTGCCTGGTGTTGCTTCGATGAGTTCAACCGTATCGACATTGAGGTGTTGTCTGTCATCGCCCAGCAACTGATTACGATCAGGAATGCAAAGGCAGCCAAGGTAACGGACTGTAGAATCACAGCTTTGTGAAAGTGTCCAATCACTTTAACTTTCGTTCCATGCGACCGGCACAAAATCAGAGACAATCAAAGCACCGCACAAGATTCTAAAGGACTTGAGTGATAAGTCATTAGACCAAATCATAATTACCATGTGCATGCAAAAAATTAGGATCAACAAAGAAAACTGGCAGGATCGGGATTCGAACCTGCCACCTCCGGAATACCGTACCGGCGCTCTACCAACTGAGCTATCTTGCCCTATGTTGCGGTCTCCCAAAATTGTCAGCATCTTTGTTCGGGTGGGCGCCAGTCAGAAGTCATAAACCCAGAATGCCGTATAGCCAGGGATCACACCCAATTTTACGATACAACCTGGGAAGTGACATTGGGATCACTCAATGAGAATACGACTTTTTAAATAGTATATGAAGTGATATGAGGGTAGTAGTAAAATTCATGACAAAAATTTGCTTTTTTGTTCAACAGATTAAAGTTTTGGCTCTACCTTGATCTGTATGTCTATTTGGTTTTTTGCACAAATTGCATATAAATTGAACATTTCCAAATTGGTTATAGTTTCCCCATTTATTTGTGCAAAAAATTGAGACATGTTTGTCCTAAAGTGGCTATTGATTGGCCTTCCGCATATAAACAGTCATATTTCTAATTCCAATTTGATGTATTGCAGTGTCTTGTCAAGATTAATCATGAAGACTTCTCAGTTGATTGTGGAAATGGTTTCTTTGACGCAATCCTGACTTCCAACTAGATTCTCCCACAGATTCACAGCCTTGTAGCATGTAATATTAATATCTTGAAATCTATAATCATTCCCACCCCCGTTACAGCTATCTCGATTCATGTTTGAGGGGCGTGAGATCAAGCTGGTTCCATCCTGTGCAGCATTCATCACTATGAACCCTGGCTACGCTGGTCGTACCGAGCTGCCTGATAACCTCAAAGCTCTCTTCAGACCCATAGCCATGATGGTTCCTGATTATAGTGAGTCTGTGATGCTAGAGTGTCGGGTTGATTATATGTGACCAACCGAGAGTGCTGTATAAAATGATGGGCACTCTGGTTATTAAAACTGGCAGGAGATGGATTCGAACCTGCGACCTCTGGAATACCATACCAGTTCTCTACCAACTATATTGGTGGTCTCTCAAATTCTGGTCTTTGTTCAGGAGGCGCTAGTCAAAAGTCATAAACCCATATAGCCAGGGATCACGCCCCAACGGAACCAACATTGTGGGGATCTCTCATTGACGATACAACTTTTTAACTTATATCATCAAACAAACCACAAGGTTTGAATGAATTTTCAAAGTGAACAAAGAAAGTTGGCAGGAGCGGGATTTGAACCTGCAACCTCCGGCATACCGCACCGATGCTCTACCAACTGAGCTATCTGGTTCTACAAACTTTATAAAAAGCTGCTCAGTGCCAAGTATTGTGAAAAGGTTGTCATTTAAACACATTGTGATTTGGAAACTTCCTTTGTTCATGATCAGTTATGCAAGCAAATTGGCATGAAGTAAGCTAGTTTATATTGCACAGTGATGTCTCTCTTTAGTTATACCACTGTTTACAGTAAAGCAACTTTTCCTCGGATCAGCTGATTTCCTCGTTTTTCACTTCACACTTATGCCATTGAAAACTGAAAAACACTGTACAAAGTTTTGTAAAGATTGGAATTTCCTCGTTTTTGTTGTTAATTCCAAGTTGCATGCCTAATACAGTAAACCAATTCCGACTTTTTGTGGGCATGACTTTTTGTGGGCGAGTTTATCTATATGAAATTTGTGATAATTAGTTCCACTACTTTGCATCAGGTCATTGTAATTGTATTTAATTTTTATTTCTTTGTCTTTTAAAAATAAATGAATGTGATCTTTGCATTTTTCCTGACAGCATTGATCGCCGAGGTCATTCTATACTCGGAGGGCTTCGAGTCCTCCAAAAACCTGGCCCGCAAGATGACCCAGATGTACAAGCTATGCAGCGAGCAGCTCTCCCAGCAGGACCACTACGACTTTGGCATGCGTGCCGTCAAGTCCGTCCTGGTCATGGCCGGGGCACTCAAGCGTGGTAACCCGGACCTCGGCGAAGACATCGTGCTCATCCGGGCACTCAGGGACAGCAACCTGCCCAAGTTCCTGGCGGACGACGGCGTTCTGTTTGGGGTAAGCTTATTGGGGAGGGAATACAGAGATTGCGTGTCACTCTCATAAAGGTGAACTGTACACAATGTATATGGATTGTTATTTTGTTATGTATCATATGGACAGAGTTTACATTCACTAAATGGTCTCCGGAGAGTCCGCTTATAATTGCAGAACACTTGCAATGGATGCTAACAGCAATATTACCACTTGGAACAGCACTGTGGAATTGTTTGCCTGATACAAGTTTTTTATCAATATTTTTTTTGCTTTTTATTTTCAAATTTTCCTGATGTTAAATTCAGTATAGTTTTATACCTTGAATACATTGAATACTTGACCATAACTTCCATTATTTTGCATCAAGGGCATTATTATCATATACATGCTTCCATGCTTCATATGATTTGTTTTACGTCAAAAATAACCTACGGAGCTCTAGAAGTGCCATCCGACTTGCTGAGATCCTGACCTATTTGATCTCAGGATGATGACATTACAGGCAAGATGACGACATCCTCAGATAATTTATCACGGGAGGACGAAATCCTGAAAGTAGGATGACGACATCACGAGACAATTTGTCATGGGATGACGACATCTTGAAAGTAGGATGACGACATCCTGAGAGAACTTATCACGGGGTGCACTGTCGTCATCTTGAAAACGGACAGGTGGACGAGATGTCGTCATCCTGCACAGGATGTCGTCATCCCTTGATGAATTATCTCAGGATGTCGTCATCCTACTTTTAGGATATTGTCATCCCCGGTGATAAATTATGTCGGGATGTCGTCGTACCACTTTCAGGATGTCGTCAAACTATCTAAGGATGTCGTCATCCTGAGATAAAATATGTCAGGATCTCAACAAGTCGGATGGCTCTTCTAGAGCTCCGTAATAACCTCAACTGTATTCTCGTTCGTCTGTAGAGGCTCCTGTTTTTTTCTCCTCGTTAGCCTTAATGTGACCCTCAGGTGGCTTTCAGGCCCAGTATTGTCATATTTCTTTCAGCTCCTTGGGTACTGATGACGGCTGTAGCCGCGGTTTTAAAAAAAAAAAACCTGGCCTGTTGACAACTATACCCGTATTCTTCCGCGTATTCATTCTATTGTTGGCCTGTTGTGTGTGTTACGCTTGGCTGCACAAAATCCGTCTGGTATACCGGCGCCCCATTATCAAATCCGGGCGCAAGGGGTTAAAAAACATTAAAATACAATTACCCCATAATCCTTCATCTTAATTTTTATCAATGCAGAGAATGTTGCAAATGATGTTATTTTTGGTAAGCCCAGTTAGAATGGCCAAGACACATGTGTCCAGACCATATGTATGAGAAAGACTGAGATTGCAGGTAACACCATGTGAAATAAATCTCTAATGATGTGTGGTTCTGTACAAAACATATGGGATGCCTTCCGAAAAAGTTGAAGTACAAACAAAAGAGGGACAATACACTTGTGTGTGTGCAGGGGTGTACATGTATTTTATGACTACTGAGGACACCAGGATTAAAAAACAACAATTAAATCATTGTTGTCCTCTGTGGGAGGTCTTTTATTGAACACGGTCCTCACAGGTACAAGTGTATACTTAGTCTATGGGAGAATGTTAAAGTAAAGGGACAATAGAGAAGACAAAGCCTCGTCCTCGGTAGCATAGTAAAACACCACTGTGTGTACACGTGTGTACTTAGTCTATGGGAGAATGTTAAAGTAAAGAGACAATAGAGAAGACAAAGCCTCGTCCTCGGTAGCATAGTAAAACACCACTGTGTGTGCACGTGTGTACTTAGTCTATGGGAGAATGTTAAAGTAAAGGGACAATAGAGAAGACAAAGCCTCGTCCTCGGTAGCATAGTAAAACACCACTGTGTGTGCACGTGTGTACTTAGTCTATGGGAGAATGTTAAAGTAAAGGGACAATAGAGAAGACAAAGCCTCGTCCTCGGTAGCATAGTAAAACACCACTGTGTGTGCACGTGTGTACTTAGTCTATGGGAGAATGTTAAAGTAAAGGGACAATAGAGAAGACAAAGCCTCGTCCTCGGTAGCATAGTAAAACACCACTGTGTGTGCACGTGTGTACTTAGTCTATGGGAGAATGTTAAAGTAAAGGGACAATAGAGAAGACAAAGCCTCGTCCTCGGTAGCATAGTAAAACACCACTGTGTGTGCACGTGTGTACTTAGTCTATGGGAGAATGTTAAAGTAAAGGGACAATAGAGAAGACAAAGCCTCGTCCTCGGTAGCATAGTAAAACACCACTGTGTGTGCACGTGTGTACTTAGTCTATGGGAGAATGTTAAAGTAAAGGGACAATAGAGAAGACAAAGCCTCGTCCTCGGTAGCATAGTAAAACACCACTGTGTGTGCACGTGTGTACTTAGTCTATGGGAGAATGTTAAAGTAAAGGGACAATAGAGAAGACAAAGCCTCGTCCTCGGTAGCATAGTAAAACACCACTGTGTGTGCACGTGTGTACTTAGTCTATGGGAGAATGTTAAAGTAAAGGGACAATAGAGAAGACAAAGCCTCGTCCTCGGTAGCATAGTAAAACACCACTGTGTGTGCACGTGTGTACTTAGTCTATGGGAGAATGTTAAAGTAAAGGGACAATAGAGAAGACAAAGCCTCGTCCTCGGTAGCATAGTAAAACACCACTGTGTGTGCACGTGTGTACTTAGTCTATGGGAGAATGTTAAAGTAAAGGGACAATAGAGAAGACAAAGCCTCGTCCTCGGTAGCATAGTAAAACACCACTGTGTGTGCACGTGTGTACTTAGTCTATGGGAGAATGTTAAAGTAAAGGGACAATAGAGAAGACAAAGCCTCGTCCTCGGTAGCATAGTAAAACACCACTGTGTGTGCACGTGTGTACTTAGTCTATGGGAGAATGTTAAAGTAAAGGGACAATAGAGAAGACAAAGCCTCGTCCTCGGTAGCATAGTAAAACACCACTGTGTGTGCACGTGTGTACTTAGTCTATGGGAGAATGTTAAAGTAAAGGGACAATAGAGAAGACAAAGCCTCGTCCTCGGTAGCATAGTAAAACACCACTGTGTGTGCACGTGTGTACTTAGTCTATGGGAGAATGTTAAAGTAAAGGGACAATAGAGAAGACAAAGCCTCGTCCTCGGTAGCATAGTAAAACACCACTGTGTGTGCACGTGTGTACTTAGTCTATGGGAGAATGTTAAAGTAAAGGGACAATAGAGAAGACAAAGCCTCGTCCTCGGTAGCATAGTAAAACACCACTGTGTGTGCACGTGTGTACTTAGTCTATGGGAGAATGTTAAAGTAAAGGGACAATAGAGAAGACAAAGCCTCGTCCTCGGTAGCATAGTAAAACACCACTGTGTGTGCACGTGTGTACTTAGTCTATGGGAGAATGTTAAAGTAAAGGGACAATAGAGAAGACAAAGCCTCGTCCTCGGTAGCATAGTAAAACACCACTGTGTGTGCACGTGTGTACTTAGTCTATGGCAGAATGTTAAAGTAAAGGGACAATAGAGAAGACAAAGCCTGGTCCTCGGTAGCATAGTAAAACACCACTGTGTGTGCACGTGTGTACTTAGTCTATGGCAGAATGTTAAAGTAAAGGGACAATAGAGAAGACAAAGCCTCGTCCTCGGTAGCATAGTAAAACACCACTGTGTGTGCACGTGTGTACTTAGTCTATGGCAGAATGTTAAAGTAAAGGGACAATAGAGAAGACAAAGCCTCGTCCTCGGTAGCATAGTAAAACACCACTGTGTGTGCACGTGTGTACTTAGTCTATGGGAGAATGTTAAAGTAAAGGGACAATAGAGAAGACAAAGCCTTGTCCTCGGTAGCATAGTAAAACACCACTGTGTGTACCATGCATTTTATTTTTACTGCTGATGGCATCACAGCCCAGTATTAGAGGTGTTCTTCGTGCCCTAAGTCTTGAGAAATTACTGAAACTCAAAAAGTCATCAAAATCATTCTCATGTACAATTTATCATTGTTTCGGTACTTTTTGTAGCCTTTTTTTTTTTGTAGTTTCATTCTGTGAGCATTTTTGTACTATTTCACCTTGCCAGGGTATCTTGTCGGATCTGTTCCCCGGCTGCGTCCTCCCCGAGCACGACTACGGTACCTTACAGACCTTCATCGTGCAAGCTTTGATTGACAAGGGCCTACAGCCCGAGGAGTGTATCGTCAAGAAGGTCATCCAGCTGTACGAGACTATGATTGTACGTCATGGTGTCATGTTGGTTGGACCGACGGGAGGAGGCAAGACGACTACGTATGAGGTGCGTTACTCATTGACTGAGGAAACTCAGAAGCAAAATAACATCACAATATTTAACCCCTTGAGTACGGATGACGGCTATAGCTGCGGTTAAAAAACAAACAAATACCTGACCGGTCGACATCTATACCCGCATTCTTCTGCTAATAATTATTCCATTGTTGGCCTATTGTGTGCCTTACGCTTGGCTGCACAAACCCGTCTGGCATACCGGGTGCCTCATTATAGAAGCCTTATTGAATGGGTTTACCCCTTGTGTCCAGCTGTTATTGATGGGGGACTGGTATGAACGGGCTGTGCAACCAAGCATAAATGCAAACAATAACATCTGTTCATTACACTCCCATTCAAGAACAATATAGAGCAAGTTCGATCAAGGACTATAGTTAACCATAGTTCGACTAACCCTGATCGAACGATAGTTGGACTAGTCTAGTCAACGATTCGTGACCAGCCTACCGAGGTTGGTCCCATCGCTGGTTACCAATAGCCGTTTTAATAGCACAGTGCAGAGAGGACCAGTTGGCGAAAAAACGTAAATATTCAGCAGCAGTGAACGATCGTTTTTTGTTACTTTGTCTTTCTTTCAACATGTTGAAATAATGCACACGTTACCACTTGTGACATTGTTGATATACAAGGCAAATATAGTCCGTGTCGCTTTCATCTATGAACTCGTCCAAAAACGTAAAAAAACTAGCCACCGCCATTTTCTCATGGTCGCGTTGACATGACAACTAGTTCGACTAGAGTCGTTCGCACTTCAACTTCAGTGCTCATGCGCTACGTACGTCACGAACCAACCACTAGGTAACCATTGGTCCTTGATCGAACTTGCTCATAGTTGAAACATGAATGGATTGAGTACGTGCAGGAATGCACATAATAGATGACAACCAGCCAGGTGGTCTTTTTCAAACTGCGGCTATGGCCGTCGTCCGTATTCAAGAGGTTACAAGGAATGGTCATCCACAATGGCAGCATTGCAGTATTCAAACCTTATCACATTCCTTATCTCTCTGGGGGAGGTGAATTGATCTCACCGACGGTGGAAGTTACCCCGCCTGGGTCTATAGGCCTGAAAATTGGGATAATTTCTCTGGAATCTGTTGAAGAAATACCCCTATTTAGAGCTGGACCCAGGAAAACCGTAAGAGTGGTAGGGTTGGAAATTCAAAATGTGGCCAACCCAGCACCTCTGATTGTGACCCTTTACCTAGAGAATGGTTCGAATCCCGCTCCAGCCAGTTTTCTTTGTTCACTTTGAAAATTCATTCAGATTACCTAGTCAGTTTCCTTTGTGGTTTATTTGATGATATTATAAGTTAGAAAGTCTTATCCTCATTGAGTGATCCCCACAATGTTGCTTCCCAGGTTGTATCGTAAAATTTGTTGCCTGATTCCCGGCAATATGCCATTATGGGTTTATGACTTCTGACTTGCACCCCTGAACAAAGACACTGACAATTTTGAGACTCAGTTGGGAGAGCATCCGTACGGTATTCCGGAGGTTGCAGGTTCAAATCCTGCTCCTGACAGTTTCCTTTGTTCACGTTGCCATCAAATCGCGAATCCTGTTCAATCTGTTACGTCTATTCCTCTCCTTCATTCTCACACCACCACATTGTATTTCTTCCATATCAGACTCTGCAGCAGTCCCTGACGGAGCTGCACAAGGCCGGTGAGGACAGCCCTTACTACCAGCCAGTCAATACCTACGTCCTGAACCCCAAGGCTGTGTCCATGGGAGAGCTGTATGGTGAGGTCAACAAGCTGACCCTGGAATGGCAAGATGGATTGATGGCTACCATCGTCCGTATCACCTCGGCTGTAAGTAGTCGTGCCTGTAATCAAATTTACCTTTAGAGATGGATCCAGAATTGTGTGCATGAGGGGCCTACCTGACTAATTTTCTACCTGGCTAAATTTGATAAAAAGGTTGCCGTGTAGTGGTATTTCACAGCCAAGTTGTGCTAATGCCTGCGCGTGCATGGGGATTTCTATTGTTGTGTTACTCTTGAATACGGACGACGGCCATGGCCATGGTTTGAAAAAGACCACCTGGCCGGTTGTCCTCTATTCATGCATTCCTGCACATACTCAATCCATTGTTTGCATATTGTTTCGGTTACGCTTGGTAAAAGATTGACAGTGTCCGTCAATGGAATGTATAACACAAGACACCAAAACTTGATCAAAGTTATTTCCAATACCAGGAGACCACCGATGACCACAAGTGGATTATCTGCGATGGCCCCGTGGATGCACTCTGGATTGAAAACATGAACACCGTACTGGACGACAACAAGATGCTGTGCTTGGCCAACAGTGAGCGTATCAAGCTATCCAACTCCATCCACATGGTGTTTGAGGTTCAGGATCTGGCTGTGGCTTCCCCTGCTACCGTCAGCAGGTAAGGGTGGAGTGGTTAATCTGTGGTCAGGCCAGGCCGTTGAAAAGCCTGGCCAGGCCGTTGAAAAGCCTGGCCAGGCCGTTGAAAAGCCTGGCCAAGCCCCTGGAAAGCCCGGGCCTTCAGGCTTCTATTAATCCCCTGATTTGTACACAATAAACTGCCCATTAATTCTGGAGTCCAGCTAGCTCCCATTGTTCACCCAGACTTGACTGACAGCTGAGCCATCTTTTGATCCAGCCGTGAATGGGTACAGATTAGTGTGGGAGGGGCTACAACCAGGCCTGGCCTGGCAGAGGCCGGGCTTTATTGATTAGTTGATGCTCTATTGTTAGGTGATTTGTGGCTCACAATAGCAAGAGTAAAAGCCCAAAGGCCCGGGCATGGCTGGGCTTTTCAAAGGCCTGGCCTAACCACAGATTAACCACTCCTCCCTAAGTCACAATGATTTAGTGCAGCACGTTAACAGGGTTTTTGTGTTGGGATTAAACAACTTCTGGAACAACTTCTGGGCAAGGACTGTAGGTAGCATTTCATATTATCCAGATGCAGCATTGATTGTGGTACCGCTGTTTTTTTTGGTGATGCATTCCTTACCTCAAACCTAGCTGATGAATGGGAAGCCTGGCGGCTTGAATAACTGAATAATCATGAGGTCAAAACTGAAGCTTGGAGCTCATTAAAACCCACACGGCTTGTCAAAGATTTCTAGTTTACAGCGGTCAGACTTTGGACAAGCAACCCTATTATCGGAGGTCTTGCTGCAACGAATGTTTATAAATAGCTCTGGGTTGGAACGCTTTAATTCTCCATTGTCCACCGAGATAGATTAGCCAGAGAGCTGGGGATTAGTGATGCCTCAATCGGATTCTCTGTAAAACTCTCGTGGAGAGACGACCACATGTTCCTCATGAATGTTGTGATGGCAAAACTGCCTGTGTGCACTGACCTAGGGCCAATTTCATAAAGCTGTTAAGCACAAACAATTTGCTTAGCATGCAAATGCTTCCTTGATAAAAACTGGATTACCAACCAGATTTCCATGTGTGGAATATTGCTTTTGACTGGCATTCAGCTGTTGTTTGCTTAGCATGAAAGTTACATGGACTTTTGGCTGGTAACCTGTTTTTACTAAGCCAGACAATTTCATGCTAAGCAAATTTGTGTGCTTAACAGCTCTATGAAATTGGCCCCTGTATAGAATGTGAGCTCATTATCTCAGCCAGCTGGGCGTTAATACTGGTACCACAAAACCAGCGTTACCGCAATTGATACCACTTTCAGACAATATGAGATGATGCCCTATAGTACTTATCTTTGCAAGAGCTGTGGCTAGTCAACCTCTTCTAGTGAACCATCTGGACCAGTCAAATGTTTGTTATAGCGAAGTTCTATGGTACTTGGGTAATTCAGAATCACGTCTCAAGATATCACATAGGGCTGTTCCGAATATACCGAAAATTCGAATATTTGATCGTCAACCGAATATTCGAATATTTGATCGTCAACCGAATATTTGAATACCTTTTTGCCAGGTCCAATATTCAAAAAAAAAATTATAGAAAAATTACGGCGCTTAGTGTCAAATGTTGCATTTTTGTCAACGGTAGTTTTTTGTTTGCGAAGGTTTATTGTTCCCTTCCGTAAAACCCTTGACACTTATAAAATAATTCCTGCAAATACGCAGGATGAAGTTTTGTTTCTTGTTATCAGAATGTTATACGTTGGCAGTAATGATCTTGATACAACAGGTATATTCAAAAATGTTGATTGGACAGTCCATAATATCGATCACCACGCATAAAACAGTATCGCAACAATATGCAACAGTATCGAATATTCAGTCAAACCCACTTTCGAATTATCAAATACTAAATTATTCGCAAATGAACAGCCCTAATATCACAGCCTCTCTGCCCGTTCTTTCTTTTATCTGATCGTTGCTTCCTGCTAGATGCGGTATGGTGTATATTGATCCCGGTGAACTGAAGTGGATGCCGTACGTCAAGACATGGATCGCCAAGTTCAAGGGCAAGATGAAGGAGGAAACCTTCACGTACATGCTGGAGCTGTTCCAGACCTACGTGGAGGATGGATTCAAGTTTGTGTCCAAGAAATGCATCCAGGCTATTAACCAGGTCAGTGTCGTATCGTCTCTATTCTCTGTTCCTCTGTGTGAGTTTCCCCTGGTTGCGAATGTTTAGGGAGCATTGCATGTTGTCCAGATGCAGTAATGATTGAGGTTTTCTGTATTTTGGGAAAGCTTATGCACTGTTGAATTTCCAGGTGCGATTTTGTTTTGAAAAAAGGACAGATAAAGTTGAGAAAAATGTAAGTATATTTTTTGTGACATTTGCATGTACTGCAAATTTGTTTTCAAAGCCGTTTTTCTCTGAATGTGTTCTCTGCATGTTTGCAGTAGGGTGTCCTTTCTATCGGGTGAAAGCACTCAAGTCATAGCACTCCGTCTGGTTGGGTACTCAACTTTGATTTTACTTTCTGATTTGAATATTATACCCTGGTTTGCAAACTCCTGGTGCCCTGAGGTCGACATCAGCAAGCTCAGCACCCTATGCTGTCTCCTGAAAACCGTAGGGCCAATTTCAAGGAGCAGCGTAGCACAAATACGTGCTTAGCAGATTTTGCTGCTGCGTAAAAATCAACGGGGAGTCAGTAACGAGCAGTAGACATCACACAGCTTTTTGGCCGGTTACCAAATTTTGCTGAGCAAAAACTTTTCCGATCTCTACAAATTTGTGCACTCGCGCTATGAAATTTGATACTGGTGTTGAAGGGCAGTGTAGACCTGTGGATGGAGAGGAATCGCCTACACTCCTTGGTGTACAGTTTGGTTCATTGATTTCATAATCTCCTACTGTCATAGGTTGACATCAGCAAGGTTTACACCCTGTGCTGACTCCTGGAAGCCCTAGTCTTCAAGGGCAGCATCGACCTGAAGATGAAGACCAATCTCCTGCAATCCTTGATGTACAGTTTCATTCATTGATTTCATAATCTCCTACTGTCATAGGTTGACATCAGCAAGGTTTACACCCTGTGCTGCCTCCTGGAAGCCCTAGTCTTCAAGGGCAGCATCGACCTGAAGATGGAGACCAATCTCCTGCAATCCTTGATGTACAGTTTCATTCATTGATTTCATAATCTCCTACTGTCATAGGTTGACATCAGCAAGGTTTACACCCTGTGCTGCCTCCTGGAAGCCCTAGTCTTCAAGGGCAGCATCGACCTGAAGATGAAGACCAATCGCCTGCAATCCTTGATGTACAGTTTCATTCATTGATTTCATAATCTCCTACTGTCATAGGTTGACATCAGCAAGGTTTACACCCTGTGCTGCCTCCTGGAAGCCCTAGTCTTCAAGGGCAGCATCGACCTGAAGATGGAGACCAATCTCCTGCAATCCTTGATGTACAGTTTCATTCATTGATTTCATAATCTCCTACTGTCATAGGTTGACATCAGCAAGGTTTACACCCTGTGCTGCCTCCTGGAAGCCCTAGTCTTCAAGGGCAGCATCGACCTGAAGATGAAGACCAATCTCCTGCAATCCTTGATGTACAGTTTCATTCATTGATTTCATAATCTCCTACTGTCATAGGTTGACATCAGCAAGGTTTACACCCTGTGCTGCCTCCTGGAAGCCCTAGTCTTCAAGGGCAGCATCGACCTGAAGATGGAGACCAATCTCCTGCAATCCTTGATGTACAGTTTCATTCATTGATTTCATAATCTCCTACTGTCATAGGTTGACATCAGCAAGGTTTACACCCTGTGCTGCCTCCTGGAAGCCCTAGTCTTCAAGGGCAGCATCGACCTGAAGATGGAGACCAATCGCCTGCAATCCTTGATGTACAGTTTCATTCATTGATTTCATAATCTCCTACTGTCATAGGTTGACATCAGCAAGGTTTACACCCTGTGCTGCCTCCTGGAAGCCCTAGTCTTCAAGGGCAGCATCGACCTGAAGATGAAGACCAATCTCCTGCAATCCTTGATGTACAGTTTCATTCATTGATTTCATAATCTCCTACTGTCATAGGTTGACATCAGCAATGTTTACACCCTGTGCTGCCTCCTGGAAGCCCTAGTCTTCAAGGGCAGCATCGACCTGAAGATGGAGACCAATCTCCTGCAATCCTTGATGTACAGTTTCATTCATTGATTTCATAATCTCCTACTGTCATAGGTTGACATCAGCAAGGTTTACACCCTGTGCTGCCTCCTGGAAGCCCTAGTCTTCAAGGGCAGCATCGACCTGAAGATGAAGACCAATCGCCTGCAATCCTTGATGTACAGTTTCATTCATTGATTTCATAATCTCCTACTGTCATAGGTTGACATCAGCAAGGTTTACACCCTGTGCTGCCTCCTGGAAGCCCTAGTCTTCAAGGGCAGCATCGACCTGAAGATGGAGACCAATCTCCTGCAATCCTTGATGTACAGTTTCATTCATTGATTTCATAATCTCCTACTGTCATAGGTTGACATCAGCAAGGTTTACACCCTGTGCTGCCTCCTGGAAGCCCTAGTCTTCAAGGGCAGCATCGACCTGAAGATGGAGACCAATCGCCTGCAATCCTTGATGTACAGTTTCATTCATTGATTTCATAATCTCCTACTGTCATAGGTTGACATCAGCAAGGTTTACACCCTGTGCTGCCTCCTGGAAGCCCTAGTCTTCAAGGGCAGCATCGACCTGAAGATGGAGACCAATCTCCTGCAATCCTTGATGTACAGTTTCATTCATTGATTTCATAATCTCCTACTGTCATAGGTTGACATCAGCAAGGTTTACACCCTGTGCTGCCTCCTGGAAGCCCTAGTCTTCAAGGGCAGCATCGACCTGAAGATGGAGACCAATCGCCTGCAATCCTTGATGTACAGTTTCATTCATTGATTTCATAATCTCCTACTTTCATAGGTTGACATCAGCAAGGTTTACACCCTGTGCTGCCTCCTGGAAGCCCTAGTCTTCAAGGGCAGCATCGACCTGAAGATGGAGACCAATCTCCTGCAATCCTTGATGTACAGTTTCATTCATTGATTTCATAATCTCCTACTGTCATAGGTTGACATCAGCAAGGTTTACACCCTGTGCTGCCTCCTGGAAGCCCTAGTCTTCAAGGGCAGCATCGACCTGAAGATGGAGACCAATCTCCTGCAATCCTTGATGTACAGTTTCATTCATTGATTTCATAATCTCCTACTGTCATAGGTTGACATCAGCAAGGTTTACACCCTGTGCTGCCTCCTGGAAGCCCTAGTCTTCAAGGGCAGCATCGACCTGAAGATGAAGACCAATCGCCTGCAATCCTTGATGTACAGTTTCATTCATTGATTTCATAATCTCCTACTGTCATAGGTTGACATCAGCAAGGTTTACACCCTGTGCTGCCTCCTGGAAGCCCTAGTCTTCAAGGGCAGCATCGACCTGAAGATGGAGACCAATCTCCTGCAATCCTTGATGTACAGTTTCATTCATTGATTTCATAATCTCCTACTGTCATAGGTTGACATCAGCAAGGTTTACACCCTGTGCTGCCTCCTGGAAGCCCTAGTCTTCAAGGGCAGCATCGACCTGAAGATGGAGACCAATCGCCTGCAATCCTTGATGTACAGTTTCATTCATTGATTTCATAATCTCCTACTGTCATAGGTTGACATCAGCAAGGTTTACACCCTGTGCTGCCTCCTGGAAGCCCTAGTCATCAAGGGCAGCATCGACCTGAAGATGGAGACCAATCGCCTGCAATCCTTGATGTACAGTTTCATTCATTGATTTCATAATCTCCTACTGTCATAGGTTGACATCAGCAAGGTTTACACCCTGTGCTGCCTCCTGGAAGCCCTAGTCTTCAAGGGCAGCATCGACCTGAAGATGAAGACCAATCTCCTGCAATCCTTGATGTACAGTTTCATTCATTGATTTCATAATCTCCTACTGTCATAGGTTGACATCAGCAATGTTTACACCCTGTGCTGCCTCCTGGAAGCCCTAGTCTTCAAGGGCAGCATCGACCTGAAGATGGAGACCAATCTCCTGCAATCCTTGATGTACAGTTTCATTCATTGATTTCATAATCTCCTACTGTCATAGGTTGACATCAGCAAGGTTTACACCCTGTGCTGCCTCCTGGAAGCCCTAGTCTTCAAGGGCAGCATCGACCTGAAGATGGAGACCAATCTCCTGCAATCCTTGATGTACAGTTTCATTCATTGATTTCATAATCTCCTACTGTCATAGGTTGACATCAGCAAGGTTTACACCCTGTGCTGCCTCCTGGAAGCCCTAGTCTTCAAGGGCAGCATCGACCTGAAGATGAAGACCAATCGCCTGCAATCCTTGATGTACAGTTTCATTCATTGATTTCATAATCTCCTACTGTCATAGGTTGACATCAGCAAGGTTTACACCCTGTGCTGCCTCCTGGAAGCCCTAGTCTTCAAGGGCAGCATCGACCTGAAGATGGAGACCAATCTCCTGCAATCCTTGATGTACAGTTTCATTCATTGATTTCATAATCTCCTACTGTCATAGGTTGACATCAGCAAGGTTTACACCCTGTGCTGCCTCCTGGAAGCCCTAGTCTTCAAGGGCAGCATCGACCTGAAGATGGAGACCAATCGCCTGCAATCCTTGATGTACAGTTTCATTCATTGATTTCATAATCTCCTACTGTCATAGGTTGACATCAGCAAGGTTTACACCCTGTGCTGCCTCCTGGAAGCCCTAGTCTTCAAGGGCAGCATCGACCTGAAGATGGAGACCAATCTCCTGCAATCCTTGATGTACAGTTTCATTCATTGATTTCATAATCTCCTACTGTCATAGGTTGACATCAGCAAGGTTTACACCCTGTGCTGCCTCCTGGAAGCCCTAGTCTTCAAGGGCAGCATCGATCTGAAGATGGAGACCAATCGCCTGCAATCCTTGATGTACAGTTTCATTCATTGATTTCATAATCTCCTACTGTCATAGGTTGACATCAGCAAGGTTTACACCCTGTGCTGCCTCCTGGAAGCCCTAGTCTTCAAGGGCAGCATCGACCTGAAGATGGAGACCAATCTCCTGCAATCCTTGATGTACAGTTTCATTCATTGATTTCATAATCTCCTACTGTCATAGGTTGACATCAGCAAGGTTTACACCCTGTGCTGCCTCCTGGAAGCCCTAGTCTTCAAGGGCAGCATCGACCTGAAGATGGAGACCAATCGCCTGCAATCCTTGATGTACAGTTTCATTCATTGATTTCATAATCTCCTACTGTCATAGGTTGACATCAGCAAGGTTTACACCCTGTGCTGCCTCCTGGAAGCCCTAGTCTTCAAGGGCAGCATCGACCTGAAGATGGAGACCAATCTCCTGCAATCCTTGATGTACAGTTTCATTCATTGATTTCATAATCTCCTACTGTCATAGGTTGACATCAGCAAGGTTTACACCCTGTGCTGCCTCCTGGAAGCCCTAGTCTTCAAGGGCAGCATCGACCTGAAGATGAAGACCAATCGCCTGCAATCCTTGATGTACAGTTTCATTCATTGATTTCATAATCTCCTACTGTCATAGGTTGACATCAGCAAGGTTTACACCCTGTGCTGCCTCCTGGAAGCCCTAGTCTTCAAGGGCAGCATCGACCTGAAGATGGAGACCAATCTCCTGCAATCCTTGATGTACAGTTTCATTCATTGATTTCATAATCTCCTACTGTCATAGGTTGACATCAGCAAGGTTTACACCCTGTGCTGCCTCCTGGAAGCCCTAGTCTTCAAGGGCAGCATCGACCTGAAGATGAAGACCAATCGCCTGCAATCCTTGATGTACAGTTTCATTCATTGATTTCATAATCTCCTACTGTCATAGGTTGACATCAGCAAGGTTTACACCCTGTGCTGCCTCCTGGAAGCCCTAGTCTTCAAGGGCAGCATCGACCTGAAGATGGAGACCAATCTCCTGCAATCCTTGATGTACAGTTTCATTCATTGATTTCATAATCTCCTACTGTCATAGGTTGACATCAGCAAGGTTTACACCCTGTGCTGCCTCCTGGAAGCCCTAGTCTTCAAGGGCAGCATCGACCTGAAGATGGAGACCAATCTCCTGCAATCCTTGATGTACAGTTTCATTCATTGATTTCATAATCTCCTACTGTCATAGGTTGACATCAGCAAGGTTTACACCCTGTGCTGCCTCCTGGAAGCCCTAGTCTTCAAGGGCAGCATCGACCTGAAGATGGAGACCAATCGCCTGCAATCCTTGATGTACAGTTTCATTCATTGATTTCATAATCTCCTACTGTCATAGGTTGACATCAGCAAGGTTTACACCCTGTGCTGCCTCCTGGAAGCCCTAGTCTTCAAGGGCAGCATCGACCTGAAGATGGAGACCAATCTCCTGCAATCCTTGATGTACAGTTTCATTCATTGATTTCATAATCTCCTACTGTCATAGGTTGACATCAGCAAGGTTTACACCCTGTGCTGCCTCCTGGAAGCCCTAGTCTTCAAGGGCAGCATCGACCTGAAGATGGAGACCAATCGCCTGCAATCCTTGATGTACAGTTTCATTCATTGATTTCATAATCTCCTACTGTCATAGGTTGACATCAGCAAGGTTTACACCCTGTGCTGCCTCCTGGAAGCCCTAGTCATCAAGGGCAGCATCGACCTGAAGATGGAGACCAATCTCCTGCAATCCTTGATGTACAGTTTCATTCATTGATTTCATAATCTCCTACTGTCATAGGTTGACATCAGCAAGGTTTACACCCTGTGCTGCCTCCTGGAAGCCCTAGTCTTCAAGGGCAGCATCGACCTGAAGATGAAGACCAATCTCCTGCAATCCTTGATGTACAGTTTCATTCATTGATTTCATAATCTCCTACTGTCATAGGTTGACATCAGCAATGTTTACACCCTGTGCTGCCTCCTGGAAGCCCTAGTCTTCAAGGGCAGCATCGACCTGAAGATGGAGACCAATCTCCTGCAATCCTTGATGTACAGTTTCATTCATTGATTTCATAATCTCCTACTGTCATAGGTTGACATCAGCAAGGTTTACACCCTGTGCTGCCTCCTGGAAGCCCTAGTCTTCAAGGGCAGCATCGACCTGAAGATGAAGACCAATCGCCTGCAATCCTTGATGTACAGTTTCATTCATTGATTTCATAATCTCCTACTGTCATAGGTTGACATCAGCAAGGTTTACACCCTGTGCTGCCTCCTGGAAGCCCTAGTCTTCAAGGGCAGCATCGACCTGAAGATGGAGACCAATCTCCTGCAATCCTTGATGTACAGTTTCATTCATTGATTTCATAATCTCCTACTGTCATAGGTTGACATCAGAAAGGTTTACACCCTGTGCTGCCTCCTGGAAGCCCTAGTCTTCAAGGGCAGCATCGACCTGAAGATGAAGACCAATCTCCTGCAATCCTTGATGTACAGTTTCATTCATTGATTTCATAATCTCCTACTGTCATAGGTTGACATCAGCAAGGTTTACACCCTGTGCTGCCTCCTGGAAGCCCTAGTCTTCAAGGGCAGCATCGACCTGAAGATGGAGACCAATCGCCTGCAATCCTTGATGTACAGTTTCATTCATTGATTTCATAATCTCCTACTGTCATAGGTTGACATCAGCAAGGTTTACACCCTGTGCTGCCTCCTGGAAGCCCTAGTCTTCAAGGGCAGCATCGACCTGAAGATGGAGACCAATCTCCTGCAATCCTTGATGTACAGTTTCATTCATTGATTTCATAATCTCCTACTGTCATAGGTTGACATCAGCAAGGTTTACACCCTGTGCTGCCTCCTGGAAGCCCTAGTCTTCAAGGGCAGCATCGACCTGAAGATGAAGACCAATCGCCTGCAATCCTTGATGTACAGTTTCATTCATTGATTTCATAATCTCCTACTGTCATAGGTTGACATCAGCAAGGTTTACACCCTGTGCTGCCTCCTGGAAGCCCTAGTCTTCAAGGGCAGCATCGACCTGAAGATGGAGACCAATCTCCTGCAATCCTTGATGTACAGTTTCATTCATTGATTTCATAATCTCCTACTGTCATAGGTTGACATCAGCAAGGTTTACACCCTGTGCTGCCTCCTGGAAGCCCTAGTCTTCAAGGGCAGCATCGACCTGAAGATGGAGACCAATCTCCTGCAATCCTTGATGTACAGTTTCATTCATTGATTTCATAATCTCCTACTGTCATAGGTTGACATCAGCAAGGTTTACACCCTGTGCTGCCTCCTGGAAGCCCTAGTCTTCAAGGGCAGCATCGACCTGAAGATGGAGACCAATCGCCTGCAATCCTTGATGTACAGTTTCATTCATTGATTTCATAATCTCCTACTGTCATAGGTTGACATCAGCAAGGTTTACACCCTGTGCTGCCTCCTGGAAGCCCTAGTCTTCAAGGGCAGCATCGACCTGAAGATGGAGACCAATCGCCTGCAATCCTTGATGTACAGTTTCATTCATTGATTTCATAATCTCCTACTGTCATAGGTTGACATCAGCAAGGTTTACACCCTGTGCTGCCTCCTGGAAGCCCTAGTCTTCAAGGGCAGCATCGACCTGAAGATGGAGACCAACCGCCTACACTCCTTGATCTGCACCACATTCGTCTTCTGCTACCTGTGGTCAGTCGGGGGAAACCTTGTGGAGAGCTGCTGGGACCTGTTTGACACGTTCGTCAGGAACCAGTTCGAGGACAACGGTGATGCAAAAGTAAGTAGCCAAAGGAATATCACATTTGAGTCACAAGGTATTTAAATGAACTGTAATAAACAAAACTCTGAGCATTCCTTTGTCAATGTTTATCCCCTGTAGCTTGCGAGATGACTTGTGATTGACTAGAGATTTGACTTGTAATTCACTTGTGATTGACTCGGTTACAACTCTGTTGCCCATCAATCAGGGTTAACAATATCAATATGGGCATTTCCACACTAATGGGGTACAATTGACTGCAAATTTGGGATTTGAGAGGGGGACACTGGAGGGTACAACAAAGCAAGATATTTTGTTCAGTTGTTTCCTGTACATTTTTGAGGCAGCAATGATCATGTGTACAAAAAATATAGAGTACTTTCTCTATACTGTAGAAATTGCAGGGGTTGTCATAACATGGACAGAATTTTTGCTATGAATTGATAGGACACTAATTATCATGTGCATGAATTTACCCAAATGTCATCTCATTTATATCCATAACCCATTCAAGATTGCTAACAGTCAAAATCAACACAATTTTCTTGGTCTTTAAGACATATATATATTCTGTACGTAACATGGACAGACATTTTGTAACAAAGTTCTGTCCATGTTACGTACGTAATATTCTGAACATAATATCCTGTGACGTCTGAAATATACAGTAGATTGTTGTGGTTTCTAAAGGTAACAATGCTGTAGGGGTATGAATGAAAAGGCACAATATTTGGTAAATACATTTATTGTAATTATTACTTTCTTATCAGTATTAACAAACTTTCTGTCTATGTAACGTACGTAGCATTCTGAGCATACATATCTTGTAAAATTTGCCCGGAAAGTTGTAAATTCTTTGTGAGCACAATCCTCAATGATGGGGTGGGAATGTACAAGTGGGCAAAGAGGACAAACAACTGGATATTATTATCCTGCTTCATTTCCCAATCCCATGTCACACTTTTGTACCCCTTTACTGTGGAAAGACTTTACATGACGCACATTGACCCTCTGGTAAAAGCACTATGTATGTGCCACTATTATGTCCATTGATATCTAATCTAATCTAATCTAATCTTGGGATTTTTCTTTCTACAGTTGAACACCAGCGGGGATCTGTGGAGTTGCTACATGGACTTTGACTCTAAGCGCATGGACGTGTGGGAGAAGATGATCCCCTCCTTCAAGTACGACCCCGAGCAGCCATTCTTCGACATGCTGGTGCCCACGATGGACACGGTGCGGTTCGGTTACCTCATGGAGAAGCTTTTGAGTGTAAACCGCTCAGTCCTCTTCACCGGCACGACCGGCGTGGGCAAGGTCAGTGCTTGCAGTCTCTACTTTGGTATTGCTCGGAGGTTTTCAAAGAGCCTGTGAACTTCAGAAAGCTCCTGCAGCCGAATTCACGAAACAGTGCATAGCTTATGCCGCTGCATAGGATTTATGCCACATAAATGATGTTCAGCTGCGCAACATCCTTGCGATCCGTTTCATGAAACATTGCATAGCTGCAAAGTTTGTATATCGCGAACAAGGCTGAATGCCGCTTTTACAATGACTGTTTGAGTCTAACAATAAAAATTAATGGAACAGTCGTAAATTAGCTGCAGCGGTGCCATTTGTAAAACTGTTCACGTCCTCTCCGAAAATTGGTGGTAACTTTCAGAATCACCTTACAGTTAAACCTGCAGAAGATGACCATTTCATTACCCTCTGAAATAATCTAGTGAATTTAATAAATAACTTGAGCAACCATACAGCTCTGCAATGCTCACGCTCAGCTAGTTAAAGTCATCGTTTCGGTGTTTGTTTGCACAACTTACGCCACCTAAAACGAGTGCAGAAGTTACGCCATATTTTGTGGTGCAAATTAGCAGCTTACGCACTACATACGTTTTGTGAAATCGTTTTTTAAAATGTCACAGATGCTGTGCAACTTCAATGCGATAAAATTTGGCACAAGTGGAGTTCTACAATTGTGCAAGGTTTTGAGAAATCGGCTGCTACTCCTGTCTGGGATGAAATTTTGATTGATTTTTGTAGCCGCTACCCTTTTATAAGTGGGAGGTCATGTTAGATCTACATCTTGTATCTGATTCGTTTTCTTTTTGGAGCTCTGTACCTCGAGTAGCCTTGTTCGGGGCAAAATTGCATCAAAAATAGCTCTATGGCACAAAGCTGCAGTCCTAAGCTAATTTAGTATAGCATTTTTTGTGCCGTATTGATGCAGCATGTACAAAGTTCTGAAATCAAGGTTTTAGGATTCACTGTGAGACTAATATTTTAAAGTGTGTAAGGACAAAAGCCAAAAATCAAAATAAAGTATATTCAGAGATGAAACTTTTCCGATTTTAATCGGAAATCTGACTTTTTGACTTTTCCAATGAAATGTTCTGTTTTTTTGTACAATTTGACCTACAAAATTTGATTTTTTAACGATTTTTCCACAATGTGCGATTTTATTTGAATTATAATTAAGAAGAAAACTTGATAAAAAAAAGTTGATGAAAACGGCAAGTAAAAATTATCGCGAGCATAGTTTTAATCTCTTTCACCAGTCGTAAATGGAGTGTTTCTACGGTAGAAACACTGAGGTCTACACTTTTCCGGCTGGATAAAAGGTTAAACATTGACCTGTGACATGCAAAAAGTACCGCGCATGCGTCAGTGTGTGGTGCGTGCGCGTGCACCTGGCAGATGCAACGGTGCCAGTGCCACGGTGTATGTTGTACGGTGGTACCGTTGCATATTGCCGGCCGGGTACGGGCAGGGACATGAACGATCCGATGGATAAAATCCAACATGTTGTGCGATTTTCGGAGGTTTCAGATTTAGTTGTATAAAATGCAATGCTTTAAAAATGATTACCTTGAGGAGGGCAAAGAGAGCATAAGTGATACATTTCACTGACTTGAGAAAAGGACGAGAATTTTCCCACGTACGTAAGTGGAGTTTGGTTGAATCATGGACATGATTGAATAGTGTCATGAATGGTGCCCTTTTCTGTCGGACTTTTTCCTCAACTTTCTCAAGTAAGAAGTGAACTTTTTTTATGAGTCTGTGACTCTAACCGTAATTCAGGCTTTTTAATTTTGTTATTTTTAATTTTTCTCATCGTAAAATTTACAGGAGGCAGTGTCCGGAAATTGGGCATGAAGTGTATTGTACATGTACATGCGCGGCCCAGATTTCGGACAAGTATTTTAGCCCGACCAATTTTCCGATTTTTTTTTTCTCCATATGCTAGTTTCATCTCTGTATATTGCTGTTTTTGTGTATTAACCCCTTCTGGTCGGCTGTTATTAATAGGATGCTGGTATGCCAAACATGCTTGTGTAGCCAAGCATGCTTGTGTAGCCAAGCATGCTTGTGTAGCCAAACATGCTTGTACAGCCAAGCATGCTTGTGTAGCCAAACATGCTTGTACAGCCAAGCATGCTTGTACAGCCAAGCATGCTTGTGTAGCCAAGCATGCTTGTGTAGCCAAGCATGCTTGTGTAGCCAAACATGCTTGTACAGCCAAGCATGCTTGTGTAGCCAAGCATGCTTGTGTAGCCAAACATGCTTGTACAGCCAAGCATGCTTGTGTAGCCAAGCATGCTTGTACAGCCAAGCATGCTTGTGTAGCCAAGCATGCTTGTACAGCCAAGCATGCTTGTGTAGCCAAGCATGCTTGTGTAGCCAAGCATGCTTGTACAGCCAAGCATGCTTGTGTAGCCAAGCATGCTTGTGTAGCCAAGCATGCTTGTACAGCCAAGCATGCTTGTACAGCCAAGCATAATGCAAACAATAGGCAAACAATGGATTGGGTTCGCACAGGAATGCGTGTATAGATGACAACTGGCCAGGCGGTCTTTTTCAAACCACGGCCGTGGTCGTTGTCCGTTTTCAAGAGCTTAACGTTGAGTTACACCTGGGTGGCTATTAAGTCTGTCCCTGTATTTGATCACAGTCGGTCATTGCAAGAGGATTGTTGGATGGGATCAGTGAGAAGGCGAACTACGTTCCTGTCTTCATCAACTTCTCGGCTCAGACAACCAGCGTCCGTACCCAGGAGATCGTTGAAGGCAAACTGGAGAAGAAACGCAAGACAATACTAGGTAAAGAAGCTCATCTTGAATCAACTTGCACTAAATTGTCACTCAACATTTTGATCAGACTCTTTTTTACGTTTAGTAAAACTTACCTTATCGTTTTATACCATTATCCAGTAGGACTTGAATTTCTGATGAATGAAAGGTAATTAGGCTGGTTGTACATGTAGTCCATTAGACGAGAGTAATTTTTTGAGACGAGTGTCTGTCAAATTCAATGAGGATCTTATGGGGGCTGTTAGGGGACTGTTAACTACATTTTATAGTCGGTGCCCCCCCCCCCTTGTTAATTACTGAATGTTTGTCAGATACATGAAAAATTCAACAAGGTCGACTTCATTCATTCCTGGATTAGGAATCTTTAACTGAAAGAAGGAAAACAAGGTTCCTCTAAATTTGTATTAAAAACTTACAGATCAAGCAAATTTATTGCCTGCTCCCAAAATCAAATGGAACCAAGATCATGCTACGGCTTTATGATCAACCCTAGTGTTTGACAGATGTCATGGTTCAACCAATATATTTCATAATAGTCCTTTTCCGTACCTGACCAGATTGTTGAATGAAACACTTCTGTTATTCTGGTTCGGGGGGGGGGGGGGGGGGGGGGGGGGGGAGCTGAGCTCAGTTACTCTTCTGTTGGTCAATCGTACTTTATTTCTAACATTTGGTTTTATTGCATTACTTGTATAATCTGTTTGATGTGCCTTATCTTAACCCCTTAAGTACGGGTGTTATAATGAGGCACCCGGGTGCCAGGCCGGCTTGTGCAGCCAAGCAAAACGGACACAAGAGGCTTGTGCAGCCAAGCATAACATACACAATAATCTAAGAATGGATTGAAAATGCAGAGAATGCATGTATAGCTGTCATCCGGCCAGGTGGTAATTTTCTATAGACATCTATAGACGTCAGCCGGTGGGTTAACTGTATATGTGTAAAGATTTTAATTTTTCCTTTTTATTCATTGTAACTACTGTGCAATTCAGCAATTTGGCTGCAAAAAAGTGGCAGTCGTAATCTTAATTGTAATTGTGTGAAATCTGAGATTCAATTAAAAAAATGTAAGAATACAGAAAAATCACCAGATTTCTCGTCTAATTTGCCTAAATTGCTGCACTCTGTCTACTGGTTCAGTGCAGATTTCAAGCTCTGTCTAAAAATATCACGTTGTTCTTCATTAGGTGCACCAGCCGGTAAGCACATCATCATCTTCGTGGACGATCTCAACATGCCCAAGCTGGATACCTACGGCTCGCAGCCGCCCATCGAGCTTCTCAGACAGTACCAGGACTTCCATGGCTTCTATGACAGGGAGAAGCTCTTCTGGAAAGAGATTCATGTGAGTCGGTGCTGCGCCAGACTTGTCCACACACATAGGAATCATCGGCCGAGGTTCTGGTCAGAATTTTTGGGTCACTCTGACTGACGGAGTTCTTGGGGGGGAGGGCACATGGAGGGGACCATACCTCGATTTTGATTCTCTTCATATGTTTTAACATTTTGGCATGTACTGCATGTAAGGGAAAACATCATTATTAAACAAACAGTATTGTTAGTGGTACTGCTGTTTTTTTCTGAAGTACCACCTTCAGCTGTTTTTACTGAGGTACCACCTTCGGCTGTTTTTACTGAGGTACCACCTTCAGCTGTTTTTGTACTGAGGTACCACCTTCAGCTGTTTTTACTGAGGTACCACTTTCGGCTGTTTTTACTGAGGTACCACCTTCGGCTGTTTTTACTGAGGTACCACCTTCAGCTGTTTTTTAATGAGGTACCACCTTCAGCTGTTTTTTACTGAGGTACCACCTTCGGCTGTTTTTTACTGAGGTACCACCTTCGGCTGTTTTTACTGAGTTACCACCTTCGGCTGTTTTTACTGAGGTACCACCTTCGGCTGTTTTTACTGAGGTACCACCTTCGGCTGTTTTTACTGAGGTACCACCTTCAGCTGTTTTTACTGAGGTACCACCTTCAGCTGTTTTTTAATGAGGTACCACCTTCAGCTGTTTTTTACTGAGGTACCACCTTCGGCTGTTTTTTACTGAGGTACCACCTTCGGCTGTTTTTACTGAGGTACCACCTTCGGCTGTTTTTACTGAGGTACCACCTTCGGCTGTTTTTACTGAGGTACCACCTTCGGCTGTTTTTACTGAGGTACCACCTTCAGCTGTTTTTACTGAGGTACCACCTTCAGCTGTTTTTACTGAGGTACCACCTTCAGCTGTTTTTACTGAGGTACCACCTTCGGCTGTTTTTACTGAGGTACCACCTTCAGCTGTTTTTACTGAGGTACCACCTTCAGCTGTTTTTACTGAGGTACCACCTTCAGCTGTTTTTACTGAGGTACCACCTTCGGCTGTTTTTACTGAGGTACCACCTTCAGCTGTTTTTACTGAGGTACCACTTTCAGCTGTTTTTACTGAGGTACCACCTTCGGCTGTTTTTACTAAGGTACCACCTTTAGCTGTTTTTACTAAGGTACCACCTTCAGCTGTTTTTACTAAGGTACCGCATTCAGCTGTTTTTACCGAGGTACTGCATTCAGTGCTTTGCAACATGCTTTTGAAATAGAAATCCCAACTTTTGAACACTAGAATAAATATGAGGTCAAAAGTTAAGCAGAGAACTCAATGACACTTTATTGGTAATGAATTATTCTGTGACGAGACCGCCTGTGTGCAATGACAAATTGAGAATAAGGTGTAACAGTACCAGATGGGGTGTACTAGTACCTCAGAAACAATGGTACCGCTCCTTTTACCACCTGTTTCATAAAGATGTCTTCCCTAAACGGTCTCAAGTTCCAAGCATTTGAAGATAGCTATTATAAGGCCGGTGGCACATTTTCCAACTTTGGTTGCAAATCACTCTCTCTGAACTTCTCTATCTGCACATCACTGTCGCTCACCAAGTTTGAGACCATTTCAGAAGTAAACGGAATCTGTCATCAGAACATGGCAAAAGTACACCAGACCTAGCATTTAAGCCTCTAGTCACTGTTTGACAATCATTTAGGAAAAATCCTCAAGGGAAACTGACTAGGTAATTGGGAGACCGCCAACATAGGGCAAGATAGCTCAGTTGGTAGAGCACCAATACGGTATTCCGGAGGTCGCAGGTTCAAATCCTGCTCGTGCCAGTTTTCTCTGTTCGCTTGGGCAATTTAGGAAAATCAATAGAGGGTGCTTCACACATGGACATAGTGCCCCCCAGCCCTCATATACTAAAACTACATCTTTTTCTTCCTGTAGGATGTAACATTGTCAGCAGCATGTGCACCACCCGGTGGTGGTCGTAACCCCGTCACTCCTCGTCTCATGAGGCATTTCAGTATGCTGTGTGTACCCACTGCATCTGACCACAGTCTCAAGCACATCTTCATGGTAAGATTTGTCTGTCTTTGTGGCTTTCCTAGGCTCTTGCCACACAATACTTTGCTGCTGAATCCTGATTTTACGAAATGACAGTTTGGTGCAGAAAACCAATTTTTCGCAACAGTGAGGAATTTATTTCATTTAATTGGCATTCGGCCGGGCATCCTACAAAATTTTTAAAGGTAATATACAGCATTTGCAAACATCTAAAAAAAACTACTGAATTATTGTGAAATACAAAGTCTCTCAAGCATCCTATGAAATCATGGCACCTGATGTGCTGTCATTTTCAAGAAAAGTGGAATTTTTGTATCAATTTTCTGACCTGATAATTCCCTGATGTCAATTCTCCGTTTTGTCTGAAGTAGGGTCAGGGAACCAGACTACAAGAACAGTATTTTTGTTCTCTTTGTTTTACCATCATCTATGGACACAAAACTTGGAACAGGTCAGCATTACAGTATTTGCTTTAAAATACTAACCCCAATTTCTGAAAATGACAGTAAAATCAAATGTTGTATATAATACCTTTAAGACTTATTTCCAGTGGGGCCCCTTGTGTTTGTTGTTTGATCAACTTTCCATCCTTTTTCCTCAGTCCATCATCAATGGGTTCCTGCATGACTTCCCTCCGGCCGTCAAGGCCACCTCAGAGGCCATTGTGGGTGCTGCCGTGGAGATCTACGGCCGCATGAGCACTGACCTGCTTCCCACACCGGCCAAGTCCCACTACGTCTTTAATCTCAGAGATCTGTCCAAGTGTGTCCAAGGTAACCGCGATAAGAAAGGAAAAAGAGATTTAGAAGATGGTTATTTGCAATGGGGATGATGTCAATTTACACAAGATTTTTGTCTTTCCTATTAACATGGTGTTCAGAATTGTATGAAAATGCATAGGCTTCCTCGGGCATGACTCCAACCCGTGACTTATTGCTTACTACTGCAGACATCAATTGGATTTGAATCGACCAGCTGCAAGCTCAGTGCTCATGTGGTTAGGACTCCTGCAGCCGATTTCACGAAACTGTGCGCAACTTACGCCATGGTGTAGGACTTGCTCTATAAAAATGTGGCGCAGCTGCGCAACATTCTTGCGATCCATTTCACGAAACAGTGCGTAGCTGCGCAATGTTTTATTTGTTTTATACATCGCGGACAAGGCTGAATGTCGCTTTTACGACGACTGTTTTAGTACAACAATAAAAATACAAGGATCAGTCGTAAAATTGAATTGTGGGGCGCCATTTTGAAACTTATCACTTTTGAAACTTTGCTCCGAAAAAAAAATTGGTTTAACTTTCGGAAATATCTCACAGGTATTAACCTGCAGTGAGTGATCATTTCATTACTCTCTGAAATAATCTAGTGAATTTAATAAATTATTTGAGCAACTAACGGCTCTACTATGCATACGCTCTACTATGCATAAGTCATCATTTCGGTGTTTGTGCGGACAACTTAAGCCCCCTAAAACGAGTGCGTAAGTTGCGCCATAATTTGTGGCGCAAGTCAGCGACTTACGCACTGCGTACCTTTCGTGAAATCAATTTTTATAATGTCAGAGGTTTCGTGAAATCGGCTGCTGCTCTTGAAAGCAAGATGTCATGGGTTCAAATCCCGAGTAAGCCTGTGAATTTTTTCCCACATGCTGTTGGAAAGCATTGAGCATACAGTGGTAATAATCACATCATGAAGGGAAACAAAATCTTGTTTCAAAACCAGCTTCATCGGTTAGGGGTGTAACTTTCCTGGCTTATGAGTTCAGCAGAGTGGCATCATAATCATGAATGTATTTTTTTGTTTAAATCATGTTGAAAATGTATTATTTCAATTTGGGTATTATGCATTTGGTCATCTGCATCAATGTTCTTGTATTCCTTAAACCAAGGGATGGTTCCTCACTCAATATGAAAATAAACTACATCGCTAAAGAATACAATAAACAAAGATACTGGCAAATTGGGATTATAACGCCAACATAGGTAGTTGGTAGAGTGCCGGGACAATAATCCGGAGGTCACAGGTTCAAAACCTGCTGCTTTCAGTCTTCTTTGTTCACTTATTTGATAATTGATTATAATTACCTGGTCAGTTTCCATTGTCGTTTTTTTGATGATAAAACAATTTTCTAACATTCTTGCATTAACTAAAAGCTGCCGTGCCCCATATCTGACAGGTGTACTGCAGGCCGACCCGGGCGTGATCCGTAACCAAGACGGGATGTTCCGTCTCTTCTGCCATGAGTGCCAGCGCGTCTTCCACGACCGCTTGATCAACCTGGAGGACAAGGCCTACTTCAACGAGATCATGGCCGAGATGGCCAGCAAGCACTTCAGCCAGAACATTGAGCCCGAGGTCTTCGTCACGCAGCCCATCATCTTTGGCGACTTCATGAAGGTGGGCGCCGAAGAGAGCGACCGGCTGTACGAGGATATCAAGGATCTGAACAAACTCAAGAACATCTTGCAAGATGTAAGTGCATCCAGTTGCTTTTTTCTCTCTGGGTTTTAAACTTTGTGAAGTAGCAGGAGTTGAAATGTCTGTCCAGGACTCCAGAATCCAAGAGAAGTCCAAGACGTACGTACATTATGAAAGCTTATTACACCCAATCATGAAGTGAACTGGAACAGTCGATTTTACAACACCCGAGTTTTATTTTCACAGAGTGGGCCTATTTCACGAATGTTTTAATTTGTAAGAATGCTTTCCATTATTTGTCGGTAGTATCTGGATGATTGCAACTTGGCATCCTCCAAGGAGATGAAGTTGGTGTTCTTCATGGATGCAATCCAGCATGTTGCCAGGTAGGTCAGACCACTATATTTAAAATAACTGCTCTAATAACTCTCTTCACTTCTGCCCACAGAATTTAGGAAAAGAAATTTGACACCCTCCGTGATTGCTTCGTCATGACAGGATTATCCGTATCATTCGGCAGCAGCGAGGTAACGCCCTTCTGGTGGGCGTGGGGGGTACCGGCAAGCAATCCCTGACCAGACTGGCTGCACACATCTGCAGCTACAAGTGCTTCCAGATAGAGCTGTGTCGGGGCTACGACTACGCCGCCTTCCACGATGATCTCAAGAAACTGTATGAGCTGGCTGGAGTCCAGAACCTAAACACGGTCTTCCTGTTTACCGACACACAGGTTAGTTTTTCTTCCTGAGGCATTGCATCAAAACCCACCTGAAAAACATCGGGTGAAATTCCTGGTTGCCAGAAATCATCGCCCGTACTTCCCTGATAGTCAGCCTTAAGTCTCATTCGCATTGGACTTACAATTGTAAAAAGTTACCGTGCGTAATTGTTAACATTCCACTGTGGTTATTCTTCCGTGTGTTCGCACTTGGATTACAATGCAGTGTTCAAAATGCACATTTTACATTTACAGTGGCTGTCCGCACTGGACTTTCAGCGACGTAAAACTGGCCACGTAACTCTTCCGCCGCACGGTTGGCCCTGTAAAAGTTCCCGCTGCAGAGGGATAAACTGACAACTGACAACTGACGATCGACACTTGACAGTTTGGCCAGTTTACCGGCTGTCCGCACTGGACTAAATTTGGTAAAGTTGACAACAGTCTCCGTCAATTTTTCCAAAGAAAGTCCAATGCGGACACGTCTTTAGAGTACTTATGGGTAAATGCAGAATTACAGGCGGTACCACAAGGTTAACCTCAAGGTTTTACAGGGTTGGAGTGCCATAAAATTTATTTTATGAGATATTGTTGTTCAGGGATAAACAAAAAATATCTGTGAGGGGTTCAACATGAGGAAGCATACCACTGTGCGGGCTAGACCTTTGTTCAATTACAAGGAACCCAACAATATAGAAGTTCATTGGGGAATGACGTACATTTCTTTAGGCACCTCTTTCCCCTGATAGCCATCCCAAAAAGTGATTTAGGAGTTAGTTGAAAACAGCCCCCCCCCCAAAAAAAAAAAATTGTAGGTAATCTCTGCTTTGATGTAAGTATGCAGGCATGCAACTTTTCCGCGGATCCGCAGATTTCCACGTTTTTTAAAATCCGACCGTGAAAAAATCCACGCTTCAGCTCGTTTCCCACCGTGCCGAACGCGGAATCGTCCACCAACATGACTAATGTTCCTAGCGCACATCGTCTGGCTCCGTATTTTGTATACATACATTACATAGAAAGGTGCAGGACACAGACTCCGTACACATTCTGTCGCGTACATGTATAGTCTTGCCGTTGTATGAACTAGTCGCTATAGCGCCCTCAATCGACTATAGACTGAAAGTCTGGTTCCGCATTTTTTTTCTCGCGTCAATGAATACAATAGAATACATCGGGATACAGACACTATACCTACATGTACATGTTTGCACGAAGTCGTAAGAGCTTCACGCTAGCGCTACGCGCTCGCATTCTATTTTTTGGAAATTGAAGAGTTGCATGCCTGGAGTATGTGGATGTATGTCCTGGAAGCAATTTTCACAATTTGTTTGATTCTTCCCCATAAATTGTAATGGAGGACATGAATACAAATCTCCCCTTGAGGCATGAACAACATATTTATGCAAGCAACATATATGCAAATAGCCATACTAAACTCAAATAGCTGCACTAAATCCAAGCAAACCATAGGTTTGTACCAACATGGGTGCACCCAGCCGGCTTCACTCCAAACGGTGAGTTGGTGGTCTAATAATATAAATAGCTGTATGGAAATCCTGCCCTCTTGTACGACCTTCTGGTCGTATATCCTATGAGCAGTTTTCACAGTTCTGATTTCTTGTCCGTAGATCGTAGTGGAGGGGTTCCTGGAGGACATCAACAACATCCTGAACTCGGGCGAGGTGCCCAACCTCTTTGAGGCGGACGAGTACGAGCGGGTCATCATCGGCTGCCGGCAGGCCGCCAAGGAGATAGGCATCTCCGAGGGCAACCGGGACGAGATCTTCAACTTCTTCATCAACCGGGTGCGGCAGAACCTGCACATCGTGCTGTGCATGAGCCCCGTGGGCGACGCCTTCCGCTCCCGCTGCCGCATGTTCCCCTCCTTGGTCAACTGTTGCACCATCGACTGGTTCACTGAGTGGCCGAGGGAAGCCCTGCTTTCTGTGTCCGAGACGTTCTTTGAACAGGTGGACCTGGGGGAAGAAGGCATGAAGGTGTGTAAATGTGATCAGATCCCAGAGTTGTAGTCGAGTCCCCTGCAAGTCCTTTCACAAGTCCTTTCGCAAGTCCAGTCAGAAGTTCTTTCATAAAGCCAGTCACAAGTAACTGGATGAACAATGACAATGGGATGCCTTTGTCAAAGCTCATTTGAATAGCTTGTGATTGGAATTAGGACTGACGGGCTTGTGATGGACTTGGAGGGACTTGCAGGGACTTGCAAGGACTTGCAGGGACTTGCAGGGATCCCGCCATGTTCATGATTGCGGCGTTCCACTGTACTACTGAGGACTTAAGTTGTTATTTTCCATTGTTCCCATTGTTTGGACTTTTTTTCAACAAGTCCCATAAGGTTTGTACATGAACATGACCGAGGACTTGGTCTCAGGTCCTCAGTTGTATTGTAATCACTAATCCCCTATTTTCCTTCAGACGTAATGGATAACCTGTGCAACACAACACAACACAAATGCGCTGGTATAAGACTGTAAAAGCAAAATAAAGAAATTCAAACAAATTGAACAGAATTGGAGGTGGGTGTAGGGGGATTTCAATCCCCCAAAAACCCTCTCGATCTGCCCCTGATATTCTCATTATTTATTTATTTTTAACAAACTGCAAAGATTAAGAACGGACGTCTGAGTCAATAATTTTCTTCTCTTACATCCAGGCTAAAATTGCGGAGATGTGCGTTGAGATCCACACCAGTGTGAGCTCCATGGCCGAACGTTTCTACTCGGAGCTGCGTCGTCGGTACTACACGACACCCACCAGCTACCTGGAGCTGATCAACCTGTATCTCTCCATGCTGTCCGAGAAGAGAAAGTAAGTCCTTCCGACACGAAGTCGGTCAGTGTGACTCACCCTAAATAGCCGTCAGCCTGTTGTCAGTTAACACCAGTCTCAGATTTCAAAATTTTCCTGCTACTCATTTCAGTCCGTGATTTTGATGTTTACATATTACTTGGTCCTCTGCAATGTTGTCTGAATGATTCCACCATTCCAGTTTTCAAACCAGAGCCTGACCTGAGTGAGAAGTATCTCATCCAGGTTTGGGTCATATACGGGAATTCGCCGAACAAAATTAGAAGCCATTTTAACGGTGGTGCCGCGCTCGCGTGCAGGCTGCCCGCGTTCTTTAATTTGAGTCGCGTGCGCATTTTGGCAAGTTGTAAACACCCTGTTGGTCGAAGCTGCGTGGAGCGCAGGCATAAAACACGCGCACGAGCGTGGTGCCACAGCAGTAAATGCTTCTAATTTTGGTCGGCGGATTAGTCTATAGGAGATACAGTAGAAACATGCCATGACAGTCTTTTATATGGCCCAGCTCATACTTCGGGTTTATGATGTACTTGCATTGTGTTCCCATATTATCCCTAATCTTTAGAAATTCTCCTATGGGGTACCAATACACAATGACCAACTTGTGGGGTACCATTGTTCCCATTGTTTGAGTACCCCACAAGTTGGTCTTTGTGTAATGGTACCCCACAGGAGAATTTCTAAAGATTAGGGATAATGGGAACACAATGCTACACTATTGTCCCTCTTTTGTTTGGCCTCCCATATGTTTTGTACACGATTTTCGGTCAATCGTGGACCCTTTGCCGGTATTTACATACTCAATTGGTTTGTCGCCCATTAGAAGGTAGCCACGCCCCTTAACCCTCTTGCCACCGGTTGACACAAATATGTGCGGATTGAAAATTGCCACCTGGCCGGTTGACACCTAAAATTATGTGCCAATCTCTGCATTTTTCAATCCATTATTGGGGTATTGTGTACGTTATGCTTGGCTGCATAAGCCTCTTGTTTCCATTTCGCTTGGCTGCACACCCGACCTGGTGCCCCGGCGTCCCCCATGTAACACCCGGTGTCAAGGGATTAAACAACCAAATGTCAACATTGGCTAACTTTAATGAACTATTATCCATTGGTGTGCACATAAACGTGGCAAAAACTGCTTATCACGTGAGTGGAATGCATACTTGGAACCAATTTCAGTGAGCAATTAGCAAAAAATACTGCTTAGCCAATTTTCTTACTAAACTTCAATCAGCGGAGAACCAGTTGTAATCAGTTTACATTGCATTCAGTTTTAACTGGTAACCTGTTTTTGCTAAGCAATTCTTTACTGTGCTTAGCAGTAATCCCTAATTGGCTCCTGGCCCTACCCATTCATAACAACATTGGTGAAATATTGTCTACCGTTGCTTTGAACTCAGGCAATTAGTGAATGCTCGGGACCGTGTCAAGAACGGCTTGACCAAGCTGCTGGAGACCAATCAGCTGGTAGCAGACATGGAGGTGTCCCTGACGGCCCTGGAACCGGTTCTGAAGCAGAAGTCTATAGATACGGACAAGCTGATGGAACGACTGGCTGTTGATCAAGAGGCAGCCGATCAGGTATGTCAAAGTCCATAGCAAAAAATACATAAAATGGAATATCCACATTGTTTAACCAGTTAGCGTCGGAGGACGTGTACACACGATCTGGCTGTTTTTATACACGGGCACGGCTGACGGGTAAAAACGTCAAGCTTGCCTCGACTCACCTCCGGTTGACGTCTCAACACGCTAATCCCTCATTTGTTTTGTACACACACACAAAGTCTGAGAAGTCTGTGGAGGCGGACCGTGTGTTGAACTTGAACTTGGCCGCTGTGCACGGCCTGTTGTTCTACAATTTACGCTCCGGTGGGCCGGAGTATTGAAATATATGAGGTTTCGGCAAGAAATATTGTACTAATACTGTTGAAATGACTCTTGCAAATCCGTATTTGTGGCGTTTAGCTGTATATCAGAAGTTGGCTGCTATATTTTGCCTTTTTGGAAAATAGAAATTTTCGGCAAAAATAATCCCGGCGCGAACTGGTTAATCAGGAATGAAACTTGCAGTAGACTTCGATGAGTTGCCCATTGAACAGAAGAGAAAGCCACTTGTGTTGTAGAAGTTTTGATCGCCATTAGTCAAGTATGGCTACATCCATACAGATTCTACTTTGGAATCTGCACATGGCAGCCGAAAATCGCAATAATGATGGACCACTATACCAAACAATCTGTAATGGAACCTGTCATGATCGTTATGGCAGCATTTTATTGTAATAATGAGATCTGTTTTATTCAGTTTTGCGCTCTTATCCTTACAGGTACCCATAAATGTCCTTGGCAGGCTTTCAAGTTTCCTCATTTTTTTACCTTGTTCCTACTTCTCCTTCAGTTTTCTTGAAATTTGTTTTTCCTACATTTTTTTTCACAACTCTTTTTTTTGTCCCACAACTCTTTTTTTGCCCCACAACTCTTTTTTTGCCCCACAACTCTTTTTTTTGTCCCACAACTCTTTTTTTGTCCCACAACTCTTTTTTTTGCCCCACAACTCTTTTTTTGCCCCACAACTCTTTTTTTTGTCCCACAACTCTTTTTTTGCCCCACAACTCTTTTTTTGTCCCACAACTCTTTTTTTGCACCACAACTCTTTTTTTGTCCCACAACTCTTTTTTTTGTCCCACAACTCTTTTTTTTGTCCCACAACTCTTTTTTTGTCCCACAACTCTTTTTTTTGTCCCACAACTCTTTTTTTTTGTCCCACAACCCTTTTTTTTGTCCCACAACTCTTTTTTTGTCTCACAACTCTTTTTTTTGTCCCACAACTCTTTTTTTGCCTCACAACTCTTTTTTTGTCCCACAACTCTTTTTTTGTCCCACAACTCTTTTTTTGCCCCACACCTCTTTTTTTTGTCCCACAACTCTTTTTTTGTCCCACAACTCTTTTTTTTGCCCCACAACTCTTTTTTTTGTCCCACAACTCTTTTTTTGTCCCACAACTCTTTTTTTTGCCCAACTCTTTTTTTTGCCCCACAACTCTTTTTTTGTCCCACAACTCTTTTTTTGCCCCACAACTCTTTTTTTGTCCCACAACTCTTTTTTTGTCCCACAACTCTTTTTTTTGTCCCACAACTCTTTTTTTTGTCCCACAACTCTTTTTTTGGCCCCACAACTCTTTTTTTTGTCCCACAACTCTTTTTTGCCCCACAACTCTTTTTTTGCCCCACAACTCTTTTTTTTGTCCCACAACTCTTTTTTTTGCCCCACAACTCTTTTTTTTGCCCCACAACTCTTTTTTTTGTCCCACAACTCTTTTTTTTGCCCCACAACTATTTTTTTGCCCCACAACTCTTTTTTTGTCCCACAACTCTTTTTGTGTCCCACAACTCTTTTTGTGTCCCACAACTCTTTTTTTTTGTCCCACAACTCTTTTTTTGTCCCACAACTCTTTTTTTGTCCCACAACTCTTTTTTTGTCCCACAACTCTTTTTTTTGTCCCACAACTCTTTTTTTTGCCCCACAACTCTTTTTTTGCCCCACAATTCTTGTTTTGCCCCACAACTCTTTTTTTGTCCCACAACTCTTTTTTTTGCCCCACAACTCTTTTTTTGCCCCACAACTCTTTTTTTTGTCCCACAACCCCGAAAAATAGATCTCATTGAATATTTTACATATAATGTGTTACACACTGTCATATGAAAATCACACAAAAAGTGTTTGGGTGCAGGAGTACTGTAACTTTACTTCCAAAAGCATAGTTGACGATGGAGCACAAGTGTTGTGAGTACAGAACATGCCAAATGAGGCTTGTGATGCTGTGGACATGGGTGAGTATCAACGAAACTACTCCTGAAAGCCCGCAAAAGTCTTAATTTTGCCCGCCAAAGTTCTACTTGAACTTTTGTCCTGTTTTTAAAAGAACATTTAATTCCTACTATTGTCCTATTTTTTCACCTGGGTCTGCTTGAAAGCCTGCCTTGGTGGAGAGAGGCGATTGTAGTAAAGTGTCTTGCTTAAGAACACAAGCATCCACATACCGCACATGAGTCGTGCATCATGCATCATAACAACAGGACCACGGAGCACTATAGATTTGACCGAACTCACCCTTCAGAGGCTATTGATGATAAATTCATCATGATCAACTGTGTTTTACTCTGAATAGGTTCGTAAAGTCGTGCTGGACGATGAGGCTACGGCTAAGGTCAAAGCCGAGGAGACCCAAGCCATTGCCGACGACGCCCAGCGGGATCTCGATGAGGCTCTACCTGCTCTGGAATCAGCCCAGAAGGCTCTGGATGCATTGGACAAGAACGACATCTCGGAGATCAAGGTCTTCAACAAGCCACCGGACATGGTGCTGACTGTCATGGAGACCATCTGCATCCTTCTTGGGGTCAAGTGAGTAAAACTCATTGAGCGATACTAGGTTACTAGAACGCAGACTCGTCTTGAGGTGTGAAGCCAGCGTGGCACAGCTAATTAATTAAGCTTATGCACAAACCTGTGGACAGTTTGAAATTTAGCACGGCTTTAGTACACCATTTGCACAGAGGCGTTTATACTGTTTTCAATGCGTTAAAGAACTTAGCTGTGGTAATCCTAATCACAGAGCTGTATTAATGTACTTGAATGCTGACTCGTTATGTAGAGTGAAGCCTACTGGATGGGTGTATGCATCGTTGTGTATAAATGTTTTTGTTGTGGTTTTTACATATTCATAAGATGGAATTTGCGTCAATTGGGTGATGTCAATTCAATATATGGGTTTTTTGCCCTTCACCGACGTATTTTATAAACCCTGTATACTCAGTGTTGTCCCGAGAGATTATTTAGAACAAATCCCACTCGGGTGGGATTCGAAGCAGGAGGTTGTGGAGGTTGGAAGCAGGAGGTCATGGGTTCAAGTCCCACCTGAATGATTTTTTCCAAATAATCTCTCGGGACAACACTACTCAGTGTATACTCATACAGTGTTTATAAAATACGTCGGTGAAGGGCAAAAAACCCACATATTGAGTTTACATATTCACTATACCGCCTAATCACAATTTTGAATATTTGTGTATTCCATGACGGTCTGTTATTGTGAAGTTTCTATATAGTAAACTATGGTTTGTGCACACATCCTCACATATGCACCCATATGGGGTACCTCTATTGTAGACTTTACTTTCCTTCTTTTATTCTCCTTTGTCCCTATTGAAATCTCAAAACCCATAGCGTTAACTTTGTGGGGTACCTCGATTTCTAAAGACTCCCTCGTGGGGTACCATTGTCCCCATTGTTAACCTTTCTTCCCAGTACCCCCGTAAGGAGACTAATGTAAGAACACTGTGTCGTGATTCTCCTGAATTGATACATCATGCCAAAAACAGTCTTCTTGAATCAAACAAAATGCCGGTCAACCCAAAACTATTTGCCTGTGGAAATTTTCCCCATCAGGCCCGACTGGCCGAGTGCCAAGGGTCTGCTCAGCGATCCCTACTTCCTGAAGAGACTGATGGACTACGACAAGGACAACGTGGCAGACTCCACCTTGAAGAAGCTGAAGAAGTACATAGAGAACCCCAAGTTTGTGCCGGAGGTTGTCGAGAAAACTTCCAAGGTAGGAGACTTTGGATTGTATGAAACAGTCAATGCAGAAGCAGATTAATTTACGGCAATCTTGGTCTACACCTGCTTTCTCCTAGGATGCATGCTGGCGGTATTTGTCGAAAGCATAATGCACATATACAGTTGTGGTTGAAAGTTTACATACATTTGGAAATTATTCCTTCAGTTGTTCCTGGGGCTTCTCTGTTTCTTGAATTTATTTTTCTTTTTAAATTATCGGTGTATGAAAATCATGTTTCAAACGTCCTTCCTCTTTCATGTATCCGAATGTGGATTTGGTTCACAGCTTTTGAGATTAATTGGGAATTTGTTTGCAGGACTGCGGTGTATGTAAACTTTCCATCACAACTGTAATGCCATTAGATTTTGTGCAGTGAACCATGCAGATTGCTTTCCTCCAACATTGAACCCGTCAAGGACAGACTTCAAGTCACAACCTCCATTCATGCATGCGTAAGTCACGGCAAGTAACAGCGTAGCACACGGTCAGCATGATCAAGTGGTACTGGTTCATCACGACAAAAAAATCATCCAAATTCAGTCTTGACCCTAAACAGTCCTGAATCCTCCAATTTCAATATGATTGAAACCTCCCATGGGATTCCTATGGTGTCCAATTCACCATTCAATTCCAATGAGATTTTTGTTAAACAAAAACCTCCTATGTGATTCCCATGGTGTCCAATTCACCATGCAGTTCCCATGGGGTTTTGCATGGGAGATTATTGTAAAACAAAAACCTACCATGTGATTCCCATGGTGTCCAATTCACCATGCAATTCCCATGGGGTTTTGCATGGAAAATTTTTGTAAAACAAAAACCTCCCGTGGGATTCCCATGGTGTCCAATTCACCATGCAATTCCCATGGGGTTTTGCATGGGAGATTATTGTAAAAGCAAAAACCTCCCATGGGATTCCCATGGTGTCCCATTCACCATGCAATTCCCATGGGGTTTTGCATGGGAGATTTTTGTAAAACAAAAACCTCCCGTGGGATTCCCATGGTGTCCCATTCACCATGCAATTCCCATTGGTTTTGCATGGAAGATTTTTGTAAAACAAAAACCTCCCGTGGGATTCCCATAGTGTCCAATTCACCATGCAATTCCCATGGGGTTTTGCATGGGAGATTATTGTAAGGGTTCCCCATTAATAGTGGAGACATCTCACAGCAAACCTACATCAACCTGAATCAAACCTCATTCTTTCCAATGACAAACAGCATTTTTAGCCCAGGTAAAGCACCGTTGTATATATAAAACAATTTCTTTTTTTTGCGTGTAGGCTTGCAAGTCTATGTGTATGTGGGTAAGAGCCGTGGATCTCTATTCCAAAGTGTTCCGCACCGTCGAACCCAAGAAGAAGAAGTAAGTTACATTATTCTACCCTTTAAGCTGAAGTAAATGTATCATTAATTGGCAGTGTATTTTTAAAAATGGGTAAAACTAGTAGCCATCTGCTAAATTTGTATTACAGTTAATTTAACTAAATACAGTACATACGTACTACACACGTACTCAGCACATCTAAAAACAACTAGGTCAATTAAATCTAGCAGCTAAAAAAAACCAATTCAGTTGAAAAAATTATGAGTTTAAAATCAGTCTAAGATTAAAATATTCTTAAATGTAAAAAAAGCTAGAAATATTTTCTTACTGAATTTTCTAGGGAAAATGACAAGAAAAACCCTTTACTTTTCTAGAATCAAGAAAAAAATCTGATTCCATTTAACAAAAAAGAAATAATTTCTTGACAAATTAAAAGACAAGTTTTCTACAGGTATTAGATACTCAAAGTTTTCAGATTTTTTTCCAGTTTTTCTTAGCGGATTTCTGAAACCAAGAACAATTTCCTTATTTCAAGAAAAGTTTTCTTACATAAGAAAATTATCTTTGGAAGTGTAGGCATTCGCTATGTGAATGTCTATTACATAGCCTACATGTCAGCCAGTAAGCTGAGAATGTTTTCCTCATACCAGGCTGAAGGAGGCAGAGGATGAACTAGCGGCTACCATGAGCGTACTTAAGGAGAAACAGGACAAGCTGGCATCCGTGGAGGCTCAGATTGCTGAGCTGCAGGCCTCTTATGATGCCAGCGTCAATGAGAAGGAGACGCTGGTTAAGACCATGGCCCAGACAGCCGGCAGGCTCAAGCGGGCCGGCAAGCTAACCACGGCCCTGGGGGACGAGCAGGTGCGCTGGCAGGAGAGCGTCAAGGTGGGTTGGTGCGGTGTGTTTTGTTCACAAGTTATGATTGGGTCTGCGGAAGCCCAGAGGCACTTCAAAAACTAAATCCTGTCGTGGAAAGCACTGAAAATATCCTGGAAGCCATAAAATATCATGGAAAGACCAGGAGATTCCTGGAAAGTCTAGGAAATTCCTCAAAATTTATGAAAACGTCTGGGAAAGTTCTGACAAAGTCATGGAAAGTCCTAGAAAATTTTAAAACATAGAAAATCCTAGAAATTCCTGCAATGTCCTGCCAAATTCATAATAAAGTATTGGAAAGCCCTAGAAAATCCTGGAAATAGCTGAAGAAGACCTGGACATCCTGGAAGGTCCTGAAAAAGATTTGCAGGTCCTTTTATAATGTCCTGCCAAAAATCCTAGAAAGCCTGTTAACCCCTTGTGTCCAGCTGTCATTGATGGGTGCTGGTAAATGCAAACAATAGGCACTACACAGAATAGAGTGGTCCTATTCATTGCACTTGGAGCCCCCCTTTCGTATGAATGAAAATTTTGTTTGAAAAAAAGCTGCATTTATTCTTGACACTCCCATTCACGAACAATATAGTTGAAACATGAATGGATTGAGTACGTGCAGGAATGCGCATATAGACGCCAACCGGCCAGGTGGTCTTTTTCAAACCGCGGCTATGGCCGTCGTCCGTATTCAAGAGGCTAAGGTCCCGGGAAAAGTCTCAGAAAGTAAATTTGATGTTTTCTGCTCGATTGAACCCCCTCCTATTTCGGTCTGGTTTTTATTGGCCGCAGGAGTTTGAGAAGGAGATCGGTAACGTAGTGGGGAACGTGTTTGTGGCAGCGGCCTGTGTGGCCTACTTTGGTGCGTTCACCAGCTCCTACCGGGTGGAGTTGGTGAAGCGCTGGACCGATCGATGCAAGGACCTGGAGATTCCTGTCACTGATGAGTTGACGCTGCTGAAGGTAGGCCCGTCAGACTCTTCAAGACTGCTTGTTAGGTTGAAATCTCTGTGAATGCCTAGTGAACAAGAATTTATTATAGAACTACTCTGTTTCATTGTCTTGTCGTTCCATTTGTCCAGCTGTTAGAGATTCTGTCAGAATCAGAATACGAGTACTTTATTTGGGTAGTCATTCTCCTAGGCACAACTACAGTCAACTATTATATAACAAAGTCAATGGGACCAACCAAATTACTTTGTTATAAATACTTTGTCAATTAAAAGAGAAATAGTATATAAAGCACTGTATACTGAGTGCTTTCCGAGAGCCTGTGAGAAAAAAACTAGTAAGAAAGAGGTCGTGGTTTCGATTTCCGCCCGAGTAAAGCTGTGAATTTTTCCACAGGCTCTCGGAAAGCACTGAGTATACAGTGCTTTATACACTATGTCGGGAAAGAGAAATAAAATCTCTTCTAATTGACAAAAGTATTTATAACAAATTTATTTGGCTGGTTCCGTTGACTTTGTTATCCCCGTCACCCCCGACACATAAAATTACAAATCAATTACTTTGTCATACTTAGTTATATTAAAGTGAAATTCCAAAAAAGATAGACTAGGTTTACAGTGTTTTGTTGTAACAGTGCTCTTTATATTGAGAGATTTCTGAACTGGCTTAACCTGAATTTGTTTCATGTACTTTCTTACGCAGGTCTTAGCAGACCCATTTGAGATCCGACAGTGGAATGCAGACGGTTTACCCAGGGATAACGTCTCCACGGAGAATGCCATCCTTGTGACGCGTGGGCGTCGATGGCCACTTATGATCGATCCTCAAGACCAGGTGGGTTGCGGGAAAGACATCCTTCATACATTCCAGTGTAACAAAATGATTTGTACTTTGAGTGTTATAAAGGGGAATATGGAGTTTACAAATTCCATGTTGGGAGTTTCCACAGTCAGGAAATATTTACCACCTGGGAAACTGACAAGATAAGAACTTTTTAGGGTGATCAAATAAAATTAACAAGAGCAGGATTTGAACCTGCAACCTCCGGAGCAGAGCAGGATTTGAACCTGCAACCTCCGGAGCAGAGCAGGATTTGAACCTGCAACCTCCGGAGCAGTGCAGGATTTAAACCTGCAACCTCCGGAGCAGTGCAGGATTTGAACCTGCAACCTCCGGAGCTGTGTACCTGCTGAGCTATCATACTGTTAGTTGGCAATCTCCCAGTTTGTCAATATCTTTATTCAGGGGGAGCTTGTCAGGGTTAGCTGATAGCCAGGGATCTCAGCCCAACTTTAAAAGTTGGCAGTGTTGGGATCACTCAGTGAGGAGACGTCTTTGTTTCACATTATGTTGTCAAATAACGTCATAGAAACTGATGTTTGACCACAGTACAACTAAAAGTCGTTCCTACTTTAATATGAGTGCACAGGTGAGGGATATATCAGAAATCAACAGTTGACCAATAATCATTTCGTCGTGTGACGTAATTAACAGAATGAAAAGGACGGAAGGGGGTTTTGCATTTTTTGTACCCAGTAAAAGGACGTTAGCGTGTAATACCAATGAAACAAAACATGATACAAATTACAAGTGCATTCACCTCTCCACTTCAGTGGGACGTAAGCGCACTTGGAGCAAAGTTTGTTCCCGGCAAAAGGTCCCGACATGCCACTTAAGCGCATGCTTAAGGTAGGAGTTCCCGGCAAAAGGTGTTAATAAATTCTAATAAACTTAATCTGTTAAAAATTCTTAATTTAGAAATGGGAAAACAAAAACTTTAAAGTCAATTTTTCTCAAAATATGATTTTTGCGTGACTGGGCCCCTAACGTCCTCTTTACCGGGCACACAAAGATTTATGAAACCTGCTGATTGGTTGATTGTCAAATCTGTCTCTGCTCCAGGCCAATCGGTGGATCCGTAGCCGGGAAGCCAAGAACGGCCTGAAGGTGATTAAGCTGACGGATGGCAACTTCCTGAGGACCCTTGAGAACGCCATCCGCATCGGGATGCCAGTACTGCTGGAGGAGGTGGGAGAGATGTTGGATCCAGCCCTGGAACCGATCTTGCTCAAACAGACATTCGTCCAGGTAGTTAACATTTATTTATTGAATATTGACTAGCATCAGAATGAATCTGATACCTTAAACGTAGTGTACATGATTGGTCATTGTTGCAATTTTCAGAAATGGGCGGATTTGGGAGTTAGTAATCTCCACACTGAATAGAGTGGTCCTATTCATCGCACTTGGAGCCTCCCTTTCATGAATGAAAGCTTTGTTTAAAAAAAGCTCCATCTATTCATTACACTCCCATTCAAGAACAGTATAGTTGAAACGTGAATGGATTGAGTATGTGCAGGAATGCACATGTAGACGACACGACAATCAGCCAGGTGGTCTTTTTCAAACTGCGGCTAATTCTTTTTCACTATGGTTTTCGTCCGTATTTAAGAGGTTAACCAGTTCACGCCGGGATTATTTTGACATTCACCGGACCCAGGCGCAGGATTATTTTTCACGAACCTCGCTGCCAGCCGGGTTCAGGCAGAATCAAGCCGTAATCTGCGGGTAGCACACCCTGATATTTCTGGTCTCGCTCGCTGCGAGCGGGTCACTGACAGATATTTCCGGCCTCGCTCGAGTGCGTGTTTATCAGTCATCCGTTCCGAATACCGCAAAACCTTTGCGTGTATACACGTCATCCGACACGAACTGGTTAAGAGAAATTTGACATTTCAAGGACTGTCAGATTTGTAACAGGCTTTGCAGAGCTTTCGGCCGAAGACCAGCATGGCTTCAAACATCAATCCTTTGAGTGTCTAATTCACTATGGCATGATGCTGAATTGTACCTATTGGAGAAGAATGCACTTCTTTTTCGCCATGGTTTTTACTTTTATAAGAGTCCCCTGTTGGTCGGCATTGAAGAAGTGAAATACATTCGACAACAAATCTGACGTTTGAAGCAATTGCTGTGATTCAGACACTCTTCCATTGAAACCAAATCTAACATTTGTACGCTTCTTGTATTCAGGGTGGCCGACTGCTGATCCGGCTCGGTGACAGCGACATCGATTATGACAAGAACTTCCGTTTCTACATGACCACCAAGATGTCCAATCCCCACTACCTGCCAGAGGTCTGCATCAAGGTCACCATCATCAACTTCACTGTGACCAAGTCCGGCCTGGAAGATCAGCTACTCAGGTAAGGGGGAGCGTCGTAGATCTTTAAATCTAAATTGTGAACTATTACAGGAAACAGGAGTAGGATTGTCAAATACAATCAAATTGTCTACATTTGTTTTGTTATGGGAATCACTCAATACAAGGCTAAAAGCCACTCTAGGTAAAGGGCTATAACAAAGGTGGAGGGGTGCCAGCCCTACCACCCTTACGGTTTTACTGGGTTCAGATCTAAATAGAGGATAAATCTTCAGTAGATTCCAGAGAAATTATCCCAATTTTCAGACCTATAGACCCAGGCGGGGTAACTTCCACCGTCGGTGAGATCAACTCGCCTCCCCCACCATGCATACTCACTCAAGAGCGAGGCCCAATGTCATCAGGACAGATTACGTAAACTTCATGAGCAGAATGAAATACATTGAAGGACTTCCGTGGGCCGTTTGTGCCAAATGCCAAATAATAAATACACAAATAGGAGTTTTCCCACATGGAATGAGTGAAAGACTCTCCTTAAAATGGGACCCATCATTGTTTTCAAAAATTCAATTTGGTTCCTAAATTCCATCATTTTATGTATCCTGAAAGTATTTTTGCAACACATATCCATCAGTTGTCAGAGTAAGACGTTTGCTCAGTACAAGATCCAATGGAATGGTACTCATGATGCATCCAACAGGGCTAGTTTTAATGAGAAATGAATAGTATGGCCTTCATGAGTTTTTCAGGCCCCTTGTTCATCACGGTGAATGAGTTCACAGCTTGACCAATGTCCACCCACCCCCCCCCCCCCCCCCTTGCAGTGACGTAGTGCGTCTGGAGCGACCCGACCTCGAGGAGCAGAGGAACCAGCTGATCATCCGCATCAACGCCGACAAGAACCAGCTCAAGGCCATCGAGGACCGCATCCTGAAACTGCTCTTTGAGTCCGAGGGCAACATCCTGGACAACGAAGAGCTGATTGACACACTCAACAAGTCTAAGGTATTGCACTAGATCGTCCTTGTGAACCCTACCGTAATTTCCCTGCTCTGTGCACAAAATTATTGTGAAGATGGTAGTTTTCTTGATGTCTGATGTATTTTAGGCAAAGTGCATGATACATTGTTAGTTAAAGATGTTGTTGATTGCTGAGAGAAGTCTGCGTCATTTTTTATTTTGATGTATATTGCGTATTGCAAAATAAAACAGCAAATTATTTCTGCCATGAAAAACCAAAAAAGTGACTTTTGAAAGCTATTTTTATCAAGTCCCCTCCAGCGCAGCACAGCCCGCTGATGCCATTTGTCTAAAAGTCGTCGCTGCGGGCTAGACACAAAAGGGGAGTTTGTCCTATGACGTCAAATTGTTTGCTGCCCGCAGCGACGACTTTTAGACAAATGGCATCAGCGGGCTAGAGGGGACTTGATAAAAATAGCTCTCAAAAGTCACTTTTTTGGTATTTCATGGCAGAAATAATCTGCTGTTTGATTTTGCAATACGCAATCTACATAAAAATAAAACATTATGCAGACTTCTATCAGCAATGAACAACCTCTGTATAAGTGAATTGTCAGATTTACATAAGGACTGGTGTAGTTAACCCATTAAATACGGACAATAGCCATAGCTGAGGTTTGAAAAAGACCACCTGGCCGGTTGTTGTCTACATGTGCATTCCTACACATACTCAGTCCATTAATATTTAATTTTAAATTGAATAAGAACTACATTTCACATTCTAAAGAGCAAAAATCAGCGCAGTTTCATTACCCTCCCCCCTCCTCCCAAAAAATGCAAAACACAAACTCCCAAATAGGTAAAATACATATTGTAAAATAAAATAGGAAATTAAGAAATGAAAATAAACAGTACAAATCTAAATACTTTGGGGCGGTTATGAAATTGGTGTTCAGAAATTCAAAAATTCTTAACCTGAAAGATTAGTTATGCATAAGTTTCATTGTGTGACCCAAGATCTGTCCGGTGGATTTTTATGCACTCCGCCCAGACTCCGCCCAGACTCCGCCCAGACTCCGCCCAGACTCCGCCCAGACTCCGCCCAGACTCCGCCCAGACTCCGCCCAGACTCCGCCCAGACTAAGCCCATACTCCTTTCACTTTCCCTCCTTCCTCACACCAATGGAAGTGTCTTCCCACAAGATTTATGGAAAATGATTGTACCCTTACAGACCCACACTTATTACATAACAGAATAATATGGTGCTTGTATATTGTAGCACAAAAAATGTCTCAAAGCACCTCACATTTATTACCCCTAGTCAATGGGCCATAAGATTTAATTTGTATTCAGTATTTTGAGAGCAGGGATATCCATTTTCTATCTTACAGGTACTCATATATACTCTGGGTGGAGAGAAGTAATTTTAGTAATGTCACCTGCCCAAGCACACAATTATCATGGTCCTCTAACAGGGTTCGAACTCGCACACCACCCCACATGACACCATAACCATTGACCCACTGTACTCTACATTCCATGTTATGTAATGTGTCAGCTTCTAGTAATGGTGCTGACGATGTTTGTTTTTTTTTTGCTCAGGTTACATCTGGGGTGATCTCCACACGTCTTAAGGAAGCTGAACAGACCGAGGAGAAGATTACCTTAGCTCGGGAGAAATACCGGCCTGTAGCTGCTAGAGGCTCAGTCATGTACTTTGTAGTGGCCTCCTTGGCCGAGATTGATCCCATGTACCAGTATTCACTCAAGTACTTCAAAAATGTAAGTCACAGATCCTTGGGCAGAAATTGAATTTGATGCAACTTACTTCAGATTACACGTTATTTTCATAATTTGTATCAGATAATAGTTTGGATAATAGGCAGTGCATAATAGCTCTGTCACAATGACTGAGTTGATTTGGGAGACCGCCAACATAGGGCAAGATAGCTCAGTTGGTAGAGCACCGGTACGGTATTCCGGAGGTCGCAGGTTCGAATCCCGCTCCTGCCACCTTTCTTTGTTCACTTTGAAAATTCATTTAAAATTACCTAGTCAGTTTCCCCTGTGGTTTGTTTGACTGAATTCATTTTACATTGATTTGTTTTCGTGTCCCATTTTGTTGGAAACAGCTGTTCAACCAATGCATTGAGACCAGTGAGAAGAGTAATGATCTGGACACCAGACTTAAGATCCTGCTGCGCCAGACTACCATAGCAGTCTACACTAATGTGTCCAGGTAATGCTACTTAGCATGCGGCTGTGCCCCCTAGGCTTAGAAAAATATCAGGGTATTGTTTTTTGTTATCATTGAAATCACCCAATACAAGGCTAAAAGCCACTCTAGGTAAAGGGTTACAATCAGAGGTGGTAGGGTTGGCGACAATTTGAATTGCCAACCCTACCACCCTTATGGTTTTCAGGGGCCCAGATCTAAATGGAGGATAATTCTTCAACAGAGAAATGATCTCAATTTTCAGACCTATAGACCCAGGTTGGGTAACTTCCACCATCGGTGATACCTCCCACCAACATAGTTTTTTTGTTTGCTGTAATTTTGAAGATTCTTCGATTAGACATTGTTTAATACACAAGCTACATTATAATATTAGTTATCCCACGAGCGCCGAGTGAAACACGGAATAATGCAGTGCCACTATACCGAACACCGCTATACCGAACATTCGGCTGTACCGAACATTCGGCTATACCGAACATTCAGCTATACTGAACATACGGCTATACCGAACACCATCCTTGGCTCCCAAATTTTGTGCACAAAACTTAACGAACATTGTTGTTAAAAAAAGTGGCAACGGATTAAAAAAATGTACTGGGTATTTGTGCTGTTTGTAATTCCCAAACGGCTGCAGCTCTATGTTGAAGAGTGACAAGTTGCTATTATTTCACCAAGGAATAGAAGGGAAAAGCCAACTGTTGCTTTAGAATTTGGTAAGCTTAGAAAGTATGAACATGTAATTACATGATTCAATGGCCGGCACATGTTCAATTACAATTAAAAGAGTCACACACAATCCACAAGGGAAACTGACTAGGTAAATTTGAATACATTTTCAATGTGAACAAAGAAACTGGCACGAGCGGGATTCGAACCTGCGACCTCCGGGTTACCGTACCGGCGCTCTACCAACTGAGCTGTCTTGCCCTATGTTGGCGGTCTCCCAAATTGTCAGTATCTTTGTTCGAGTGGGCGCTAGTCAGAAGTCATAAACCCAGAATGCCGTGTAGCCAGGGATCACACCCAATTTTACGATACAACCTGGGAAGCGACATTGTGGAGATCACTCAATGAGGATACGACTTTTTAATTTATAATACGTCACACACAATCCACAAGGGAAACTGACTAGGTAAATTTGAATACATTTTCAATGTGAACAAAGAAACTGGCACGAGCGGGATTCGAACCTGCGACCTCCGGGTTACCGTACCGGCGCTCTACCAACTGAGCTGTCTTGCCCTATGTTGGCGGTCTCCCAAATTGTCAGTATCTTTGTTCGAGTGGGCGCTAGTCAGAAGTCATAAGTCAGAAGTCATAAACCCAGAATGCCGTGTAGCCAGGGATCACATTGAAAATGTATTCAAATTTACCTAGTCAGTTTCCCTTGTGGATTGTGTGTGACGTATTATAAATTAAAAAGTCGTATCCTCATTGAGTGATCTCCACAATGTCGCTTCCCAGGTTGTATCGTAAAATTGGGTGTGATCCCTGGCTACACGGCATTCTGGGTTTATGACTTCTGACTAGCGCCCACTCGAACAAAGATACTGACAATTTGGGAGACCGCCAACATAGGGCAAGACAGCTCAGTTGGTAGAGCGCCGGTACGGTAACCCGGAGGTCGCAGGTTCGAATCCCGCTCGTGCCAGTTTCTTTGTTCACATTGAAAATGTCACAATTAAAAGAGGGCGCACTTGAAACACAATGCAAGAGGGCGCTATTCAAAAGAACGGATGCCATGTTGAAAAATGGGCAAGAGGCAGACCAGCGGCAGACCGGCAGCTGAAAATCGCTATACCGAACGATCGCTATACCAAACAAAATCTGTGGATCCCGCGATATTTGTTATAGCTTCGTTCTACTGTACCTTAATCTACATAAAATTACAAAATAATGCAGCTGTCTGTCACCATTCAACATTTAATAATCAACCAACATTGAAATAAATGATGAAATCAGTGTAGTAAATGAATGAATGATGATTCTTTTTGATTCATTCAGGGGTTTGTTTGAGGCGCACAAGCTCGTCTATTCATTCATGCTGTGTGCTGACATCATGCGCCAGGAAGACAAGATCGGACAAACAGAGTGGAACTTTTTCCTGCGTGGCACGGCCGGCATGGACAAGGTATCAAAACTCCTTACACTTCACGTATCGCCATTCAGAAGCATTAGCGTCTGTCGAATATTATGAGACATTCTAAATCTTGGACAAGCAAAAAAACTTCCAAACACGTGCAAGAGCTTATATGTGCATCTTGTTTGTTGAAATGCAATACGTGAATGCACGTCAAACGCGATTGTGATTCAGCTACAGGCATGATGTGGACCGTAAATTCATGCACGTAAACACGATGAGAAAAATTGACTTGGATGAATCCCAAGACTACTCCGGTTAGAGATATGGGTAGCAAATGCTTTACATTGCACGTGATCCACGTGTACAAAGTTGTTCAAGAACTCGCAAACAGCGATAGGTCAATTACCTCATATACATGTAGCTCAAATATTAATACACTTCACCTTTTACTCATGACAACTACCATTGCGAAGCTGCCTGAACAATTTTTTTGGATAAATGACATGCTGAGTGCAACAGAGACGATATAGCAGTCACAAATCATAGATGAACCCTGTCGCTATTTGGTGAATGAGGTCTTGTGTTATGGATTCAAGCTAGTTGTGTTCCTTTTTGAATAAATTGATATGATTTGAAAGTGAGGTTGGCACTGCAAATTTGACAATATAAAGCAGATACCTTGACATTCAAGCACAAAACTGTTTTGTGCGCCCGTGTTTGGAATGTGCGTATGCGCGCTACATGTGACACTGAAATGCACTTGTATGGACACGTTTTTTTATATTCTACAGGATGGATTCAAGAAACTGCGACATAACATGGGGAACTCATGAATAAGGGTAGTAGTTTCAAATTTTCAAGATTTGCCAAAACGGAACACAGATATTTGTCTAAATGGACAATATCGCTGTGTTTAATTACTACATGTCATGTTTATTAATATCAGGAACGCCCTCCGAAACCAGACATACCCTGGCTGTCAGATCAAGCCTGGAACACCACCGTTGATCTGGATGACTCGGTGCCGGCTTTCAAAGGATTGCTGAGAGATCTCCAGGCTACCCCCATCCACTGCAAGATCGGACGCCTCGAGGTAATATCCTCGTATTGAAAATTAATACTACCGTAATTTTCGGAATATAGACCGCGCGGAGTATAAGCCGCAGCACGCAAAAATCTGCAAATTAAGATTTAAAGTTGTCGTATTAGCCGCACCGGCGTATAAACCGCGGCGCCGACGACCGACCACAAAAGTCATCATGCTGCATAGCGCTCATATGTAAAATGGTTCCACTATCAAAATCACACGCAATCCTAAAGTGTAAGCAGCGCACGGACGACGAGATAGGCGGAAAGAAAAGGCGAGTTTGGGTTCAATATCGCCACAATCTCACCTGACTTCAATTTAAGTGTCTGGTTCCTGCTATGATATTCTTATTGAAAACGCAATTATCGAGAGTCGGCAAACAGACAAAGCAATCCCACTGGTATACGAGTATCAAACAGAGTTGGATATAATTATATAACTCTATGGTATCAAATGAACGAGGAGCGCGGTGCGTAATACCAGCGACGTACTGCCTATTGAAGCGTGGTTACTATGTGGACAGCGCCCTCATTCGACGCGCACGGAGCCCTATAAACTTTCATAAGTCCTCGAAATTACCAAATTTGACGGGCTGGATGAGTATCCTGACTGGGTGGGCCGTTCTTTTTTTTGACGGGGCGGGGGAATAAAAAAAGAAAATGACAACTTTATAACCACTAATCTGAGCCCAACAGTCACCAATTGACCAGTGACGGCATGAGTGGTTTTACCGTGCATTGCCGCCATCTTCACCGGCCACGTTGCGTTCACGCCCCGCACAGGCCATTCGGGAAATCACGGTGCGCTATATCGCTGGCGGAAAAAGCGTCAACATTGTCGATCTCCTTTTCCAAGTTTTCCAATAAAAATGAGTTTGGTTCCGTGGGGCAGAAATGAGTTTTATCATGATTCATGTCATTCTTGCATTAATAGCCGACTTGTCGAATTCAATTTGTCTGGAACTTTTTAATTAATTAAGCGATGCGAGGCATAATTGTCGAATAAATCGCAAACAGAAACGTGTCCGAGTCATCGCAGCACACATGCACTATGCACGATCGTTTGCACGAGGGGAGTTCGTTGTGTTAAGTTGAACAGGCAACGCTACTCCCTCTGGACCATCGCTAAACCGCACACATGGCTTAGATGGCTTTGGGGGGTTCGGGTTACTGTAGTAAGAGCTACCTGGCTAAAGCTAGCCGCGGATTCGGCCGCGGATTCATAGCTTGGTTTTAGGCTGTGACTGGTTCCCGCCCCAATGAGAAAGAAGAAAAATAATGCACGGACGGGAACCAGTCTGCTTGGGGAATTGAGGTTTTGTGAAGGTTTTTACATGGGGCGCACGGGCCGTGCGGGCTCTAGCGCGATCGCTCATCACGCGCACGGGCAATTACCAGCGCGATCGAAAAGTGCCGTTTTGTAGGATCCGGCAACGTTTTGGTACTGAAAAATTTAGCAATTTGAGGGCTTGGTTCGGCAAGAGGGGAACAACGGCCAAAGTATTAATGGGGCACAGCACAACTACAACTGGCCGTGAATAGTGCATTTTTACAAGGGGCATCACGGCAACAAAGGGAATCGACGGCACTGGCCGCCGTGAATTTCAAACCTTGTTTGACTTTATTTTATTCTTCAAATGTTACCGTAAAGGCCGCCCGGAGTATAAGACGCAGGGACATTTTTCAGCGTAAGAATCAACGTATAAGCCGCGGCCTATATTCCGAAAATTACGGTACTAATAATTCATTGCTTATGTGGTGCTTTGATACAAATGTTTTCAAAGCGCTTCACAATTATTTCCCTTGGTCATCAGGCCATGAGAATTTGTCTCAAATTTCCAAGACAACTTTGATGAAGAGATTTAGCACACTTTCCATGCATAATCTGTCAGTATTTATGGACACCATTAGTCATTGTTTTAGACATAATGGCGGCAAGGAGTGCAACTGATAAATGATCATTTACAAGAGAAGTGTTTTGGATGCCAAAATGAAAAAAAATATCAATCAAAAACTATTAATCATTTTTAGCATCATAAAGAAAGTAATTTCCTTTGTTGACCAAGTTTGCTCATATGATAACTGACTAACATGTCTTATAATACAAATATCAAACTCATCGGCAAAAAAGCAAAAAGTTCCCCCCAATAAAATAAAATAAAATATAATAAAATAGAAATATATGATGTGACATGTGCAGTAGATGTATGTTGGCTGTTGTCAGGGAAAAAATGGCATGTGAATGATAAAAATGATTCTCCATAATAAGTGATATGTGTTTGGCGTTCAACACACTGTCTTACGTGTAGCTGTATACCCGATTGCAGGTGTTTAGAATTTTGGTTTGTGTAAGGTTCTCTTGGCCACTTAATGTTAAAAGATCTGTGTGATTGGCCGCTACGTATAAATAGGAATAGCTCATTTGTCCACGTCACACATTTTGACCGCTGCAACTCTCAAAACAAGCTCATGTCAATGTTGCAATGGAAACTTTAAATTGCAAGTCCGAGACCGAGACTGAGCTTGAGACCTGGGCCCAATTTCATGGCTCTGCTAACCACAGTTTTTCCGCGCTTACGATCACCATTTTGCGCTAACACTGCGCTAACCCTGTTAGCACAGAATCCTTAGTTACAGGATGTACGCATGCTCAGAAGCCAAAATTCCCCGCTAACGTGTGAAATACGCTTGCCGTAAGCACAGAATTTCCTGCTACAGTGAGCGGGGATGTTTCGCTAACGGCAAGCAGAGCCATGAAATTGGGCCCAGGTTGTCTGAGGTCAAGACAGAGACCTCATCAAGACCTTGTGTGTATTACATCATAATAATCACATACCCAAAATGTGTAAGGACCATAATAATAATGTGTGAAACAAGATCTTATTGACATACAAACTGTTAAAATATACAAAAAAAGAATTCCTCTTGTTGCCATTTTTTGAAATGGAATTAGTACACTCTCATGGTTATCAGATTGTCTGCATGATGTCCTGCAAGATTGTTTTTATGGCAACTTGCCAAACAACCTGAAATGAATACATTGACCAGCAATATATATCAAGACCTCAACCGTCTAAGACCAAGACCATGGGTTACCAAGACGAACACCAGCATAAATCGATGTAGAGGCCGAGACCGCCGTGGCTCGTTTTGCTTGATATATTTACACACCAGCATCCTGTTGTGACTTGATGATGTACAATTTTGGCTTCGCAGGTTGCACCAAACCCTTCCTCCTGGGAAGGTTACGGCCCACCCCCTCCGGCCTACGAACCTCCTCCGCCCCCTCCCGAGGGTGAAGAAGCACCACCGGTGGAGGATGATGAAAAGGTCAAGGGTCACTGGGACCAACGGCTGACCAGCTTCCAGAAGCTCATGATGGTCAAGAGCTTCATGGAGGAAAAGGTTAGAATTGAATCCTGATAACTGTTGAAAGTGACTTTGTCATGTTGAATGCAGTGTTTAGAAGGCCCATTGTAGGTTAGTTACAGCATGGGTATAAAATTAATACAATGTAAGCAAAATGTTGACTTGGCAGCACAAAATGAGTGGAAACTCGTGCTGTGGCTATCTGAGGTGCAAGCAGAAATAACAATTTTCTTTATTTAAACTTGGGTTATTGTGTGCACAGCTTACAAACGTTGAGCTTCATTTTTTTCCAGAACATGAGGTCAAGACTTCAATAACTTTAAAAGGTTACAGCGGGGCCCAGGAATGAGTTACAGCGACACACAATACATGAAATTAAAGCTGGTTATATTTTCAGGAAATACAATTGTTTAAGTTTTGCTACTTTTTCACCTGTTCCGCGGTGTAAAGTTTACATTTACAGCACCTAAATGTTTCAGTGACTAATCTTATGGAGCCCTTCGTAGAAAATGTTGTTTTGCCAAATCTTCACACGGGGAAAAGATTGGCTGAGAACCAGTTACAAAACAGTGTAAATCATTTCGGCTGGTGACCTGTTTTTTGTGTGGCACACTTATTCTCTGCCCAGCTAAGTAGCCAATTCCAATGCTGAGAAGCTCCGTGAAGTTGGCCTTGAAGCAAGTCTTGCGGAAATGTTTATAAGCATTTCAGTTACTACTAAGGGCGTAATTCTTACTCAGACCGATGGCATATACTGACTTGCAGGGCTTGAATTTCATAAAAGTAGTTACTAGACCATCGAGCTAGTAGTAAAAATAATCTAGTAGACCACAGTTATTTTCTTAAAAACCAGTGTTTATCAAAATCACTGATGACATACGGGTCTATGAGTCTATATATCTGAAAATTGGGATAATTTTTCTGGAATCTGTTGAAGATTTATCCTCTATTTAGATCTGGGCCCAGGAAAACCGTAAGGGTGGTAGGGTTGGCAATTCAAAATGTTGCCAACCCCACCACCTCCGATTGTAACCCTTTACCTAGAGTGGCTTGTGGCAGGTGATTTCAATAATTAACCATATTTTGCAGTCGGAGTCTCAACTTGATTTTATGTTGATAATTGAAAATTGTGCAAGTGAATGTAACTACACAAGGCAGACATCAGTCATTCAAGGTGTGAAATCTGAGATTTATTTTAGAAATGTGTAAGATTATCTGTAAGAAAAATCACCAGCGCGCTGGGCTAGGTAGATAGTTGAGTTTACTATATCATTGCCTAAATTTCTGGATGCAGTCCACGAGTCCAGTGCGAAGTTCGACCTCTGACATTTGTGGTGTTTCTTCACAGGTTGTCTTTGCCATCACCGACTTTGTCCACGAGAACCTCGGCAAGATCTTTGTGGAGAGTCCTGCCGTGGACCTGGCCACGCTCTACGAGGACATGACGCCCCAAACCCCCTTGGTCTTCGTCCTGAGCACAGGCTCGGATCCCATGGGGGCATTCCAGCGGTTCGCCAAGGAGCGGGGATTCATGGAGCGTATCCAGGCTATCTCTCTGGGTCAGGGCCAGGGGCCGGTAGCTGAGAAGATGATGGACGCTGCGGCTAAGATTGGAGACTGGGTCTTCCTGCAGGTGTGTACTGACTGGCTTCTATTGATTCCAAATATCTGGAGGGCACGCATTGCCTCCAAATCCCCCAAATTTAATCTATCTGGTTAGTTACCTGACCTATTTGCAAGATCTGAGTGTAAAAATTCTACTATAATGTGTAATTTGTTTACGGAGAAATGTGGGAAAAAAACGAAGCGCTCACATCGGGACATTCAGTCTGGTGCCGGACATAGTGCAGCCTGTACACAACCAAAGCACTATAGACCAAGGGCACCAGTCTGAATTCCAACCGTCAGACTTGTCCGAACCAGCCTGGCATATCCGAAATGATTTCCATCAATGATTTTTTAGACAATTGGCACATTTTCAAGTGATGTTCATGAACATTGTTATACTCTACTTCTGAGTGATCTTTCCAACCAGAGCAATTTTAGGACAAATGTTTTTTTTGTATTCCAACTGGACGTCTCCAAGGCAACGTGTCCCATTAATAAATAACAACACGAAGTCGGTCATTAAGGAGACATTGACGGGCTAATAAACAGGGTAAACTTCAACCATCCAGGTACTAGCCCAGAGTCCACTCCTCATCCTCACAATCAACAATTTTTTTCTTCTCTCATTTCTATTTTTAGAATTGCCACTTGGCCGCCTCCTGGATGTTATCCATGGAGAATAAGATCAAGGAGCTAGGAGAACCCACCACCGAGATCCACGAGGACTTCCGCATCTTCCTTAGCTCCATGCCCACCACCAAGTTTCCTGTCTCCGTCCTGCAGAACAGCGTCAAGGTCACCAACGAGCCGCCCAAGGGCCTGAGGGCTAACGTGCGCCGGGCGTTCTCCGAGATCACGCAGCAGCAGTTTGAGGAACACAGTAAGTCCACAGAAGAAGCCGGGATTTGGATTGCATGGTCATCAGGGGCTGATTTCACAAAGCGCATTGACACGTTGTAACTTAAGTTTCGACATGTAGCTTGTCATAGCTTGCAACACATTTGATAAAGCCAGTTCACATAACAAAATCGAGGCAAAAAAAGGAGAAATTATCAAGTTTAGATGCACAACAAAAACTCAAAGTTGAACTGTAAAAAAAAACCTGGATGATCAAAAGAGACTGACAACTCAATTAACCTCTTGAAAAAGACCACCTGGCCGTTAGTCTCAAATCATTATTTGCTTATTGTTTGCATTACGCTTGGCTGCACAAGCCCATCTTGGCATACCAGCACCCCATCTACAGTGAGTCCCACAAAAAAGGAAACTCATCTTATCAGGTAAATTACTCATTAATTAATTAATCAACAATTATTTCTTCAAAAGTGTATACCTTATTAGAAAGTTCATTCGAACCTCTTTCATGTGACACCAAAAGTATGATTTATGGTCATGGATGTCCGAGCAGAGGCAATGCAAATTCATAGTGTCAAGAGTTATGTTAGCTCAGAACGGGTGGTTGGTAGTTACAATGGGAGGGAATCTGTTATGTAACAAGCAGACCTCCTTATTCCTTGAGTCATGATGTGTACACAAATGCCCCACTTATCCCGAACAAAACCAAATCTGAAATAGCCACTTCAAATTGTCTCTGATCAGTCATGCATGATGCTACCATCTTAATTTCATATCATATGAAAGAAGACAAGATGATCTTTCACCTGAACGTACCATTATGGGGAATAAAACATTTGGTTGTTGGGTAATTTACCTGAAAAGATGGGTTTCCATTTTTGTGGGACACACTGTATAACAGCCAGACAGACTGGGTGAATTGAAGCACCTGTACCTTGGGTAGGATTCAATCCAGGGGCAACTGAGGAGTATCAGTTAGCTCTGCTTGCAAAAATGTTGGAAATTGTATTACAGAGTTGTCCAAAAGATCATCTTCTACATACTGATTATAATAAAGTTGCAGATTTACCCTCAGTTTGCTGTGCCTGAAATTCATTTTCTCATTGATGAATGTTTTGTTATATTTTTATTTTTTATGATAGTTCTTGGAATCAAGTGGCGGAAGCTAAACTTTGGTGTCTGCTTGTTCCACGCCATCGTTCAAGAGCGCAAGAAGTTTGGTCCTCTGGGCTGGAATATTAAGGTAGGCTGTGAGATAAACATTCTGACCATCCGAGCTGATAAGAAGTTTTGCGTTCTTAGATGGCGAAAAAAGAAAAAAAAAGAAACGGCATTTGCTTTTAACCGTCGGGCGGTATTTGTTATGGCGCCTTCTTGTAAAATCAGCCCAATTTTTGTAAATAGGATCATTTTCAATTGGTCACTGATCCAGTGCATGCACTGGTTTAATAATGCGTCGCTTCGGTACACTACGCATGCGCCCGTTTTCGGATTGTTAACCCGTTTTAGACACAACACAGATCAACTGCTTTCGGTCAATAGAGGGCAGTTTTCCAATGATTCTTCGGCCGAACAATTGTTGGAAAACGATATAAATTTTAACTTTTCTTAAAAACGACAACACACCTGGTGCCATCATTTCACAGGACGATTGAGACTGCTATTAACTTACAGTCTAGTAAGGTATTTCGTAAAATAATTCAGTAAAAATATTTTGGAGGATTACCAATCATGTACACTTTCTTCAAATTTGCTAACCAATGGAAAGTTGATCATGTTGTGATCATTTTGCTTCATTCATCTGACTGATCCTTCATTTTTTGAAAAATTTGTTCAAATATATCAGCAACTGGTAATTTCTTTGATAGGAAATGTCATTTTTTGTTTGTTTATCATTTAGTGGCAGATTTCTTAAAAGTACCTTCTTTTTGTAGTAAATTGTTTTTCCACCGTTCAAAATGGCAACGATTTGTTTGATGGAGAAAAATGATTTCAGTAATTGCCCATGAGTATTATTGCTGTTTCAACCCTTATTCTATTCTGTTCTCTGGATGTTTTTTTTTGACAGTATGAATTCAATGACAGTGATCGCGAGTGTGCTCTTGAGAACCTCAGGATGTTCTTGGCCGATGGAGAGATACCGTGGGATGCCCTCATCTACATCACGGGAGAGGTAAAGACGTTTTCCCCCCTATGCAGGATCCATGCCCAATCCAGGATTGTTTGCAGGGAAAGTTTCTGATTTTTTTCTCTGTACATTTGCCCAAAACGTTTCTCAACGTTAGTGGCGCCATTTAACCTCTTTGTTTTGTTCTTACCCGTACACGCAAAATAAGACTTTTACGGGGTTTTGCTTTTCTTTTCTGGTTTGCTACGGTACCTAGGCGTAGGCCCCTTACAAGCAAAAAAATATGGCAATGAGCGGGGGGTGGGTGGTTGACCCCCAAACCCCCCACTGGATCCGCGCCTGCCAATGACGCTGCTTAACCATTAGCGGAAAAATGTTAACTATAACGGGAAAAATATGCTCACGTCAGCAGTTTTTCATGGCCGAATCGTGCTAACACTTGCACATGCATGGAGAGTTCTATTGTTGTTTCACTATTTTGAGCAAATTTGGCTTCTCAATTCACAAGTTCTTTGCTGTGCTTACTGCTTAATAAGGTCGGTGTGAAGGCAGTTTGAGCAAAATCATATGGTTAGCAGTGCCATGAAAGTTGGACCTGTGCGTGAATTCTCAGTTCTACTTCATTCTGTATTTTGTTTTTACCGTACCTTTTTTATAGATTACCTACGGTGGTCGTGTGACAGATGCTTGGGATCAACGATGCCTGCGTACTGTCTTGAGACGGTTCTTCTCTCCAGAGACCTTAGTTCAGGATTATAAATACTCAGAGTCAGGTAAACAGTCCATGGCAGTAGATTTTGTCCATCGTATTGATCAGTTTTTAAGATTGTGTTTGCGTTGGTGTTATATATTATTAGTCTGTTTAGCTCCACCATTTGATTTACTCCATATACTAGAACTTAACTCTAACAACCAGCACTATTCTGAACCTTTGTAGGGCTGCTGTCAGTTCCTAACCTGAGTCCGATGTCAAAAAATGTGAAAAAGTGGACTTATTAAAGTCCACAAGGAGTCCAGAACCCCAAAACGAGCTGAAATCTGGATGTGACTAGAACCCTGGCTCAAATGTAGACTTGAAGTTGGATTGTAAAAGACTCTTTTTAACATATAATGGTCTTCGAATCATGCCCGGACTCGGCCGAGTTCAGACTCGACGAGTCCGGCCATAACTCCAATACCATAAAAAAAAATTTGTGGGGGGATGTATTTCTGTGATGAATTGCAGGTATTTACTACTGTCCCGATCTGGATACGTTGAGCGAGTACCGTAACTACGTGGAGAATCTACCAATCATTGATGAACCGGAGATCTTTGCTATGTTTGACAACGCCAACATCACGTTCCAGGTGGGTTGTGTCAAGTACGGACATTCTAATAAATCTATTCATGAATTCAACTGCAACTGTGTCATTGATGCCTAGTGATCTCTTCCCATTTTTCTAAAGCATTGAATACATAGCCAGCTCAAATTCAGACGGACCTATAAAAACTTTTGCCAATTGGAGACATGCAGAAAGATAACCATGTCATAGTACATGGTCTCTCGGATGAAATGTACATTATACAAAGATGATTATTTGAAGGATTATTTTTACTTCATATAAGGGACGTAAAGGAAACCATGCGCGTATAGACGACAACCGGCCAGCTATGACCTTCATCCATATTCTGGAGGTTAAAATTACTGGCAACATAGGAGGTTCATAAAATTCACTTCTGTTGCATGTACACTGACAAAGGCTGTTTACTCTGGGGGAGTGCAGGCATGGAATGTCACTCCTGGGTTAATATTCTCCTGGCAAAACCTAATGTGTTCTCCTGGACTTCTCCTATCAACTACCCATGTACAATATGTTAAGCTGTTATTTTTGTTCTTTGCTCCGTAGCGTCAAGAGACGCAGCAGTTGATTAACACGATCCTTGAGGTGCAGCCTCGCATGGCGTCGGGCGGCGGTGGTATGAGTAATGATGACATCGTTTATGAGCTGGCTGACAGCATACTGGCCAAGCTCCCTGATGTCTTGGATATTGATCAGGCATACCAGGAAATGTTCAAGGTAGATTGGCCCAATCTGTTCTCTACCCTCACAGGTACCCATTTATACTCCTGGGTGGAGAGAGGCAATCGTAGTCAAGTGTCTTGCCCAAGAACACAAGGATATTGTTTTCAAACCCTCGTACTCCCACACGTGAGTCGGACACCGTAACCATTGGACTACAGTACTCTAACACATGGGCAACAAATACAAAATAACGTAACAAGAAAACATGTTTTTGCAAACAGGCAATTCAAGTTATCCACCTCATCTGTGATTTGTATATATATATCGGATTTTTACAACTGATAAACTTCTGCATCAGATCAGTATGTTTCAAATCAGCAAAAATTGCAACAGCAAATAAATCCTCATAAACAGAAGAGTAAAAGTATATACAGTGTATGTGTATGCATGTTGAGAGGGGACAAAATTCAGAGTTGACGAACTGATGCTTTGTGAATTAGTGGATACCTAAATTTGTGAACACCTTAATTTGTGGATTTGTTGATTTCAGGTTGATGATAAGGGGCGCATCAACTCATTGACCACTGTGCTCAGCCAAGAAGTGGATACTTTGGGAATTAGTGGATACCTTAATTTGTGGATACCATAATTTGTGGATTTGTTGATTTCAGGTTGATGACAAGGGGCGTATCAACTCATTGACCACTGTGCTCAGCCAAGAAGTGGATACTTTGGGAATTAGTGGATACCTTAATTTGTGGATACCATAATTTGTGGATTTGTTGATTTCAGGTTGATGACAAGGGGCTTATCAACTCATTGACCACTGTGCTCTGCCAAGAAGTGGATGCTTTGGGAATTAGTGGATACCTTAATTTGTTGATTTGTTGATTTCAGGTTGATGACAAGGGGTGTATCAACTCATTGACCACTGTGTGCTCAGCCAAGAAGTGGATACTTTGGGAATTAGTGGATACTTTGGGAATTAGTGGATACCTTAATTTGTGGATTTGTTGATTTCAGGTTGATGATAAAGGGCGCATCAACTCATTGACCACTGTGCTCTGCCAAGAAGTGGATCGCTTCAATATTCTACTGAAGGTCATCAAGGTATTGCAAAATTTCCTTCATTATTCCCAAATAATCTAATATTACTTGGCGTGATGCTATGCCTTAACTGAATGATAAGAGTATTTTATAATTCTTAAATCTTCTCGTCAATTTGTTAAATATTTTCAACTTCCTTGGCAGTACAAGGTTCAGTGGTAGCAATCTAACAATAGAAGCTGAACGCAAACCAGCCTTACAATATAGCGTGTAGGTCTCGCAGCGACACGATCGCTTTTTATCACTATTTATTTGTTAACGTTTTGGTACCAATCACTGATTAGTCTAGCCCGAGTCTCTTCAATTTGTCTTTACCCAATACCAAGCTGAGTTTTAGATTATTAAGACTTTGGACCGAAAAATCATGGGGCGTGCCCTCCGCCCACAAAAAAGTACACCTATCTACATGTCACATTATTGATTTTAAAGGTATGATATAGCATTGGTAGAGCTGACGACATAGTTGCAGCCGGGTAGCGTTTATACTCGGTGAGATCCAACATATACATGAAATAACAAACCGGTGAAAGTTTGAGCTCAATCTGTCATCTGAGTCACGGGAAAATAGTGAAAAAACATCTTAACTCTGATTTTGTGCACATTCACATGTGTTTCTTATTATTATTATTATTATTTATTTGGCGTATCAACAAAACAAAAACAATACAATACAAACAAAACAATTAACCAGGGGCACATGCCTGGAGTTTAAAAAAAGTTTACTTAAAAACTATGACCCGAAGGCCTCCAACTCCAATGCCATTGGCTTATAAAAAAAATTTATATAAAATCGATTGCTATTGCAACAAAAATAATAAAAATACGACAGACATTTAAAATTGCACACATACAGTAACTAAAATTAAACTTATTGCACGGTAGTATACAAACATTAAAATTCCAATAAAAATATTCCACCCCCTTAAAAAGGGGAAAAAATCAAATCTGAAAGCATATATAAAAAGGAACAATGAACACACCAAGAACAAGTACCCCCCCCCCCCCCCCCCCGAAAAAACATTACCATTAGACTTGCCCTACAAAAAATACTCCACCCCCTTAAAAAGGGGGGGAAAAAACACATAATAAAGCACATAAAAAGAAACAATGTGAACACCAAGAACAAGAAACCCCCCCCCCCCCCCCCCCCATGAGAAAACATTACCATCAGACTTATCCTACACACGAAGAAAAAAAGATGACAACATTTCAGATGGAAATATTTCTCTGGAAAATTGGTATTGGTACCATCTTTATAAACAGTGAGCATTCAGATTGAGGGTAATTCTTTTTTTTTATCATTACCAAAGCTATATCATTCCGTTATAAAAATCATTGCTTGTCATGCCTTGTACAAAACTCACATGAGCATGGCAAGGAATGGTTTTACGATGTCAAAGCCAGAAAGGGATATATTTGTGGGTGGGGCACACCCTGTGATTTCTCTCTCGTAAGTCTATATAAATTGCTACAATAACAAAATGCATTAAAATCTTTTGTTCTTATATATTCCCCTTTGTTATAAAAGAACCATGTAAAGTATTTTTCCTGTTTGGAGTTTGGTCAATCTTGAACTATTATTAAAATGTTCCTGCGTGCTTTGTTAGAGCTCCATGCGAACCATCCAGAAGGCTATCAAGGGTCTGGTGGTTATGTCAGAGGAGCTTGAGCGAGTCTACCACAGCTTCCTGAACAACCAAGTCCCTGAGATGTGGGGTAACGCTGCCTACCCATCCCTCAAGCCCTTAGCCTCGTGGGTACGGGACCTGCAGCTCAGGGTCTCCTTCATAGGGGTGAGTAGGCTGTGACAGAGATGTAGTCGAGTCCATCACAAGTCCCTGCAAGTCCATCACAAGCCCTCCAGTCCTAATCCCAATCACAAGCTATTCAAATGAGCTTTGACAAAGGCATTCCTTTGTCATTGTTCATCCAGTTACTTATGACCAGCTTTATGAAAGGACTTCTGACTGGGCTTGCGAAAGTACTTGTGAAAGGACTTGCAGGGACTCGAATACAACTCTGGGCTGTGACCTATCACCTTTGACCTCGGACAACCCTATGGGATTTTGCAGGGTAATTTGTGTTTGTCTCAGGTCTTGCACATTTTGTGCCCAGCTTGGTTCCTCCAGTTAGGGTGTGAAACTCGGCTTTCCACCTGTTCCCACCAATACTCTAGCTTGTACATAGATGTAGAACAAAAAGTTATGCCAATAGCTTTTTCCCCTCGTTCTGTATCTCTTTGGAATTCTTTGCCTGGTGCATGTTTCCCTTCATCTTACGGTCTTTCCTGGTTCAAGAGGAATATTAATACTTATTCTTATATCTTTGATTCTTGTTCTTTTTGTAGCTCTGTACCTCGAGTGGCTTTTAGCCATGTTCGGGGAAACTTACATAAAAAAAATAGAAATGTAACTGGAATGATTGGACCATATTTCTCAAGATGCATTCATACAATTTTATTTTGAATGGTCAATGATTTCAATGTACATTTCACTCAAAGCATTTTTCATTTTATAGAGACTACTGTGCAGTAAGCTAAGTAAGAATTACTCTGATTGCTGTGTTTGCGTAAAAACAATAATTAGTAAGGAATTTGTTAAATTGTGCACATAACTACCAACGCTGCTCATTATACCCTCGGTGCATTGCCATTTGGTGCAAAAGGGCGAATTCGAATACAACAAACTCTCCCCTCGGGGGTACCCATTTGATCCTGGTTAAAGAGAAGCAATTAGTGACAAAGAGTCTTGCTCAAGGACACGAGCATTACAATCCTACAGCTGGGCTCGAACCCGGAATCTCGAAGAACTTGAGTTGCTCGGCTACATCACCCCAAAATAGTTATAGCAAAAGAGATCTCTGTGTTTATGTAAGCTGTCACTAGTTGAAGTAGAGAAATATGCTTAAACCCATTGAGCCCGGATGACCTCTATAGAGGCGGATTGAAAATTACCACCTGGCCGGATGACGTCTATACACGCAATCTCTGCATTTTCAATCCATTGTTGGGCTGTTGTGTATGTTACGCTTGGCTGCACAAACCTCTTGTGTCCATTTCGCTTGGCTGCACAAGCCGGCATGGCATCTAGGCGCCCCCATTATAAAACCCGGGCTCAAGAGTTCAAAGTTAGCAAAGCTTATCTTAGTGGAGATTCTTTGCTTAAAAGCAACACTGTGAAATTTTGACATGGATATGTCCTTAGGCACGACATTTGCAATATACATTTATTATATACTTGAATCTCTTTTACCCAACAGCACTGGATCATACACGGTCAGCCTAAGTCATACTGGCTGTCGGGGTTCTTTTTCCCTCAAGGTAATGTTTGTTGGTTTGGCCCTGCAGCTATGAAAGAGAAGTGGGTTTAACCCCTTGCGTACGGATGATGCCAAATGGCACAAAACAAAATTGTCACCAGGCCGGATGACATCTATAGACGCCATTTTCTGCATTTTCAGTCCATTGTTGGATTATTGTGTTCGTTACGCTTGGCTGCACAAGCTTTTTGTGTCCGTTTCGCTTGGCTGCAAAAGCCGACATGGCACCTCGGTGCCTCACTGTAATAACCGGGTTATTTATAAGCAGCTCCGTAAAATTAGGCTCTGTTGCTGCATGAAATGGATATTTGCACCAGAAACATAAGACAAAATACCATGGTGAGGCAAAATGACTAAATTAATTAAAAGGGGGAGGTGAGTTGGTCTGAAAATTGGGATAATTTCTTTGGTATCTATTGAAGATTTATCCTCTATTTAGATCTGGACCCAGGAAAACCATAAGGGTGGTAGGGCAGGCAACCTAAATTGTGGCCAACCCCACCACCTCTGTTTAAATTTGCTGTTGCTTTTTTGTTTATTGCAAGAGGAAAGTCAGTTTTTCACTGAAAAATTTGAATATTTTATTCCTGACCTGAAGGCTTCCTGACAGGCACGTTGCAGAACCATGCCCGTAAGTACGACTACCCGATCGATCAGCTGAACTTTAAGTTCACCGTGCTCTCCCACTATCGTGACCAAGCCGAGGTGGACGTGCAGCAGGAAGCGCTGGCCTTTGGTCAGGTGACGGACTCCGACAAAGAGGTATGGAAACTGCGCCACCCACAGTAGAAGTTAAACTCTTTCAATACCAAAGTATATGGTACACTCTCCCCTGCTGCTTATCAGTGTTGAGTTGACGTGACAAGAAAAATCACACTCAGGGCATCCAAACAACAGATATGTGCTCTAGTTTTCAACAAGCTGTTGCGTTTGTGTTTTTTCAAAGTCCATACTTCATTTATCAATCAAAAGAGCATTTTCAGATGCGTGTGCTATCATGTGTCACCATTATCGAATTTGGAGTAAAAAGTTTGTGTTAAACTCAACATTGATACACAGAGATAGGGTTTATTGTCGAATTAACTCATTATTAGTATTGAAAGGGTTACCAAATTAAGTCAGATAACTTGAGTTTGTTATTTATTTTTCAAGTATACTTCACTGGCAGGATTATTTTAGCAAAGGAAAATGAGGCTGTAGTATAGTTTCTTTGTGCTTTGAACCAGCAATATAGGTTTTGTAATATGAACTGTGCTTGAGAATAGGAAAATGCATCGGAATAGGAAAATCAAACAGTGCAGGCTACGATGAGGCCAACTTATTTGAATGCTTCAGTTTTTCTATCATTCTCATTCCTATATCTGTAACCATTCACAAATAACTTATTTTGTAGTTTAAATGATTAATAGAAAAAAGGCCTAAAGTTTTGCTCCTGGTATGATCTTTTTCAAAGGTTAACATTTTGATTTAGGATGTGCAGGGTAGGAAGCAGAATTACATTCAGATTCAACTTGAGTCTCAGTCCTAAGATGCAATTGATTTAGAGAAAAAAAGATAAATATTGTCACAAGTGTTACAAGTATTGTTTTTCAGGCCAGCTGATAGCTAATGTGTTTTTAACCCGATTTTGTATTTTATCCCATCGATAAATTCTCAGGGCTCAGGTAGTAAGGAAAAAGGAAAGACAAGCACTAAGGATAGGCAAGAGGAGAATGAAGAGGGAGTCACCTTCGTCTGTCTTAAGAATGATGTAAGCTAGCTAGGGTAGACAGGACAGTACAGCAGACAGAACCACTGACAAACAGACAGATTAGGACAAGCACTAAGGATAGGCAAGAGGAGAATGAAGAGGAAGTCACTGGCGTCTGTCTTAAGAATGATGTAAGCTAGCTAGGGTAGACAGGACAGTACAGCAGACAGAAGCATTGACAAACAGACAGATTAGGGCAAGCAGCCGTGATCGGTTGCTAGCATGAGTTTTTCTGCATGTGTAGGCACGAGCTCGGAAGCGCATAGAGAAAACTGACTAGTGTAGGGTACACAGGCAGGATCAGCAGCCGATTTCACGAAACTTTACGTAACTCCACTTACGCCATTATTTCAAAAGTTATGCTGTGCGTAATTTGCTGACTTATGCTACGGTTACGTCGCAACCTACGCAGTTGTTTAGCTGATGTGGCACGGGGCTTAGCTAGCAGAAAACAAGCATCACGGAGCTGTTCATCAAATAAATTATTCAGTTAAATGAAGGAAATTCTGGAGATTCTTTCAGAGTGTATGAAATGAACATCCTGTGGATTTTGAATATATGAAAACAGTCGTAAAGGCATTGGCGTCGCGAGGGGGGTGGGGGGAGGGAAATTCAAAGAGAAAAAAGAAAAAAGAAAAAAAAAAAGAGGGTTGAAGTCAATGTCATACTCAGTTGAATGTATATTTAACACTCGAAACTTGCTGAAAGGGGCCTAAAATGTGGCTATATGCAATTAGCCTTTTTGAGATATGGCGGACATAATAGGAGAGCACTATTTGATATTGTGTCCGCCATCTGAAAAAGGCTAATAGGCCTAGGTGATGTCCAGCACCCCCCCCCCCCCCCCCCCTCCCCCCTCCCCTTTCGATTTTTCCACGGCCGGTGATTTCTCCCTTTGCTGCTTTCTGGTGAGTGCTTTTCCCCCGCTAGAAAAAACATCCTGGCGACGCCCATGCGTAAAGGCTGTGGTCATCCTTGTCCCCGGGTAAAAAACAAAATTTGAAACATTGCACTGCTATGCGATCAGAAGGACATTGTGAAGCTGCACAACATATATGTTACGCAATTTTTATGAAATCGGCTGCTAGGGTGTGTGGTCCTCTATGCAAACAATTCGTGTTTGTGCTGTTAATGTTTTGTATTGTTTGTGTATAGAGTAACGCACCCAGTTGTTACACTTTTGTCTGTGGTAAAACTTGTGTGAGTTTAAGCTTTGGGATTGTTTGAGTGTTTTTGTTTAGTTAAGCTCGTTGTTCAAATTTGGTGTTACCTTCAGGAATTTATTGTATAGTTTAGGTTTTGGATAGGATGCATGAATTTACATGTCACAAGTTTTACTAATTACGATGTTGTTTTAGTTTATTATTGTTTTCTCTGTTAATTACTTTTTAATTTTTAAAATTTTTATTATTAGAATTAATTCTGACTTTTACCATCAGATTTGGATTCTTTTCATAAATCCTAGATTTTTACGATTACGTTGCAGGAACAGACAATAGTCAAAACATACAAATCATATAATCAAGAAAATAGTACTGTGTTGGTGCAATAATCTTTTTTTACTATTACGCAGTTTTGCTGGTAAACAGCTAGAATGCCAGTTTGTTTATGGTTTGTCATACCATCATCTCAGAACATGACCGAAAGGCAGTTGTTGTTTTCTTAGAAGACACACAAATATTGTCTCGCCAATCTGCATGCACAAAATGTGTCAGTTCTAGTGTTTAATTTTTTCATGCTTAATACCTCAAACCAAATGAATTGCAATTTAGAACCAAAAAGATATGGCAGCCCCTGCATGAAATGGCTTTAATTCAGAATATTGCATTCGTTTTGCACTATTTTTCAAAATGATTGTTTTTACATTTCCTTCAGATTTATAAGCATAACAGCCATGCATGAAATGGCCAAATTCGCAACAGGCTATTTTCACATTGATTTTTCCATGCCCAAGCCTACTTTTCAGTCCACCGGCATGAAATGCCTATTAAAGTCAACAATGGCAATAAAATTGCCATCGGTCATTTTCAAAATTTATTTTGACTTGTTTAATTTTTCTCCACCATGCAAGCATGCACGCAGTCATTTTTACATTGTTCAAGCATGTGTTCAGCAGCTAACTTTTAATTGAATTTTTTCCCTCTAAATCTCCATTGGTCCCCCGCTCCTAAACAATTATAGCCCAACGAGTCTGAAGTAGGGTCGGAAGTGAGTATCGTGTGTGTGTTTGAGTTATTCATAATCACCGGTGGAGTGAAGTTACGGCACCTTAACTAAGTTTTAACTTGCAGTGTGACGTTTTGTGATATTGATACAAATGCCGAAGTATTTAGCTGGTGGGAATTCCATACACAGCAGCTTATCAAATGCAAAAATACGATGGAGTGCACAATCTCTCGTAATCAGTCATTTGTTGTTTATCTTCAGAGAAATGACCGTTCCACATATGTGACCTGGCACCGCAAAATGTGAAACTTGAGATGATGTGGAAAGTGGAAAGTCAATTTTGGGATTTTAACATTTTAAAGCCGAAATGTCCCAAAGTTGTATAACTAAATTCAGTCTCGGAATGTACTTTTTTTTCCTTTTTTTTTTCAAAATGCACCAAGAATATCGTGGTTCACAGACTTTGAGATCTTTTTTCTCACAAGTGGTCTTTAAAAGGTTATAGCTTAGGATAGAAATAATTAAGACACAGAACACACGATACATAAAATAAAAGCTGATTACATTTACTATCAATAAATGTCATAACCTCAATTTTCAAATGTTGCTACTTTCAAACCCATTTTGTGGTGTCAGGTCACAAGTTGTGTGACCATAGTTTTAGGCTTTGCTTTAATAATGCTGTGTGTATGGAATCACCACCCCCACCCGGTGGGGGGTGGGGGGGGGGGGGCTTGTCGACAGGATTTTCGATGGTTTGCATGAATGCATGCCTTATTCAATGCAGAAATAAAAAGGGCTATTTATAAATGGTTGTTGGGAGCATTCGGCAATGTAACCCTGCAATCCTTACCAAACAGTGTTTTTTAGAGGTCACCTTCAAGGTCTTTTGTCATTCAATTCTGCAGCAGTTCTACCTCACCTGGGTCTATAATTTCTATGGAATCTGTTGAAGAATTATCCTCTATTTAGATCTGGGCCCAGGAAAACCGTAAGGGTGGTAGGGTTGGCAATTCAAATTGTCGCCAACCCTACCACCTCTGATTGTAACTCTTTACCTTGAGTAGCTTTTAACCTTGTATTGGGTGATTTCAATTTTAAAAAGTGTAATCACAAAAGGTCCGCTGATGCCTGTCCAATGTTAACAAAGACATTGCCCACAAAGATGGCCACTTCACATAATTAAGGTCTATGTGCACAAAATATTGGTGCAAAGATGAAATTTGCATTGGGGATGTTGATAATTTCCTGATGCAGTGTATGAATCACTGTATGCTCAATTCTTTCTGAGAGCCTGTGGGAACAAATTCACAGGCTTACTCGGATGGGACTCGAACCCACACCCTCCTGCATACCAAGTGGTTGAGTGGTTAAGACATCTGCTCTACCAAACAGGAGGTTGTGGGTTCGAGTCCCACCCGAGTAAGCCTCTGAATTTTTTTCCCACAGGCTCTCAGAAAGCACTGAGCATACAATGCTTCATACGCTACGTCGGGAAAGGACAAAAATCTCTCGGCTAGTTCACAAAATATTGCTTAGAGAATTTTCTCTGCTAAGCAAAAACAAAGCTGGGAACCAGTCACAAGCTGTGTATACATCACATGTAATTTTGGCTTGGAACCGGTTTTCTACTAAGCATAATTTTCTCTGCTAAGTAAAAACAAAGCTGGGAACAGTCACAAGCTGTGTATACATCACGTGTAATTTTGGCTTGGAACCTGTTTTCTACTAAGCATAATTTTTTCTGCTTAGTAAAAACAAAGCTGGGAACAGTCACAAGCTGTGTATACATCACGTGTAATTTTGGCTTGGAACCGGTTTTCTACTAAGCATAATCTTTTCTGCTTAGTAAAAACAAAGCTGGGAACAGTCACAAGCTGTGTATACATCACGTGTAATTTTGGCTTGGAACCGGTTTTCTACTAAGCGTAATTTTCTCTGCTAAGTAAAAACAAAGCTGGGAACAGTTACAAGCTGTGTATACATCACGTGTAATTTTGGCTTGGAACCGGTTTTCTACTAAGCATAATTTTCTCTGCTAAGTAAAAACAAAGCTGGGAACAGTTACAAGCTGTGTATACATCACGTGTAATTTTGGCTTGGAACCGGTTTTCTACTAAGCATAATTTTCTCTGCTAAGTAAAAACAAAGCTGGGAACAGTTACAAGCTGTGTATACATCACGTGTAATTTTGGCTTGGAACCTGTTTTTTACTAAGCATAATCTTCTCTGCTAAGCAAAAACAAAGCTGGGAACCAGTCACAAGCTGTGTATACATGTAATTTTGGCTGCGTTTTTGTTGACTGCTTGTTGGATGGGAATGCACAAATACAACATGGTTGGAGACTAAGCCTGTTCGATATGACGATATTTCCCGATATTTCGATATTTTTTCATATCGAAAATCTTTTAAAAAAAACGGAATATCGGGGAATTCGATATACTGAAGAATATCGCGATATATGTTCCTTTTTGGCCGCATTAAGTGTGGATTTGTCCAGTTTACCTTGCTCGAAATTCCAGTTATTTCCAATTATCGGACGGTAGAATAGTATATAATGTATCATGATGTACCATGGAGGAATACAAAAATACATACATGCACTAAATGTGTCGTTTCTTTGACCGTTTAAACCCCGACATGACATCTCCGCTCCGCGCCATTTACCCTCCGCGCCGTGCGTTGTCAAGTGCAACTCTATGAAACAACCACACTGAATGCTACCGTCTTATTCCCAGTGTACGTACCTACACGCTTGCGAACTCGTCTTGATATGAGATCGAGGGGTATGGCAATTGTTTGCAATAAGGTCAACCCCTGTAGCGCATCTGCGCGTGCGCGTTGCTTTGTTGCTAGCCTTGGTCAAGTACAAGTGCAAGCAACCGCACTGAATGCCACCGTCTTTCCCCGGCCCCTGCAGTGTACAAGGCCCACGTCCCCGTACGTGTAGTTACGTGTAGCGAACTGTGTCTTGAGAAAAGATTTAAACACGTCCCGCGCATCCATTGTACATAGTGCAATGTCATGTCGTCTTCACAAAATATACGACACGATCGTTTGTTTTTTACAGCTCGCATGTGATCGTCCATGGTATTACTAATCAACGATGCTGAAATAGAAACAAACGCTAGTCTTTCTGGAGTGTCATAAAGAAGCCAATTGAAGGTAAATGTCGTAAAACTCCAAATACTCAACGAGCGGAGGGAAGCCTTGTCAACCCGGCCCCCCGTTCCTGTCGCGTGCCGGCCCCGATCTCATGATGCCGTGGTGACTTCCATCATGTATTTCTTTTTTATTCCTCCGTTCTTTCGGTAAGGAAAAAGTGACGTCATCACGATAATATCGAATATCGCGATATTTTTTTGCCGATATTTCGGTATCAAAATAAATGGATATTGAACAGCCTTATTGGAGACGGAGACTGGAAAGGGTACACTGCCAAAAATGAATTTCTTACATTTCTTAAATAAGAAAATATTTCTTATTTCAAGAAAAATGTTCTTGTCTCACTCCTTAGAAAACTTTTCTAGAAGTGATGAGACAAGAAAACTGTTCTTGAAAGAAGAACATTTTCTCATTTTAAGAAAACCATTTTTGGCAGTGTATACATTGTACATGTTTATTCCAAGGAGGTTGACTAACATTAGAGAGGTTTCGTTAGGGCACGGTTAGTGCATACGCCGACGACTAGCTCTAAACGGTACACAGCGAAAATTGGTAAACAATGTTCGTTGGTTTTATCCGTTTGTTACTTACATGTATTGCGACCGCTATCCGTGTAAACAAGATGATTACGTTTAGGATGAGTGAGGAAAACGTCAAACAAGCGCAAAAACTGATGAGGTCATGGTAACTAAACGTAGTCATTTCTCTAACCGTGCGCTAACGAAACCTCTACTGTCTTACCACTTATCCAGATAAGTCCAATAAACTAACTTCCGATACCAAGGTGAACACAAATATCTTTGGCCTTGTGACGTCATCCGAGTGTAAAATGCAGTGCCCCATCATTAAGCATTTTCAAGACTTGGTTCATTTATATCTCAATGTTAGTTTTTGGTGGTTTTTTTTATATTTTTATTCTGAATATGCACTTGCACTTTCAATATGAAAAGGGATAATGGTGAACTCACAATGTGATTTGTGTACACGAGACACCTTTGCTTTTACACACAAAAACAAATTTAACTTCTAAATTCCCCAGACGATTGTTTCCCGTTTCTTTCCCCTTAAAATACCACTAACTGAAATTGACTTGTACTGTTTTTTAACGTTACTGTTTCTATTCCTGACTTCTTTTACTAATTGAGATTCGGCACATCAAGAAGAAGAAAAATGAATTCATCTGTGCAATGTAAAGAAATCAGAGAGAAAAAGTGTTTGATTTTGAATGCAGTTCATGCATTCCATTCAGTTTGTGTGTGATGTGTTTTGTCATTACATATGCATGTACACTATTCACAACTGAGGGCCTGAGAGAACAAAATGTTCGGATGAAAAAAAAGCCCTTTGACCCCTTGTAGCCGGATGCCAGCCATAGCCATGGTGTGAGGCAAGACACCTGGGCCTGTTGACATGAATAGCCGCATTCCTGCTCATACACAACCATTCAATATTCAACTATTGTTCTTGAATGGGAGTGTAATGAATAGGTGGAGCTTTTTCAAACAAAGCTTTCATTCATATGAGGGGGGGGGGGGGCTCAAGCGTGATGAATAGGACCACTTTATTTACTGTGGCGACTGTTGTTCACATTTACGCTCGGCTGCACAGCCCTTTTATTAAGAGCCTGCGCCTCGGCATTCCATCAATATCATCCGGACGCAAGGGATGAAAGCAGATTTCTCATCATTTCATCATCAAGAACATGGGTGCTCATCCAGAAGAACCTGTACTCAGACTGACTATTAGGTTACTCATACTCATTACAAGAACTCATGTTCAATTAAAACTCATCAAAAACATGTGTATGTGCTCACCCCAAACTATTCAATCTCAAGCTCATCAAAGTACTCATACTCATACTAAGTGTGTTACTACAAGTTAGTAACTGGTCCTCAGAAGTGAATATGTGTGCATGGAGAGATTAGGGTGTCCACAACTCTGTGTCAAAAACCAGAAATTAATATATTAATAGCGTCGGAGCAACATCTATTTTTCTAAGGTGCAGTCAACCCTTGCGTACGGATGATGCCATATGAAAAAAAAGTGCCACCAGGCCGGATGACGCCATTGGCCGCCGTTTGTGCAGTATTAATCCATTGTTGGATTATTGTTTGTCATGCTTGACTGCACAAACACATTGAAGGGGTTCGATTTGGCTGCCAGAACCGCTGCAACACCCCGACGTCTCCCGTAAAATACCGTGCCCAAGGGGTTAAAGAGGATGTTGATTGCTGAGAGAAATCTGTGTTGTTTTGTTATTTTTATTTAGATTAAGGTATTACAATAAAGCACGCAATTATTTCTGCAATAAAATAATTTTTTTTAAATTACTTTTGTGAGCTTTTGTGTCCAGCACTAAGCACAAAAGGGGACTTCATATGTGATGTCAGATTTGTTTGCTGCCCACAGCTATGACTTTTTGAGAAATGGCACGAGCAGGCTCAACGGGACTTGTAAAAACAGCTCTCAAAAGTCACTTTTTTGTTATTTCATGGCAGAAATAATTGCCTGCTTTATTTTAATTAATATACCTTAATCTACGTAAAATACTACAAAATGACCCAGATTTCTCTCAGTAATCAACATCTTCTTTGACAAGACTACCATACACTGGGGAAATACAATTCAACTGAAATTTATTAGAATTGGTCCTCGCAGCTTATTTGATAAGTGTACATTTGATAACCCTCTCCGCTCGGTTAATATCAAGTTAACCAGAAAAAGCCAATTGGTGCAAGTCTATTTGCATGTGCATGGATATTTTTTCAACTATTTTCACAGCACGAAATCTTTTATTCTTTTTTAACTGCACATTTCTTCTGAATTTTCTTTCTTTATTTTTTTTTCCAATTCAAATTGATGAAGTCTTCACTTCAAATCTTGACAAACAAAGTTTTGAAAGGAATATTAACAAATTACAGGACTCGGCGTAAATCCAATCCACATGCGTTGAGACTGATCTTCACCTGTTTTGACATGCTTGCTGCATTCCAATATATATTTGTGTTTCTGGTTGCTATGATTGTGAACCAAACACTTCAATTCCCAATTTACAGGCGAAAATGATCTGCACAAAAGGTGCACATGGGGTACACACAACATACATAATAAGGTGCAAGAGGTACGCATGAGGTACACAAGGCATGCATGAGGTACACATGAGGTACAAGGTGTGCATTTAGTATGCGAGGTACACAGGACGAAGTGGAATGTGGCAGAATCATTCTCAACCCCACTGTTGTTACCTCTGAACAATTTTTGCATGCATCAATAATACTCATTTCACCTGTTTGGGTCATAGCTCCCCATGCCACAGAACGGCGTGCTAGTGCATGGTCTGTACATGGATGCCTGCCGTTGGGATGATGAGAACATGATCCTGGCCGATTCCCGGCCCGGCGAGATGAACCCAACGATGCCCGTCATGCTTATGGAGCCGGAGATGAACTTCAGCCCCGAGCCTATTGACTACATCAGCCCGTTGTACAAGACGGGGCTGCGAGCTGGTACACTATCCACAACAGGTTAGTCAGTTCATTCTCAAAGATGCCTACTCTATTTACCATATGTCTGTCAATAATTTAACCTACTCCCGTAGACTGATTCCCAGCCCCCCCCCCCCCCCACAATTACCATTCTGACTTTAAATATGTGTACTGTTAGCAACTAGTACTAAATAGCATACACTAGAAGGTGCAAATTAGAGTTTTTATACAGCACAACTACAAGAAACATTGTACACTGAACACTTGGCTATAACAAACGTCTTCTTTGGCTTCCCAATTTATATATTTTTTGTGCATCCCAAGTTGTTCGTTGTAGAGGCAGTGGGTGATTTCAGTTGAAAAAAAAAAGCAATATAGACGTCATCAGTCCCAATTGGATCAAAATGTTGGAATTAAGATTAACTACTGCTCATTACATGTTATCTTACATGGGACTTGGAGTATCACACTCCTGCACATCCTTTCACAAGTCCTTTCACAAATCCAGTCAGAAGTCCCTTCTCAAACTTGCAGGGACTTGCGATGGACTCGACTACATCCCTGTCCTTACTCAAACCAGCATTCAATTCTAGCCTGAAGCCAAGATTTATCTTTTAACCATACACTGCCAGGAGTAACGCTCAGCAGATCTTTAAGCCTTAAGATTCAGTGATCGATGTGACACGTTATACATGAAGTGAGTTGCTGGACTCATCTTTTGTTACTCAAACTTGAATGTACTTTAGACTTGGGCTCAATTTGAAATGGATTTCAGATTGCAGGTTTTGAAGCTTTGAATACAAAACTGCTTGAGAAGTTATAAAACTAAAAGATGGGTCAAGAATGTTCCCATTGTTTCTTTTCCCTCAGGTCATTCCACCAATTTTGTCGTGGCCGTCCACCTTCCGTCCAACCAACCTCAGGACTACTGGATCTCCAAGGGATCTGCTCTACTCTGTCAGCTCAATGAGTAGACACAGCTAATCTGAACTACTTCAGATCACTTCGTAAGCTATTTATAAATCAGATTTTCCTTTTACAGTCTAGCACAAAGTCTGTTTACCACTAGGATTGTTGTGCGGTACCCAAGCAAAACGTTTCACCTTTACCTTGGATTGTTTGCTATGGGCAGGGTAATTTTTGTCTCAAACAATTCCCACAATTTCTCCCTATTTCACAAGAATGGAAAAATACCTTCTTTTTTCTCCTGTGAGCCAAGTTCGCATTCCATGTACCATTAATATGGATCCATTGGTAATGTAGAGCCAATGATTTTCCGTTTTGACAAATCTTCATTTCCGTTTCGCCCATTAGAACAGTGTACAAAAATCTGTTTCATTTCCATTTGACATTATTTCATACATGTAAATGAATGCACAATGAAAGAGGCCAATTCCGTTAATTCCGGTTGGTTTCCACTAAAACGGAAAATCATTGGCCCTAGTAATGTGTGGGTTCTTTTGGTTATCAATGCCTACAAATATTCAGCCTCTTATTGCATTCCCTGTGGTGTCGTCATTTGGTATCTACCAGGGACAATTTGTCTACTTGACAAGCAAAACTCGGGTGAGGACCAGAAAGGTGGAGTTCGCAGCTTTGGGCCTTTTGGCGGGTAACCGGAGGGTGCGTTCGAGTAGCTCACCCGGATCGACTCGGGTGAAGGCAGATGGGTCAGCCACGAGAGCTGGTCAAACGCCCTCTCCTGTTGATGTCACATAAGCAAGTGTCAATTTCCCGATGGAGCTGCAGAATCTTGGCCATCAAACTTAACTACGCATGCGAATGACGTAATTTCACCAGCGACTCTGCTCCGCCCCAAGTGAGCTACTCGATCACACCCTGACTTGGCTAGGCATATAGCTCTTCAGAGTAACTTTATGTGCTTGGTAGCTCTGTGAAATTTGGCCCAGGTCTGAACCAGACTTTAAACACTCCACAGAACGAAACATCCCAAGGCAATGTATTGGCAAAGATGGCCAGGGCTAGAGCAAGGCACAGAAATTAACTTCACACAATTTGATAATAGCATTATCTTGGAAAAATATCCTTGTGTAATATATTTTGTTACCATGTGAAAAGTTAAGTTGTGTTTTAAGAAAGAAAAAAAATTGGCAGATCTATAATTTTGTATTTTATTAAATCCAGTGTGGAAGTATGGTTCACATTTAATATAGTTTGCTGTTATGCATGTAGGAAATTGAGATTTTCAAAGTCAGTGTTAAGTTTTAACTATTTAAAATGTTCGGTGTGTGTGCCTTAAAGAGCGTTCTTTGTTTTCGTTCTCATTTGACCATATTTGTATTGTATTTTGAATACACAAATTCCACAATGTGTTAATGCATGCAAGGTGTATATAGAGTATTCCAATGTTTGAATGGGTCCTGTTACGCATTATAAACATGAGAAAACTAATGACTGTAAATAAATACAATTTTCACTGCTTTTTTGTACCATTCCAAACAGTTCTTTCTTTTTAATAGTAGTGATCTTTGCAAACATTTGTAAAAATATTCTTTAATTTAAAATATCATTACTAAAATACCACACGTGAAATTTGAAGGCTTCAGTCATATTACTGCATTACATTCACTGAAATGAAATAAAATTGGACCATTAAATAAAAATGGTTCTCTTTAAAATTCACTCAACAAAATGCATCTGGATTAAAGGTATTAACAAGACTGTTTTCTTCAAACTCTACAGGTTGATTTTAGATACAGAAAAAGTATTAGACATTCAATGTACTCCGATTCAGTTTCCGTCCATTTGATAAACAAATATATTAAAGTGACTGTTACATTTTGGAATAAGTATATTTTAAAACTGAGTGATACGTTATATATTGAAAAGTACAAAGCAATAAACTGTTGGTTTTACAATGAGTAAGTGTGTCATTATTCTGGTGAATAAAGTTGATGCAAAAATAACTTAATTTTTCTATTTGATGTCACGCTTGCCCAATATGCGGTTACTTACTTGATTCATTTGTGTGTTTAATTTTCTCAAGATATTATTTCCAGGCTCCAGGCAAAAACCTCACTGCCATCCCTGTTCATCAAATACTTCAATTACGGCGCACCTTTATATACACCGAGGAAAAAACAAATATTTACTCAGCAATGTGTAAATGTGGTAACAATGGATAACAAACTACTGCAAAAGCAATAAATGAGTAGAATAGACAACTCTGTCTCATACCATGCATTTCTCCATCAAAAATACTGGATAAAAAAGTCAAAATCTACTATTGCACGCTATAGGCAACCCTGTGCCTGATAATGCAGTTGTATATATGTAAGGCCAAGTAAAAAAATATTTTTAAAAATGCTTAGTTTCGTTTGTAGAAGCCGCAATGGTTTTTCCATCTCTTTTTCATGTGATTACATGGCAAATAAAAATGAAAGATTACAAGTTTACGTGGGCAATTCTATAACAAGAGTTGCATGGAAGGGGTATTTTAATTGAGAAAAAAAAAGACAACGGGAAAAATCTGGAATGGTCATGTGGCAGAATTAAGCTTATTTGAAGAAAATATATCAGATTGACCAGCCATCTTGTGAATTATATAATAAAAGTGCATTCTAAAGTTGATTCCGTTGGATTGACTGTGGGCTTTAGACGCTGGGATCTTTGGGAGTCTCTGGCCGATTAACAAGGGCATCTGTTGGCTTTGTACGCGCCTCTGTTTAAATAAAAAGAGACGGATTCAGGATGAGGAGGGGAAACAGGCGTTCGGTTTTCATACACTATAAAACACTGCATTTTTTTCTTTTGGTTAAACTCAAAGCCATGATAGTGATTATTTTCTCTGTTCCACACACACTCATCATGGGGTATCCACCGATCTCCAGGTCAAAAATCTAGATTGCTGATTGGCTGTAGAAATTGACATCACCATCCACCATAAGCGAGCGATCGATCGATTGAAATGCAATAGAAATGCCATGATTCTCGTGCTCAAAAACTACACATTGACGAATGTTAAAAAGTGAAAAAAATGCACAAAAATTTCTATTTAAAACATTAAAAGAGTATGTAGACCAACCTCGTCCTCGGGGTCTAACTTTCATACTCGTTTTCAATTGCAGAGAGCAGCTACTGGTATAATATTGCTGCAATGCCATCGGGACGAAATGGCCAAAAATGTATTTTTCTTGGCTACGGAATGCATGTTAGTCACAGTCTTAACCCTAACCTACCTGAATCCATCAAAATCAATACCCCTGTTTTGGAGGATTTCGGTGGATTCAGGATACCTCCATATTGAGCTATCAACAAAACCAACTTTTTTGTGCATGACAAAATAGGTGGATTTTGGCGGATTCAGGATACTTTCTGGTAAAGTTACCCAAGGGGTTAGTGTTATAATACATTGGGAGTGGTAATATGGCCGCTGTGTGGCTTCAGTTGTCTGTACAGTGTGTAATTGCCAATGAGCTATCCATGAGCTATCAATAACATGATTTTCAACTACATTTGTACATTGAATAGTGGAGAAAAATATCATTCAGGAATGACCTTGCCATGCCTACCACCCCCAACTCTATCAACATTCAAGGCAACTCTTCACCAACGATCCGTGAGAGAAAAAAATTGCTAACAATTAAACGACAATCATCAGTGGGAATCTATATGTCAGCAGCTTGTATTGTCACAACTTTGGAACCTGACAAGTTAAGACCTTTAACCGTTGATTTTCTATGCGGTGTGCTTACCTCCACAGCCCTCGGAAACGAGTGTCTGTACGTAGAGAGGACGGCTGCACACCCATTCATGAACACCAATCTCAGGCCTCTTGTTTATCCTACTCAGAAGCCAATACTGTCAAAGCAGAAGAAAAGAATGAATTATAAGAGGGTTCTACCCTTCCGATCATCGTAGTGTATGAGATGGTATTTCCTATTAGATGAAAAGTTATAAGCTTTAATTGGATGCATTGTGTGTTGTGGCTCAATTCCTGGGCCCCACTCGAACCATTTGAAGTTGTTCGAGTCTTGACCCGCTTGCTTTGAAACAACGAGGGCTCAAAGTCAGTGAACAGTGAATTTCAGTCACATAGTGCAATTATAAAAATCACTCCAACAACAACATTTTGGGATTGAATTTATTTTTCTAAGTGAACAAAGAAAACTGGCAGGAGCAAGATTTGAACCTGTGACCTCCGGAACACTGTACCGGCGCTCTATATATTGGCAGTCTCCCAAATTGTCAGTATCTTTGTTCGGGGGGGGGGGGGGGGGGGGGGGGTGCTAGTCAGCAGTCATAAACCCAGAATGCCGTATAGCCAGGGATCACGCCCCAAATTTACGATACAACCTGGGAAGCGACATTGTTGGGATCACTCAATGGGGATCACTCAGTATGAGGCTCCCACCAGTATTCTTTGTTCACTTTGAAAATTCATTCAATTTGCCTAGCCAGTTTCCTTAATTAGTGGTTTGTTTGACGAGATTGAATTTAGTTGAAAACAAACTTTGGGATGTGATAGAAAGGGTTTTTAGGGATGTAAAAATACTGAAATCACAAAATCGACTTCCCAGTGAAATTTCTTTTCTACTTTAACTTCATATGCAACTGTGTGACTTTCTGCTCATTTGGTTGAGCCATGTCACATTTTTTTTAAGTTTGGTTTTTCATTTTATAAAGAGACGTTTTTTTGTTGAATGCACACATGTTTGACACTTGTTTGCAGTAGATGACAGTACTGCAATGCGTAATGAGCACTTCAATGTTAAAACCCTAAGGGGCCATTTAAAATTTTCAATGTTTTAAATGTTCGATTTTATTTTCTTCGAAATTTGTTTGACCCACCCATCCACCCCAATTTTTGATCTTAAAATATTGATTTGCCATTCAATTAAACAAATAATATATTGACCAGTTTCATGACAGCGTTTTGCAGCTGTGGATCTCCCCCACTTTAACACGTGCCCTGATGACTTCTAGTGTTTCATAATCAGCTTCTGACCTAGCTAGCGCTGGCGATACTGATTTTTGTTTTCGTAGTCGATATTTTTTCCTGCTGTATCGCCGATATGGCGACGAAATCATCTACAAATTACGGCATGGTAAAAATGTTGTGAAAGGTTAGCGATCTTAAAATCCTAATGTACAAACGTGTAGGCCTAAACAACTTTCAAAAACTTAACACTGCCAAACAAAGCTCTCTGTCACAATATTGCCACTCAGATCGTCCACCCATAGTGGAGCCTTGGGGGTATGGTCCCACTATACCTACGTGTGGCGGCCAGTGTGAATTTCCAGCCAACTTTTTTACCAAGTCATTTTGTTTTTCAATTCAAGTCACAAGAACATTTTTTTCAACAACTTCCGAAATTCTTGAAGTTAAAGCCAGTAAGCCACACAATACTCCTTTTGAAGTTGACATTCGTGTAAAAATCACGCATGTACACGTATCGTTTTCCCAGGGCTTCGCAATGCGAGCAAGCAACGCGTATGCTTATTAGCACGGTTCCCGTCTCTGCTGCGGTATTTAATTGATAGCAGTAGAGACGGGAACCAGTCTACAGTGCGTACTCGATTGGGTATATTTTAATGCATGACTTAGGGAGAATTTAAATAGGTCTATAGAATTGGCAAAAAAGAGGAATTCTTGCTATGCTTTAATTGTACATTTATAGCAAAGACGATGGCAGTCGTAAGATGATGTTTCTTCCTTCATGCTTTTATATTTGATCAATAATGTGCAGCCCGGTACGGCAGTGCTGTGCCAAATGCCAAAAAAGCTATAAGAACAGTCTATGAAGTATAGAATAACGGATGATACAACGTCTAAGACTACGCATAGGCCGTACGGGTATAGCCTGGGTTGAAAAAAACAAACTAATCGAAATGCGGGAGTGGAATTGGCAAGTCAAAAGAGCATTTCTTTTAATTTTTCTTTAGGTTTTTATTAAAAAGTAAATTTTGATTTTCAATAATTTACCTTGACCCACCCACCCACATTTTCGAGAAAAAGAAAAATAAATTTTAAAACATTGACAATTTTGAATGGCCCCTAATTTAGCATAAAGTAGTATCCCTAAAATGTCAGAACAATGGAGGGACTAGGAACAAGTCTCTCTTCACTGCAAAGAATGCATTTATATTAAGCAGAAAATTTCCGTTTTTTCCCCAGTGGGCAGAGTGTTTTATTGAAATATTTCAAAACATTTATAAAATACTATGGTTAGATTAATTAATAAAGTTCCTTACCTTTATTTTGTAGACATGTTTTGTCCCGAGGACCTGATAGAAAAATGATAAATATAACAAAATTGTATGCATGTATAAACAGGCCTGTAACGCAGCCTTTCAGATTTGAGATAAAATTTGTTGAAAAAAGAGACCAGGAATTTAATTTCTTCCCCATATACCCGGTAAACATTTCACTCCAATATTTATTCATTTTTATCGAATTCCTGAATCATCTACTTTTTCTCATCTAATGTAATATGCGTATATTGGTCTCTTGCTGTGCATGATTATTTGTCTGGTACATTTTTAATGTTAACATTGCTTAAGGGTTTCTATAGCAACACATCAATTCAGTCCCTGTGTTACGAATCAAAACAAATTATTATCTGGATGAGATAAACAACTTCCACTAGCTTGAGGAGACAATTGGCAAATTTTGATTACCAATCCAATGTCCATTTTTTATTTGCACAACATGGGCGAATTCAATGTTTTTTTTACGAAAAACTAAAGAATATCTATGACGAAATTTGGCACTTACCATTTACATTATTTGAAGATTACATTACAAATTTGATTTATTATGTTTTTCCTAGTCAAACAATCCACTTTGAAATTTTGTTTTCCCTTTTAAATATTTTCTTCTCACATGTTTTACTTCAACACAAAAACCACTCCAAACAGGCTTTTATTCTTGGTTTTTAGAAACGCCTGAATTATTGTTGGGCTGCAAAATGTATTCAGCATTTGTAAAGTAATTCATTCAGTGATGGAAATAAGGAAAAAAAATTGATTAGCAAATTATGCTTATCATATTTTCATTTGATTAGCAATGTGATAAAGTTGACTAGCAAAAGAACAAAACGCGACAAACTCAACAGAATTATATAATTATTTTTTATCAAACGTTTAATATTGATTGATAGGTGTGCCAAAGATAAGCAACGTATTGCATTCTTGTTATTTAAAAAATAAACAAATTACACCATGATTCTGGGTCTTGGTTCTTGCACAGTGTAATTTTGAATTATTCAACAACTTAAAGTGGGTGGATATTTTTCTTTAGATGCGTCATTCAAACGTGAATATTTTTTAAACTGCTAGAAAAAGAGCACAGACAGTTTACCTTTAAGCTCGTTTGCCCATTTTGTGTACAAAATACTGATCTTCCTTTCGCCTGAGAAATTATACCTGAGAACCAAACAAATGACAGCTAAAACTCACCAAATAAAGAACAAAGAAAGCGTAAACGGCGCCGGCAAGACTGACCGCAACATACACCCAGGCTGGTTTCTGTTCAATTTCCTGCAAGATAAAAACGCAATGCGCAACCCAATCAAGCAAAATGTCCCTCCTAGAAAGTCCCACAAATAAATGTGACCGGCTCTGCAAAAAGGGGTAAATATGTCGCACTATGTATAAACACACACAGGGCAGTTCTATGTGAAGCGGGCGAAAAAATCTTCACGTAAGTGATTTTTTGGTTTTTGGTTTGTTGGCTTCTGTTGTATCTATATTTTCAGAATGAATTTTCAGAAACATTATTATTGATAAATAAAGATGAACAAATAAATGTTTATAAAAATTACTTCTATCTTATTTCTTTGCACTTTTTGTGTTTAAAGGCCTGTATCTCTCTAAACACACTTCCGTTAAATTGGGAAAATAGGAGTATACAAATGTCAAGATATCTCGAGAACACAAAATGCCACAGTGGTCAAACCTACACCAAATTAAAGCTTAGGATGGGACAAATTCAACTATGTATATAACTCATTTTTCAAATTTTGCGACATAATAGCCCTTTTTGCAGAGCCGGTCACAAATGTCTTCCACGGCAAAACTGATATCATTACGGTATTAAAAGTTTGCTTGTTTTTTATCACAGTATTTCTACAACTCGTGTCCTTCATAGGGTTCCCACCATTTCAGGAAAACAAAATTCCCTGATTTTTCCCCCGACGAATTTTCAAAATACCAGGATAATTATTTCGACCTATATCCAGTTTGACACGTCTTCAATGTTAGAGGGTTTTAGGTCATGCACCACAGCCACCTGGCTAAAGAGAGATAAAGAGGGATTTCCACACTAAAAAGCCACCATAGCCAATCATCCAGTGGATATATGCTGTTTGGCCATGAGATAAAATATAACAGACGGACCACTTTCTCTTCTTGGGCCAATCAAATTCCCTGACTTTTCCCTGATTTGAGGCATTTTTCTCAAATTCCCTGACTTTTCCCTGACTGGAAAAAGCGAAACTCATTTCCCAGGTTTTCCCTGATTTCCAGGATGCTGTGGGAACCCTGCTTCAGGTTTTTGGGGGATCTTCCTGGAAATATTTGTTGTAAATGGTGCCCTTTGGGGAATTGTGAGGGCCTCAATCATTCTCCCCATCTCTGCAAGGATTATAAAACTGGTAACGGGAGGAAAAAAAAGTTGAAAGGACTGGTGTAAGTCTACTGCTGCCCGAGGGCACCACCGGCAATGTAAAGCCATGAATCAAATCGGAAATGATGTTTTCGTAATTGTGTCAAAAAAATCATCACAGACACACGGCCATCAAAAATTGAAAAGCAAAATGTGTTGTTCTTGAGGATTCTGCTGCAGACATTCTAGGTACAGAAATTAAAGTTGGAATTGTCAAAAATTGGAAAATGTGCCATGATTCTTTAAATGCCCATTTTCCAATGCTCTGGAGCAGATAGCAACAGCAATAGAACTATATATAGAGGAATCCCACAAGGACGAGTTTAGCGCCGATCTGCGCACTTCCGCGTTTGAAAGCGAGGATCTCAGTGTCACAGTAAACACCTTTATGCTGATCGTGCGCCTGCGCTGCCCTATATGGCCTGATTAATTCATGCATGAATGAATGTGCTGAAAAGCGTTGTTTTGTTTGCCACTGACATTCTCACTTTCAACCCGGAAGTGCGCAGAAGGGGCTAATGTGAAATTCCTCTATAGGCTGCTATTTTGCAGGGAAAATATTATCATGGAGGTAGGTATTATTATCATTTTTTAAAAATATTTTTAAAGCATACATGGTTCCTCTACCTCCCCCCCCCCCCCCCCAGCATATGGATGGCCCTAATATAAGAGGCAAGATTATATTTTAAAAAAATGGAAGTATGACTGAAAACTTACTTGGTACACCAGATAGAAGTTGATAGCCATGATAACTATGCCTAGACACCACACGACCACCTTGGTGATGCTGTAAGAAAGTATACGCATAACATTAAACAGGGGTGCACCATGGTTGCATACCATCATTTGTGACAGCAAAACTCCCAGTAAGGAAGATTACGTGCCTTCTTGGTCACTTCAAAATATCTTGATAAATGGGTGCCAACACTACTGTCTGCCTCAACTATAACTTGACACTAGCAAATACATCCAATTTTATAGGAAACCCTGTCAACTTACAAGCCAAAATACACAAGTGCAATCTTTGAAGTGAACCATTTTTTTATCAGAATTTCAGTTCTCTTACAAAAATCAACAAACTTAGCTGGCCTAACGTTTCAAACTTAAGCAGGTTCTTTCTCAAGGCAATTTGCCTTTGAGAAAGAGCTTGCTTAAGTTTGAAACGTTAATAGGCCAGCTCATTTTCTCGATTTGTATATTTCAGTTCAATCCACCCAGTTAGTTTGCAGCACCGAGTTTAATACGTGTTCCTGCTCTTACAAACATTTTCAATATTTCAAAAGTTTTGCCAAATATTCAGAAAAGAAATTCTACCGAGCTGCCCTCCAATTTACTGCACTTTTCACAATGTACACAAAAGCAGAGACCTATTATTACAATTCTATTTTTCAATCTGGAAACAAAGTCATTTCAAAGATGACCGAGCCCCTTTTTTTTCTTCCCAAGACGGCTTTCTTGTACTTGACTTTAATACCTTCCATTCTTGAAGTCTCCCATGATCCGGCTACTGCTGGTGAAATGTAGGACAGGTAACAGAGCAAACGGTAGCTGAATACTCTGCAGGACATTCAATAGATTATCCAGCACATCCAACGTCCTGATAGCAAACACTGACACGAATATAGTGGGTACTATTGCGATGGACCGTGTCAGTAGTACACGTCGCCATTTGGGCCATCGTATCTTCAAGAATCCCTGAGGTAATTCAAACAACAAAAGGCGTACTTCTCATTTTTTAAAAATGGAATGAAATCGGAACTGCAAGGTTTGCAGATAAATTCTTATGGGGTCTCCGATTTGAAAGTTTTTCCTCTTGAGCCAGAATTTATCAAAACGATGTTTATATTTATACCCTGAAGCCTAGTGAAAAATCATCCGGTGTACATTACACAAGGATGTATGTGGGGCTCGGACACATTTGCAGGAAATTTTGATCTAGCGTACAGACCTTTTTCAAATGTTGTCATGGACTGCATAAAGTGTAGTGATGCTGATGAAGTGGTTATTCACGTCAATAGGGCCGAGTCAAATCAAATAATTGAATGTTCGCATATATTCGACCTTCCATTCGAGCGAATATTTGAATATTCAGTTGTCCGGGTGGCCGAGTTGGGGGTAAACAATGTATGTACAGAGAGGCAGTCTAATTAACGTACGAAGGTGCTCATAATCATCATTATAACAGATTCTCACTTTTATGACTATCGCCTGCACCAAAAAATGATTTAGTAAAGGTTTATAGCACACTTGCAAAAATGCAGAAATACTTTTTTTTTCGCCTGGTGACAAAATTATATTTTTCCGAAAAAAAGTAGAAACAGGTACCTTCATCATTACGTGTTTGTAACGCAGATAGATAGCCTGCTGTCATGCAATTATTTGGACAGCAACCAGTCACCAAGTCACAGATATGCAATTCCGTTATAAAAATTTGAACTTTGCGCCCTTTGCATTTCACCTTCGAATATTTGAAGTCAAAAATAAATATTGAAATATTTGATAATCGATCGAATATTTGAATATTCGGCACAGCCCTAAAGTCAACCAGTCAAACAGTTAACCTGCCCCCCATACGATACATGTACATGTACAATGATCATGTCCTATTATAGCACTCGGGTGCATGTCAAGAAATGGAATTTGATAATGGTCAGCACCGACTAAGGAGATTCTAAACATAGTTGCTTATAGCAAAATATCTTTCAAGATGTCATCAATTAAATTACACACTATAATTTACCTCCATGACAAACTGCCCGGCATAAGTTCCCTGCAGATAACATGGCAAAAAAAATAAAGTGACAGGTAACTAATGAAATAGAAATGTTACACACAAAAGGAGAGGCCATTTTATGACATCAGATTTGTTTGCTGCCCGCAGCGACGACTTTTGGAAAAATGGCACCAGCGGGCTAGATGGGACTTGATAAAAACAGCTCTCAAAAGTCACTTCTCTATTATTTATCATGGCAATTCGTCACACAATCCACAAGTTGGTAGAGCGCCGGTACGGTAACCCGGAGGTCGCAGGTTCGAATCCCGCTCGTGCCAGTTTCTTTGTTCACTTTGAAAATGTATTCAAATTTACCTAGTCAGTTTCCCTTGTGGATTGTGTGACGAATTATAAGTTAAAAAGTCGCATCCTCATTGAGTGATCTCCACAATGTCGCTTCCCAGGTTGTATCGTAAAATTGGGTGTGATCCCTGGCTACACGGCATTCTGGGTTGATGACTTCTGACTAGCGCCCACTCGAACAAAGATACTGACAATTTGGGAGACCGCCAACATAGGGCAAGATAGCTCAGTTGGTAGAGCGCCGGTACGGTAACCCGGAGGTCGCAGGTTCGAATCCCGCTCGTGCCAGTTTCTTTGTTCACTTTGAAAATTTATCATGGCAGAAATATTTGCCCGTTTTATTATAAGATTCCTTAATCGACATAAGACTACAAAATGACACAGCTTTCTCTCGGCAATCAATATCCTTTTAAAAGAAGTCTCATCCATGTCAGCGGTACTCAGTCTCTGTCGCCATTGCCTAATTCTTTTGCCCCCCCCCCCCCAACTTCCCTCGTCTGTCATCCACATCCTTTGTTGGTCTCATATTACAGGGTTGATCATGACAGCCAAAGGAGGCTCTTTTCAAATCTGCTAGTGTTAATTAAGGTACCTCTATGTTCAATATTTATATATGTGTGGCTTAATTATTTCATCACATTCTTCTGAATTTCATCTGAGATACCAGTGAGGTTCACAGCCAAGGCATGCAAAGCCCAATTATCAATTTGAAAGCCTGAAATTAGCCCAACATTTTACACCGAGTACTAGTCAGTCTAAACTTTTGCCAGATACTGCCATTCCTGGTTATTGTTACTGTCCTCAGCATGTACTATATCAATGCGAGACATTTCAGACACTGGTGGCAGCAGACACGGGTCCTTTTCCATTGTTCTTATCATTTGTGCGCATGCTCAGAACTAGCAGAAAGGACCGGTATGTCTGCTGCCCTCCAGATGAGTCTCAAAAATCTCCCATTGAGTATAGATTGAACACTGAATCAATGTTCTTATAACCCCTTGAGTATTATACAGGGTGCCAGGCCTGTTTGTGCAGCCAAGCAAAATGGACACAAGAGGCTTGTGCAGCCAAGCGTAACGATCACAATAGCCCAACAATGGATTGAAAAAGCAGAAAATGTGGGTACAGACGTCAATTGGCCAGGTGGAAATTTTCAAACCGCGGCTACAGCCACCGACCGACCGGGCTCAAGGGGTTTAACAACAAAAGACCTCGTTCAATTTGGTAGGAAAAGCAATTCGAAATATGTGAAGTGATCTGGGAAAACCCTTCACATGTCGCCAAACCTGCATTGAAGATAATGGCACAATAGTCCCCGAGATTCTTTTTTGGTGACAATTTGAGTTTCTGCTACCCATAAAATTATTAATATCTAAATTATCATTCCTGAAAATATTAACTAAAAATTCCATCATATTAAATGTTAACAATTTGCAATCTTTCAGTCACTTTTTGTGCAAACTCAATGAGTTACGCAGAAGTTTAAAGCTTGATTTCTCAAAATGAAGTCAGCTGGTTTTCTTAAATTCCTGACAGCATAACTCAAGTTACAGACATCCTAGAATCATGAATAAAACAGTTTTGAAAAGAACACAGTGCCTTCGTTAATGTTATGCATATAACACAAGTATGATAAATTTCACCATGTGAAGGGTTTTCCCAGATCACATGATCACATATAGATTAAGAAATCTAAGCCATCTGGACTTACCGTCATGGTTGAACTCTGACCTGCAGCCAGCAAGCCTACACCCCAGAAAACCATCAGGACTTCGCCATATTTTTCCTTAATCCATTGGCCCTTTGAAACGAAAGAAAACAAATCATGTTGTGGGAAATTAATTATTCTGTAAAAATATGCTACTCTCACATGTGCATTTCTAGATTGATCAGTTTTTGGTTTCTGTGTCATTTATCCTTGGAGAAACATTCTGCTAGGATTGAATCATCAAGCTATCTCAACTTTTATCAACTATTTCTCAATCTCACAATAAATGCAAGCAAAGTCTGCCACGAGCCAATATGGCCCAACAGGCTGGCGTTTATCTCCGGTTTCAGTAGCATGAAACGACTGAGAATATTTCTATTCCCCCTGGACGGGATGCTAGTCCATCGCAGGTTACTCCCCAGCTAATGCCGGTACCCATTTATACTCCTGGGTGGAGAGAGGCAAGTGGGGATGAAGTGGCTTGCCCAAGGACACAACATATGGCCAGTGGCTGGATTCGAACCCCTGACCCTCTGATCAGGAGTCACAAATCCTAACCACTAGACCACACCTTCCCTTTTTCCAAAAACTCTTCATCACATCATCATTTCTAGAACAAAATGTAATACCAACGATTCTTTTACACATCAAGTTTTCCAGTTTGAGTACTGCGGACTTGTGGTCTTGGGTACCGGACTCAAGATCTCGGTGATACTACAGATTGTGGGTTTGAGTCCAGCCAGGGGGGGGTCATGGTGCTTTGTGTCCTTGAGCAAGACACTCTGTCGCAAATTGTTTCTCGCCGCCCAGGAATAAATAGGTACCGGTGAGGGCAGTGATGGTTATGTGTTTGATTAGTGCACTTAACTTGCAGCCTCGCTGATTGCCTCTCCATAAAAATAGATTGTTCCTCAATCTTCTGAAATTTTCAAACATTTCTTGCTCGAGTTGAAAATAGGTGCAAATTCACCAGCGAATATTATGCATTGTGTGACGCAGACAGCAGCTGGCCAATTGTACTTCAATTCTCCCACAGTTTTAAAATGCATGTATAGCTTAAATCTTACAAAATCCTCCTCTATTTTCAAATAGCTATTTAATCTCAATCCTCCAAAATCAACCATTTCAAAATGTCGTACAGCCACAGTCCTCCAGCGTCCTCAAAATCTGCCTGCTTGATTTTAGAGGACTGACGCAGGTAACAGGGTTTTAAACCATAACCTCACCTCAAGCCACAAAATACTACTAGTAGACTGAGGTAAACAGTACTCTCACCTATTTGTGTAAAATGCTTGTAGTAATTTTTAGTATTTCGTATTTCTACTATTTCACCCCAAATAAAAGTACTTAGTAATATATAATACCGCTGTTTGTTGCTTGGGTTGGAGGGAAAATGTCTGTTATCTCGGGCGGAAACACAGCATAAACTGTTGGTTTTCCGAGATGATACAATTCATCGACACACATAATTTTAAATAAATGATAGTACCCAGTATCTTAACTGTATGACATAGAAGTAGTACTTCATAGTTGCAAGTATCTTGACTGCTGTCATCGATACACTCAATCACAAAGACAGAGAGACTCCGTGCTACAGAACACTACGTAGTACTTTGTAGTACACACCCCAAATTAATGCCAAGGATGTTAGGGTTATAGATACCAGACGCACGTTTCTGCAGCGCATACTTACAGCAACTTTCAAACTGGGATTGGGCTTCCCGAAGAATGCCGCCGCAAACACTGCCACCACAAACAGGTTGATCAGGAAGGATATAAACAGAGCAATGGCTGTCAACGATCAAAAGTATGATATAACTTTGGTTATCATCAAAAATGAAATTGGCTATAGGTTCAATCAGACAGCTGACTGTTTATAAAGATGGTACTATAGTACCAATCCTCCTGAGAAATATTTCTACATCTGAAAAGTTGCCATCTTTGAGATGAACATGAATAGGGGTTGTGCATTTACGGGTAGTAGGGAATCAGGTACCCAATTCAGTGAAAAAAGCATGTGTACCCGTTATAAAAGAAAGCCAATCCCGAAAATTAAATCTTGGAAATTGGTGTTCATATTATTCATTAAAATCCTCCTGTGCACCTGGCCAAAATCGACCCAGTTGTTGTACAGATCAAAACCTATCAAATGACAGATTGAAACACACACAAACTGTGAGAGTTGGTGTTTAGAGTTTTTGATAGGCTGTGATAGTTATAAGTATAGGAGGGTTAAATTAATACTACCACAGTGGGTGCATCAATGCAGCAAGATCCAAGTGTGTACAGTGAGCTATATAGAGCTATAGCTTTACGGTGTAGATTGCATTTTCGCAAGCGTCATAAACATTCATCTGTTTTGTTTTGCATTTTGAAAATTCCCCACAGATGACATTCAAAAACTTCTTCAAACTTTTTCATCGTCTGAGAAATTTTATACAGAGTAATGTTTTTTCGGTTGCGGGTACTCGATTCCATAATCTGGAACCGGTTCCTGACATTAGCAGTCGGGTACTTGGGTACCCGGTTTGGATGCACAGCCCTAAACATGAAGACCTAAAAAAATACTGTGACTCATTTCTATTTGTACAACTGAAATAAGCAGATCATGATCGTGCACAAATTCACTGTTAAAACTGAGCGATTTGGATTATGTTCTCAAGACTCTGATGATGGATTGAGCTCAGACTTTCACAGGTTTATTTCATGTGAATCCCACAAAGTATGAACTACATGTATGTTGTCAGTTCTGCCAATGGTATATCATACCTTTAATATGTATATTTTTTACCCAGACATTATTAGATGTCTGTATCTCAGATTTGTCTTGAGTATCCAACTATTCAATTCAGTATTGACCTATCGTGGAAATTGCTGTTCAAGTTCGTAAAGGTCTGCATGTTAATACCACACTGCATGAATGCAAGGTGCAAGTGTGTACAGTGAGCTCTATAGCTTTTACTGTGTAAATTGCATTTTCGCAAGCGTCACAAACGTTAATCTGTGTTGTTTTTCCATGTAGCCTGGTTTTCATTTCGAAAATCCCCACAAATGACATTCAAAAACTTTCTTTTTCACTGTCTGAGAAATTAATTCGGTTACGGGTAAACGATTCCATAATCTGGAACCGATTCCTAGCATTAGCGGTGAGCCCTAAGTGTCCATACTAAATAGTTCAACATACCTGATTCAACCGAGTAGTACATGTTTGCCTCCTTCACTTTGTCTTTTCTCTCGTGATGCACTTTACGGGACTACAGAAAGGAAAATTGAAATTATTCTGTCAATCTACGTACTGTACCAAGAACCGGGTTTGAAACATTTCATTGCCGTTTTCATGCAGGGACAGCCATGTCTTTTCTTATTCTATTTTTTTTATTTTTTACTTTTTTTAGAAAAACATGCTTCAAGATAATTGCAAATACGTCTTATTTTAAGAAAGTACAACATTATTCAGGGGAAACCCTCGTGTGATTCTTTAAAACTAAACCTTTGTGTGACCTCGGCAATTATAAACAAAGCGGTTATTTAGCAAAATTTGTAAAGGAAGTGAAAGATGCTCGTCCCTTTGTGAAACAAAATTGAGCTACTTTTCCCCCATTATGTTTTCCCAAAGGCAGGCTCTTCCTAGAGGGGGGCAAACGGGGGGAATGGCTATTTTCAAGGGGGGAAATTCGCTATAGTAACGCATATAGTAATGCAAATTCGCTATAGTAACGCATATCCCAATTTTCCAGAGGGGGCAAGAGGGGGGGCAATGAAACCCATGTTTAAGTTGTTCTACGCAACAATGTAGCAAGGATGCCAGTCCCTTTGTGTAACTTAAAATCTCAGTTGACCTAATTTCACGCCTTTTCACGCAAAATGATTGTGCACGTTTAAGGGTTCAATGGACGCAAGTTAGAATAGTTGAGAACGACATTATGAAGCTAAAACGTGAAAAAGAAAACCTTGACACTGAAAAAAGAAATTAACAGGAACTTCCCGTCTGAAAATGGTGAGAGATTGCTGCACTAGCCCTGCCTAAACCTTGTCTATCTAACCATGTGTAGTTGATGACCATATCTGCAGCCATACTTAGGTCTGTTTAAACATATTTCCAATTTTTAAATTTTGGTCATTTGAAATACCTTTAGGGGGGGGGGGGGGGGGAGGAGAGTCTAACCAATGATTGAAGTTACCACACCTGGGTCTACAGGTCTGAAAATTGGGATAATTTTTTTTGGCATCCATTTATAATTAAGATTTAACCTCTATTTAGATCTGGACCCAGGAAAACCATAAGTGTGGCAGGACTGGCGACCTAAAATGTGGCCAACCCCTTAGCCTTGTATTAGGCGACTTCCATTAAATAAAAAAACCTTGTAAAAACCCTAAATTTAAAAGGCTCTACGTCTGGCCTGACTTACCAAGACAAGGGCAGAGTGGAGGTAGATGTTATGAGGCATGATAACGGCTCCCACAATGCCTACGGCTTGCTGTACGGCTGCATCGGTACAATTGGAACACCAGGGGATAGCGATGCCCTCGAGGATAGCCACTTGGTCGGGTTTCACCTTAATGTACTGAGGCAAAATGAAATACAACCAACATTTCTTGAAACAATTCAGATTTTTGTTTGTTATGAATCTGGTGTCTTGGTGTACTTTCAGTGCTGGGACCAACTGACCTATTGCTGTTCATAAACCTCATTAGGCCAAACAAAAAGTGAGGGTGGGAGTGAGGGTAGTCAGTCGATTTTTCTTTTGATTTCTTTTTTTACCATCCATTAATACTACTTGTCGTGTAACTCTGAAGTCGGGAGGCAAAAAGTAAGCTTATTTGAAAGTGAGATGGCGAAATGCACCATTGTGTCGTCGTAGCTGTATTTATAAAAGATAATGATTTTAATAAAATATGTGTATTTTGTGCAGGAAAAGGTGAGATTTTTAAAATTCCTTTTAAAATTAGAAGTAAAATAGAAAAAAAAGACGACCTGACTTTTGTGATTTTTTTTTTTTTGGCCTGATGGGGTAAGTGAGTTGGTCTCACAAATGGTGGAAGTTACCACACCTGGGTCTATAGATCTGAAAATTGGGATCATTTCTTTGGTATCTGTTGAAGATTTATCCTCTATTTAGATCTGGACCCAGGAAAACCATAAGGGTGTTAGGGCTGACAACCTAAAATGTGGCCAACCCCACCACCTCTGTTGTAGCCCTTTACCTAGAGTGGCTTGTAGCCTTGTATTGCACGAGTTCCATAAACAAAATCAACCAATCATAGCATCTATTGAACATCACATGACATTCTAAATCTGAGACAAAAAAAACCTTCTAAACATGAACAAGTGCCTCCATGTGCATCTTCTTTGTTGAAACACAATACGCAGGCACGTACCATCTGTACATGTATGTATGTATAAACAAAGATAGGAAAAGTTGTTTCCGAAAAATTCAAGACAACTCCAGTCAGAGATATGAGCGTGCGTATGCAACGCACCGTTATACGCTATTCCACGTGCCAGTGCAAAGTTGTCCAGGAACTCGCAAATGGCGATAGACCAATTTCATGAGGCTCCCAGGGAAAAAATATTGCTCTGCAAATTTTCATACTCTGCAAAAGTTAGCCAGGAACCATGATGATGAATGCAAGCCAATGAGCTCATTACATCTGTAAAATAAATTACTGTGAATATTCAAAGTGAACAAAGAAAACGGGCAGGAGCGGGATTTGAACCTGTGACCTCCGAAATACCATACCTGCACTCTACCAACTGAAGTCACTTTTCTTGCCCTATGTTGGCGGTCCAACTTGTCAGTGTCTTATGGTTTGTATGATGATATAACAAATTACCAGAGTACAACTTACCATACTTGACTTACCATGTAAAGGAAGGACACTCCCATGGTGATTAACAGACCACCAAAGAAAGCTTCCAACTTCCTCAGACCTGACATGGGTAATCATTTTATATTAGTGGGCATTTTATTAGAAAAGTTTACACATATGTGGCCACATATGTAGCCAGCCACCCTTAGTCTGTTCTGCAGATATTTACATTGAAATTGTTCCACCAGTCTAGCTGTTTAACTTGGTTCCTGCTGTCAGGGTATTTGAGCATTCAACCAGGCTCTCTGCTACATCTCACCCACTCTAGTTGTGCCGAGATGTAGAACAAAGAGCTACTCTTATAGCTTTTTTTCCCACGTCCTGTATCTCGTTGGAACTCCTTGCCTAGTGTGTGTTTCCCTCCATTCTATGATCTAACTTGTTTTAAGAGGAATATCGATCAATTCCTACTTCCAGCTTTCCTGATTTTACCCCCACCCACGCCCCCCCCCCCCCATCCCCCCACCCCTTATTTTTTCTTCTTCTAGCCATTTGTCTGGAGTGGCTTTTATAGCCTTGCTCGGGGCGATTATGCACACACACAAATTATCAAGAATATTATTTGGGGAAAAAAACAATTAACCCCGACAGTCCCGAATCTAATTTCAATACGATTTTTCACACAATTTTTCCCCTGTCCAAGTACATCCAGTGGCTACTGCCCAAATAATTAAGCCCAAAAAGCAACAAAACATAGTAAAACTACTGAACCACACCCCCCTCCCCCTCCCCCTCCCCCTCCCCCTCCCCTCTCCCTCACCCCAGCATTCTGCCTTAGCCTGTACGTGATCCCTACACCAATGCTTTAACAAGGACAAGTGTCGCTGCACAGTAGAAGAATGAAGCAGTAGACTAAACACAACACAAAAAGTAAGCCCCCCCCCCCCCTAAATGACCCCTCACAGTTTCTTAAGTAAGAACTTTTCAAAGATCTAGTGAAAAATATTTCTGTGGGTGTTAGGCAACTGTTGTGTGAAAATTAAATGCATCCTTTTATTCATGGTTGACTGAGCTCAAATTGAAGACAAAATGACCCAATTTCAAAATTCACAAGACTGTGTGTGCATGCCTGTATGATGGCAGAAAACGTGTGTGGCGTCAAAGTGGAGAACAGCATGCTGCATGTTGTGTGCAACCTGTGACATATCCTTCGGTGGCGGAAGCATCATGGTCTGGGCTGGGATAAGTCTTGTCAACAAAACACCACTTGTTCAGATCAATGGCAATTTGAATGCGCAACGATATGTTGACGATATCCTGCGTCCATATGTTGCACCGTATGCCGCTGCCCATGGTGATGGATTCGTCTTCATGGACGATAACGCCCGTCCTCACAGAGGGAGAGAGGTGAACGCCTTCTTGGCTCATGAGGGGATCCAGAAAATGGTTTGGCCGGCAAATTCACCAGACCTCAATCCCATCGAGCATCTTTGGGACCTGCTGAAACGATGTGTATGCCCGTATCCAAGCAGAAAGCACTCTGGAGGACTTGTCGCGATTACTGCAGGAAGAATGGATGGCTAATCCCTCGGCAGCGGGTGACCAGACTCATCAACACCATGAGAAGATGATGTCTGGAGGTCATTGCCAACACACGTTATTGAACATTAATGTTAATCTGCTTCTCAGTCATCTGCAGTAATAAAGTCACTTTTGTGAATTTTGAAAATGGGTAATTTTGTCTTCAATTTGTGCTCACATTACTCGGACGGCCTCGATGCTTTCGGTCATTTTAAGTTTACACACAAAACCCCTGGCTGCCAGGGTTTTGTGTGTTAAACGACAGTGCCCAATGAGAGACCAGAGGAGGGTCATTTGCATAGCTGGGTCAATCCCACAGTACCAAGATTGAGTCCAGGGGGTTTGACCACATAACCGCAAGGCTATACAGTTTATGCCTCACATAATAAGCAGGCCTGTGGGTCACTCATACAGCGCGATTTCTCCATGGTTGTACCATGCATGAGGCTATCAGATGATTGTACATGTCCATTTGGCGGTATTTTTAAATCTACTTATAAACTTCCACAATCGAAATATTCAGTATATACTTAATTGTGGCGTTCAGGATATTTAGTCCTTGAATTGTGTATTATGAATATCTGTATTGTGAACTGATGTTCAGTTTATAAGCACTTTTTTGTGTGCATCGCGTACATGTATACGTGATACACGATCTCAAGCCCGGAGGCTTGATATGTCGTTTCATTTTGCAAATTAATTATTTTGCAAATACATTTATTGAATATTGTTACCCAAATTTTGGACTGAAAACTTTGATACTATATAGAGTTTCAAATAACAGATTATTCATAAATGTTCAAGGTGCATTAACTTTTCTTGGACAAAACAACAGTCAAATGTTGGAGGCCTTTTGATGTTTTTTATGAAGCAAGGTTTTTAACATTTTCTAAAAGCGAAGAATTCCCAAAGGCAGTATCTATGTGTAGAGTCATATTTCTTGGGCTATTATTTGGCGGTGTCTTCAGGACAGTAATAGTTTTACTAAGTAGAGAAGCAAGGCACAGGGTAAAGACCTGTATATTGAAGAACTACGAGCAAGAGGCTCCCAGACCCTAACCACAATCAAGCTGTGTAGTGGCAGTTGTGCATTTGTTCACAAATATATAGTTGTTCATTATTTTGTAAGGCCTTTTAGTTAAGACCATCCCTTTGTAATGTACTTCAGTGTAGACCACAGATCCCACCCCCATGACCTTACATTTCTCTGCTAAACTAATCAGCCTGGGTGGCGATCCCTGTAGCAACCCTCCAACTCCTGGCCCAGCACATCTCTAGGGCCCCATTTTATGACCTGCAAGGGCACTGGCTGGGTGTCATTGTTGGCTAGTACAGGCCCGTTGCCTGTTATGCCTGCCCCAAGACTTGGGGGAAGGGGGCTTCGTCAAACCTCAAAGTGGAACTTTTGGCTTATGTGAACATTGTGAACACATGCTACGTGTCACGAAGTGTCGCGTACAAGTTGCATTTATCGTATAAAAGTGGTTAGTGATACGTGTAGTTTTAAGGCAAAAGTTGTGTAGGCTAGTATTTAATACAGATTGTTTTGTATTTTTTGGTAATTTCCGAGCAGAACACGTCACCGTGCGGGAGGGGGGGGGGGGGGTCGTTCCAACCCCCTGGCCCCCTAACTGACTAGTAGTCTAGACCATCCAGACATCACCATACCAGATCTACTTCGAGTTAATTCCTGATAACGGCCCAGCGCAGTTAAAACAAATTATTTAGGCTTTATCTTAAATAGTCTTAATAATCTTAATAATCTTATTAAATATCATCGAGGATGATGGCGATTGGGATGGGCGGCTGTCAGTTAATGACGTTACCAAGGTTCTGAAAATGATCGAAGTTGCCCAGACAGCGTGGCCAGCAAACATGTCTCATGATACGACAGCCTGGTGTCACAGTGCGCAGCATTTTCACATCACCGCAGAAGAAGTACTGAAGATGCATGTGAAACTAAAAGTACGGAAGACATAATGAGACATCTAAGAAAGTGGCTTCCTGTTTTTGTTTAGCCCCAGAGAGAGAAACGAAAAGGTTAAATTCTAATATGAATAGATCTCGGAAAGTTCTTGAGCCAAAGATGACTGCAACCGGTATACGTCAGTCAATCCAATGAGATTGTGTCAGCGTCTCTTGTATATCTAGTCTTATCTAGTGTATAAAGCCCTGCAAGGTGTAAAATGCCACAGCCCGAAAGAAGTATGGATGACGAATCTGTTCCTTTTGAAGGATTCCAGGGCTAACATCGAGGAGGCAAACCTTGGTCGTGCAGGCAAGGAACTGGGCGGCGACTTCATTAGTTCAATGAAGCAGATAGCTAGCAATATGTTCTGTGTTGCGATATCCGGGGGGAACTTTGGCCCAACAACAAATTCTGGGTGGAATACGTTCATAAATATGTTAAAATCCGGGAAAAAAACACTCTTAAAGATATCACGATCCCCTTTTCTCTGGGGATGAAACGTTAATAGAAATACACACGACCCCCCCCCCCCCCCCCCTTCTGAGTTTAGTGGGTTAAGCAATTTTCCATTAGATATACACGCGACCTCCTTTCTGAATTTAGGTGGATCAGGGAATTTGTCGTGCACCGTCATCCACGCGTCCCCCTTTATACAGGGGACAGGCAATTTTTTTCTTGGAAATATACGGCCCCCCCCCCCCCCTCCCCCTTCTGAATTTAGGGGCCGAGCAATTTACCATTAGAAATACACGCAACCGTCCTTTTCTAAATTTAGGGGGATAGCAATTTACTTTTAGAAATACACGCAACCCTCCTTTTCTGAATTGAGAGAATCAAGTAATTTACCATTACATATACACACAACCCCCCTTTTCTGAATTTAGGGGGCCCGGGTCGAGCATTCTACCATAACAAATACACGCGACCCCCTTTTCTGAATCCGGGTCGGACAATTTACCATTAGAAATACACACGACTCCTTTATTCTGAATTTAGGGGAGGGGGGCGAGCAATTTTACCATTAGAAATACACGAGACCCCCTTTTCTTAATTTAGGGCGTCGAGCTATTTACTATTAGAAATACACGCGACCCCCCTTTTCTGAATTTAGGGGGTCAAAGCAATTTACCATTAGAAATACACGCGACCCCCTTTTCTGAATTTAGGGGGTCAAGCAATTTACCATTAGAAATACAAGCGACCCCCCCCTTTTCTAAAATTAGTGGGTCGAGCAATTTACCATTAGAAATACACGCGACGTACCCCCTTTTCTGAATTTAGGGGGGTCGAGCAATTTACCATTAGAAATACACGCGACCCCCTTTTCTGAATTGAGGGGGACTTAAAGCAATTTACCATTAGAAATACACGCGACCCCCTTTTCTGAATTGAGGGGGTCAAAGCAATTTATCATTAGAAATACACGCGACCCCCCTTTACTGAATTTAGGGGGTCGAGCAATTTACCATTAGAAATACACGCGACCCCCTTTTCTGAATTGAGGGGGTCAAAGCAATTTATCAATAGAAATACACGAGACCCCCCCGGCCTTTTCTGAATTTAGGGGGTCGAACAATTTTGATGCTTTTTCAAGCAAAATATCCACAAAATGAATCGTTTTAAGTTGGGTTTTTTTTTCAATTCTTTTTTTTTTTTAAGTATACTGTTTTACCTTAACCTCAAATATTCATTTGATAATACCAGAAGTGCCTACAACTAGTACAAGAAAACATCTTAAGATACTTGTAATATAATCTCAAGGATATAAAAACCGGGCTTTGTCCAAACAATTTAGGGGTTAGGGAACAACCAAGGCGATATGCTTTATCCTACACCTACGGTTGAATTCCATCGCCTACATGTATTTTGCTGATCATCCATATTAAGTACATTTACTTCGTTGTATACTTATAACATTAATGTTCGTATGTAAACAAGTTGAATAAATGTCTAGTACTAATATGTTGTGAAAATAATTGGTTGTAGTAAACATTCATGTATTGTCGCAAACGGCCGGAGTTCGTTTTGGGTTCCATTCACTGATATTGATGTATTAAATTATTTCTGAGCTTTACACTACGTATACCGTAATGTTTATTTCAGACAAATGATGCGATGTTTAAAATTAATGAAGCCCGTTTTGTCGAAACATACGTACTATTTATACAGTGTACTCTCTGAGATATGACGTGCTGCAGATTTAAATGTATAAGAACGGAACATTTGAAATGTTAAAGAATCTTGACGGTACTTGTAGGAATTTTTTTTAAGGGGGGGGGGGGGACACGACATTTTCCTTAAAACATAAGAAACTAAACGAATAATTTTTCCATACACGTTACCCTCACTCTTTTGTCTTTATGAAATACTAGGCCAAGGTCACTTCCAATACGCTCTGACCTTTGCAGTCATTGACAGCCACAACCGCAAGAGTGCTACCACGTGCGAGGTGTGGCCGCGAAACGCCATCGCGTAGCTGATTGGTCGGTGGTCACTGCTACGGGTTGTGCACAAAGCAATGGCCCCATTGAAGTGTGCACAAAGTTAAAATGACCGAAAGCATCGGAGCCGTCCGTGTAATGCAGTCAACCATGAATAAAAGGATGCCTTCAATTTTCCCACAACAGTTGCCTAACACCAACAGAAATATTTTTCACTAGATGTGATCTTTGAAAAGTTCTTACTTAAGAAACTGAGGGGTCATTTAGGGGGGGGGGGGAGGGACCTACTTTTTGTGTTGTGTTTAGAATAAAAATTGTAGTCTCCTGCAAACAGAACACACGTTGGTTTACTTACCAGCATTTTCTAGCAACAGGAAGGTGAAGGTGTCGATGCCCGTAATCAGGCAACCTGCCCATATAGGAATCCTGCCAAGTTGGAATGGAACAATTATAGATGTAATGTACCATTTAAATACACTATCATGCCAAGGTCTGACAAATGAAGAAAGTGCTTCATCTCAATTCTTGGTTAATTTGGAAACATAACAGGAACAGTTTAATTTCTGGGAATGCCGTACGTATCTCTAAAAAAGCAAACTTTTGTTCAGCACTGACTGGAGCATTTTTTTCTGCCTCAAAGTTGGAAAAACATGATTGAAAATGAGTACAATCCATCAACTCAAAACACCAAAGGTATTTATAAGGGAAACTTCAAACAAAAGAAACACTGAATTTGGCCACCGGAATATAGTGCTGCAACTGATCCTCCAGGTTCGGTTCGGTTCGGTTCGGTTCGGTTCGGTTCGGTTTCGGTTCGAACATCAGTTCGCGTATGTACAACGTACATTGAAAAAAATCTCTCCAATCACGATCACGCCGATCGATAGTACATGCATACATGTATATGTGATGTACATGTACATGTAGTGAATGAATGTCCTTCCCTGGCCGGCCCTCCGGTCCATTCCCGATCCCCCGGCCCCACCCTGATCTTACAAGTTGTTTGGCACATTGCCAAACCCGCAGGGTACAAGAATTGACACAATAGCCACACCCCCACGGGCCACCGCCGCGCCAATGCTTGATCTGATTTTCAGAAATGCATATTTAGTGTTGAATGGGTTACTGCAGCTAATTATCATCAATGCATATTCAGCGTTTGGTCACTATTTCATTGAGTGATTCAGAGATAGCCGGAAACTTAGGCACAGCATAGGCTTGGAGTTTAATTTTCCGAAGTTAAATGGAAATCTGCTTGGGACTATAGGGAGGAAAGATTCAATGGCTTGGAAACAAAGAGAAAAACATGTTTAGATTTTCATTTAGAAAACGCATGTACATGTACATTGTATTTAATCTTGCCTGGAAAAAGTCAACTTCATTACTTTTTGCTGCTCAAGTCAAGGGGAAAGATTGCCCAGTGCTCCAGAAAAAAAAACATCCCACTGATACATTTACTCGGACTCCCTGAGTAAATAACTTTTTTTTCCACATCTACAACTCTCATTGGGATGAGATTCTTCCGACTTTTGGACCATGAAAATCTGACTTTCAAATTTAAGTTCCGACATATTTCAGAAAGCTAACTTTTTTATTATATCAGATATTATAGCACTAATATAGTTGAATGTGTTCTGAAATTAAATAAAAAATCATTTCTTCTTACTATTTGATTTTCCTGTCTTACGTCTTTCTTCCTATTTCACCAAAAGCGCATGCAGTATAAACCGTGCATGATATTGCCACGCACATGTCAATCGACAAAAATGAAAATATCGCAACACCCCATAACATCGCAATGCGTGTGTAATCACATAACTGGAGGTGAATCCAACGTGACAGCGTGCTTTACCTACCAGTAGCGTACATACATTTAGTCAACTACCACATACATATACGTTGTGCATTGCAAGCATACTCGGTCCGTAACCAGACCATAGCATTGTTGGATATCACCACGACAAAAACGATGCCATAAGCTCGTGATTGAACATCTAATTTTAAAGATAATTTTGAATGCTAAAACGATTCTACCCAATAGATGAGGACAATTCAAGCTTGCAGTCACCATGAAAATATCACATTTTTCTAAAGACTACTGACAAAATCACTATATCTGACGAAATGCGGTTGTACCAAGTATTCATGGTATGAAGTACACAACTCCGGGAAAACTGTAAATTACCGGCTCGGTGCGAGAAGTTCATGGGCCAATACACGAGGGGCGATAAGGCCACTGCACGTCAAGTCGGGCATGTTGATCGTATGAGTACATGTACATGATTGTTAGCGCAAATGTGCGTGCTAAGCAAAATGGACAGCCATTTTTTTTTTAATCATGGTAAAAAGTAAAAATGTAATTAAATCAAAACTCTTGACAAAACCTAATTTTAGTCTGGAACATTTTTGTTCCCAACCTTTTTTTTTGCGAGCAAAGATCGAAGGACTGACGGATAAAGTGCTGCAATAATTCACAAAGCAGGAATTGCCTAGGAAGGAATATACATGTAGCATCCGACATTTTGGGGGTAAAATTGTGCAAATATTTTTCTTCTATAAAAGGTGTCCATGAGAGCCTTAGATTGCACCACAGAGTATACCTGGAATCTAATACGTTTCTGGGGCCCTGGCCCCACGCCATCTAGGGCTTCACACGCCGTATCCATACGCGCTCACAAATTTCAAACTTTATTTTCTTAGAATCTCATCCCCGCGAAAAAAAGCGAAACGAGGAATGTACATTCATGTTGCATGGCCACGTGAACAACCAATCATTGCATACTGGGCGGGGCTCGCTGTCAAGCACACTACATTTTTAGGCTTGGGGGAGGGAAGCAAACTCACATATGGCCAGAGCAAGTGGTCGCGACTTGGTCTTTTATGATTTTTACCTGTACCTCGTCCTCATGTCCTTATGTCCTTTTTACCTTTCTGGATTAAAAAGGCTTTATCTTCTTCTTTTCATAAAAATTCTATCGGCTGTTTTTATTGCATGCAGAACCTGGGCTAATATAATTAATGTATACGTGGTCGAGTCTAAAGCTGCTACAGTATAGATGCAAGGCCGAAAAGAAGGGTTTCAACACGTAAATTCAATCATCCGTAGTACAGTGCTTGCTTATTTTGTCCTGATATTAAATGCATTCCTAGCGCTATCAATATGTGCACGTAAAGCTTGCCGAACTTCCGAACCGACAATTTTGGTTCGGTTTGGTTCGGTTTGGTTCGGTTCGGAAGGCCGTTTTTAGTTCAGTTCGGTTTGGCGGTTCGGCTGCAGCACTACACCGGAATATTTTTTTGGGTGGGGGGAGGACTTACTTTTGAAGTGAGAGGAGATTGATGGCTATGGCTGATCCTATGACTTCCTGGATGTCGGAACCGATGATGGCAATTTCCATCATAATCCATAGGACAATGCGAGGAAACATGGGATACTCTTTGTGGCAAATCTCTGCCAAGTGATAACCTGTCCAGAAACCAAGAAGAAAATACAGAAATCAAATTTCACTGTGAACGGCCTGGATAGGATTTTTCTTCAACAATGGAAAAGGTCATTTGGGTAGGGATTCATTCATTCATTCATACTTATTTCAACCTAATCAAAAACAAAAGATTTACAGTCATAGTAGATAAACGGATAAGATTAAGTGGTGGGCTTCTCCAAAAAGAAAGCTTGTCAAGTAGAAAAGCCCATTGACGTGTAGAAAAATGAAATTTGCATGGTATTTTCATAGGTTACACTGGTTCCATTAAACTACACACAAAAATATACTTATGTTACACGTATAGAATGACAAGGACCAACACAAACAGGACAAACCAAGGACAAGTACGGTAAAGCAACAGAGGTTACACAGAGGATCATTCAAAGAATTTATACACAGCTGATTAGAAAAGTAAAAAATTAAGAACAGTATTTGTCCAAAGATCGACTAATAATACTTCTAAGAGTTTATAACATGAGTTCCAGAATTTCGGACCCTGATACACAACAAATTTCTTTGCTTGATCAGAACGTATGGGATATGGAAATCTTTGGACTGTCTGGTATAATATCGATGAATAACGGCATTAATCTCAAACATTCGTTCAAACGAATTAGGTAATTTATGAGCAACAAGCTGATGCATAAAAATTCCTAGCTGGAGGGAATATATATATCATTAATTTGTGATTAATAAACAATGCAGAATGAGCTCTAAAATCTACATGGTCAATAACACGCAATGCCCTTTTCTGTATTAAACAGTCAACGAAAATGCAGCACTGAAACATTTTAGTAAAATTGTAAGCCGAGTTTGCTTCCAATAATTTATCATATGTGACCCACTCCACAAAAATGAGTCTGATGTGTTAAAAATAAGGGAATAAATATGTGCTGGGCCGGTTTGAAACGTACGTTTAAAACCGCCTTGGGGCCTGGACGCTGATAATGACCCTCGCCGGACGTTTAAACCCGCCTTGGGGCCTGGGCGCTTGATAATGACCCGAGCCGAAGGCAAGGGTCATTATCAGCGTCCAGGCCCCAAGGCGGTTTTAAACGTACATTTAAAACCGGCCCAGCACATATTTATTCCCATTCATAAAATACCTTTTTGTATAATTAAGCAAAAACCACCGAAAATTATAGATTTCCAATGATTTTGTTCAATTTGTTTTACCTTGGTTTGTAAAACACCCCTTCAGTTATTTAATGGTTCGTGCCACGCGCAAGTAGCGCTAAACATTTTCTTATATGGAAATTGACGCACGCGCAACGCGCTAGCCAGGTGGTGCAGAACGCAGCAGTGCCGGTGTAGTGTGAAATTATGGACTCTAAATACGGACGCATCGGTAGTATTGCGCTTGCGTTATTAGGAGAGTGACTGGTCGCTCGAGTGTTCAACCAATAAAATGGACCAGATTTTATAGGACATTTCGTGTGACACCGGAAAAAATGTTTAAAACCGTGCCGTGTTTAAACAACTTCCAGCTGTGTTTAAACAACCGTTTAAACACACCCACGTGACAGGCTCTCGACCAATAGGGATAGTGAAACTCGCTGAGGCATTTATGAATACATTTTTAAGCTTTACAGTTGGTCTGAAAGAGCATGAAATAAGCTTTCATTTGATATACAATGTATGGCACAACTCTGTAGTGTAATGCATCGTTTTTTTACAATGTTTTTAAGTGTGCGCTTTCTTATAGTTAGATTAAAAGTCTGAGACATTAAACCACCCCATACATGAAAGTGTAATACGCGACATCCGACTCATTTTTTCAGTGGGTCACATATATGGTCAATCAATGAGTTAACCAACAAGTTGCATGCATGTAAGTAACAGTGTTTTCATTGACTGTGCCACAATACAGCGCTTTCAATGACTCAGTAAAAGTCACTTTTAAATTCAAATCTGTAATATCATTATAATGTGAAAAAATGGACTTTGCGTCGTGGATGATATAAATTAGACGAGAAATATTGGCCCTGTAATCTGTAAATATATTCGAGTATTTACTGTCAGTGTAGATCATAATCCTGATACAAATGATTTTTGTACTCTGCTGTTTGTGGCAAAATTTAATTCCAGGATTAAAAACTAATTCCAAGCTGGTATTTCTGAACTGGAAACAACAGATGAGATGAAAGGGAAATTGGAACTTCTAACGGAAACAAACAGACAAAATTGTGATCACTATTAGGAAGTGACTAAAGTTCATGTGATCACATCCCAGCAAACCATTTAACGTTTGCGGCACGTTTTCTGAACGTTTTCTTATGTTTTGTGGACGTTTCCAAAAAACGTTTTTTGGATGACAGTTTGTGGACAGTTTTGGACTTTTAAAAACGTTACTTTGTGACGTTCTAAGAACGTTCCAAGAACTTTCCCAGAACATAAACAAGTATTAAAAGTTACATACACTATAAACTAAATGTCTATTTACTGGAATTAAGCTACGTTGCCAGATAGTAAGTGCAAATTTACAGAAATGAATGGAGTGGGAACCAGACTAAATTACACCCATGTGGGACCCTTTTGGGCAGGTCTGGGCTAGTCCTTAAGTGGCCCCATCAGCCAAAACTGTATGAGGCCCATACCGGCAACCCAATTGGGACCACTCAGTTGCCCATCAAAGGCTTGCTGGCTGGGATTATATATATATATATACGATATATAAAGCTACGCAAGTATACAAATACGACTAACCTACTAACCACTACAACTAGGCATTGTCATGACCTTTATATTCAACTTTTCCTGCCATGATGAAGTCATGGTTTTCCATGAACAATTACAATATTTGAATACAAATGGAGATTTAATACAATTGTTCACCTATGTTTGCAAAAAATCCATATTTCTATGTAAAATTGTTTGAATATTTACACATTATGGTCAAGAAAGTGTGATTTTAGACTAAACACCAACATTTAACATGACTTTTGTGAACACAAATTTCCCCAGTTCTGATTGGTCAGTTGGTACGTCCAGAAAAAAACGTTTTTTAAATGTCACAAAAGAACGTTTAATGTTGGTACATTTTGCAACGTCCAAAAAACGTTACACGAACGTTCTGGAAAAACGTACTTATTAAGACCTCCGAGTTATACGTAAACTGAAACGTTTAAGACACGTTTTAAAAACGTTTTTGAAGACAAAGACGTAAGTATATACCTATACAGAACCTAACCAAAATGTTTTTTAAACGTTTTGTGTTAGTTTCTTTACGTTTGATTTCAAAGTTTTTAAAACGTCACTAGAAGACCATTTAATTTATGTACATTTTCTAACGTCCGAAAAATGCTTTTTCAAATGTCGCAAAATACCGTTTCATGTAGGTACATTTTGTAACGTCCGCAAAACGTCCTGGAAAAACCTCTGAATTGTACGTAATCTGCAACATTTTATACGCATTTTAAAAACGTCCTTTTAAGACGAAGACGTAAGTGACCTAGTAGAACCTAACCAAAACGTTTTTTTTTACGTTTTGTGTTTGCTGGGATGCTGAAGCAAAATCCTTCCAAAACAAGGTTTACATGCAATGCTACATCCTGGGTTCAACAATGCCTTCATCAGCTCAATATCAAATATTCATGATCTCAATATACAGGGGCAGCTTCCTGTGGGATACTGCTAATACAACCACAACCAAATCACAAGCAGAAATATATTATGTCACCCCACAGTCTTGTTGTTTTATTACTAATTTGTTCCTCAGTTTCGGGGGGGTGTCTGGGTAAATGTTGATGCCTTGAAGGTAACTGATGAGGGCTTGAATTTTATACAGATCAGACCGTCTGGCTAGTGGGTACCAGCTGATCTAGACGAGTACATTTTTCAAGACCAGCATCTATCCAAATTCACCAAGGATAGGTACATGTAGGCCTACAAACTATAATTAATGTATAGTTGGAATCCCAACTTGTTATTGCATGTGATTAGAAACTTGTCAAGTGAATGCAAACAAGACACGCTTTATTCATTTTTAGTGTGAAATCTGACAGTGACTTAGAAGATTCATGAATCACCAACCCACTGGTCTAATAATGGTATAGGAAATCAGCTGATCCGAGGAAAAGTTGCATGCCTGTGGAAAATGAGGTGGAAAAAAAAACTACCCAAATGTCAACCGATCAATCGGAAAATAAAATACTTGCAAGTCAGAACTTCTAAAACTATTAAAACCACTGTAAACATGTTCAATTTTGTTGTCCAACATGTCACTTTCATTTTTGTGTCTTTGAACAGTTAAAAAACCTACGGTTGTCAAAAATATTAAAAAGAATGGCGGCCATCTTGATAATAAAAAAATTGAAATAAAAAGCCCTCCTCCTTACTTTGAAAAAAACAACCAGACTTTATTTACTTGGTCTCGTGACATTTTGCACTGTTAATGCCCTGGGCTATTGTTGAATATTTTTGATAGACACCATGATGATCCCATGATCCTTCAAACCCATTTATCACCCATTCCTTTTTGCTACATGTAGTTCTGAGCATGCACACGTAGTTCTGAGCATACACGCGACTGGTGAAAACAATGGACAAGGAACGGTACGGTCTGCTGCCACCAGTGTCTCATTGAGCAAAAAACTTAATTCCAGGATTACAAACAAATTCCAAGCTGGTATTTCTGAATTGGAAACAACAGATGAGATGAAAGGGAAATTGGAACTTCTAACGGAAACAAACAGACAAAATTGTGATCACTAAGGAAGTGACTAAAGTTCATGTGATCACATCCCAGCAAACCATTTAACGTTTTCGGCACATTTTCTTATGTTTTGCGGACGTTTCCAAAAAACGTTTTTTGGATGAAAGTAACTTATTACACCCATGTGGGACCCTTTTGGGCAGGTTTGGGCTAGCCCTTTTTAAGTGGCCCCATCAGCCAAAACTGTATGGGGCCCATATGGGCAACCCAATTGGGACCACTCAGTTGCCCATCAAAGGCCCAACAGGGCCCCCGCTTGGGCTTGCCAACTGGGATTAAAATGGAAAGATACGATATATAAAGCTACGAATGTATACAAATACGACAACCTACTACACACTACAAACTAGGCATTGTACCTTTATATTAAACTTTACCTGCCATGATGAAGTCATGGTTTTCCATGAACAATTACAATATTTGAATACAAATTTTCACCTATGTTTGCCAAAAAATCCATATTTTTATGTACAATTGTTTGAATAATTACACATTATGGTCAAGAAAGTGTGATTTTGGACTAAACACCAAAATTTAACATGACTTTTGTGAACACAAATTTCCTCAGTTCTGATTGGTCAGTTGGTACGTCCAGAAAAAACTTTTTTAAATGTCACAAAAGTACGTTGAATGTTGGTACATTTTGCAACGTCCAAAAAACGTTACACGAACGTTATGGAAAAATGTACTTAAGACCTCCGAGTTATACGTAAACTGAAACGCTTAAGACACGTTTTAAAAACGTTTTTGAAGACAAAGACGTAAGTAACCTATACAGAACCTAACCAAAATGTTTTTAAACGTTGTGTGTTAGTTTCTATAACGTTTGATTTCAAAGTTTTTTAAACGTTCACGGAAATACTTTTTTAAAACGTCACTAGAAGACCATTTAATTTATGTACATTTTCTAACGTCCGAAAAATGCTTTTTCAAATGTCGCAAAATACCGTTTCATGTAGGTACATTTTGTAACGTCCGCAAAACGTCCTGGAAAAACCTCTGAATTGTACGTAATCTGCAACATTTTATACGCATTTTAAAAACGTCCTTTTAAGACGAAGACGTAAGTGACCTAGTAGAACCTAACCAAAACGTTTTGTTTACGTTTTGTGTTTGCTGGGATGCTGAAGCAAAATCCTTCCAAAACAAGGTTTACATGCAATGCTACATCCTGGGTTCAACAATGCCTTCATCAGCTCAATATCAAATATTCATGATCTCAATATGCAGGGGCAGCTTCCTGTGGGATACTGCTAATACAACCACAACCAAATCACAAGCAGAAATATATTATGTCACCCCACAGTCTTGTTGTTTTATTACTAATTTGTTCCTCAGTTTCGGGGGGGTGTCTGGGTAAATGTTGATGCCTTGAAGGTAACTGATGAGGGCTTGAATTTTATACAGATCAGACCGTCTGGCTAGTGGGTACCAGCTGATCTAGACGAGTACATTTTTCAAGACCAGCATCTATCCAAATTCACCAAGGACATGTAGATACATGTAGGCCTACAAACTATAATTAATGTATAGTTGGAATCCCAACTTGTTATTGCATGTGATTAGAAACTTGTCAAGTGAATGCAAACAAGACACGCTTTATTCATTTTTAGTGTGAAATCTGACAGTGACTTAGAAGATTCATGAATCACCAACCCACAGGTCTAATAATGGTATTGGAGTCTCCTAGAACAATGCCTAAATTATTGGGCTTATCAGTCCATCGGTACGTGTGCAGGGAAAATTTTGAGCACTGCAAGTACATATATGCAATATGCCAGAGACTACAATACAGAAAGCAATAGCACGATGTGAGACGAAGTAAGTAAAAAAAAAACATCTTTAGCGTCCCAACCCGCTTCCTTTTTGGCAGCTGCCTGGATTATTTTAGGATTTTTTTTTACCAGTGGAAACAGGAATGCAATTTGGAATTAACAAAAACAACGAGGAAATTCCAATCTTTACTGGACTTTGTACAGTGTTTTTCAATTTTCAATTAGTATGAAGTGAAAAACGAGGAAATCAGCTGATCCGAGGAAAAGTTGCATGCCTGTGGAAAATGAGGTGGGAAAAAAAACTACTCAAATGTCAACCGATCAATCGGAAAATAAAATACTTGCAAGTCAGAACTTCTAAAACTATTAAAACCACTGTAAACATGTTCAATTTTGTTGTCCAACATGTCTCTTTCATTTTTGTGTCTTTGAACAGTTAAAAAAAACCTACGGTTGTCAAAAATATTAAAAAGAATGGCGGCCATCTTGATAATAAAAATTAAAAAAATAAAAGCCCCTCCTCCTTACTTTGAAAAAAACAACCAGACTTTATTTACTTGGTCTCGTGACATTTTGCACTGTTAATGCCCTGGGCTATTGTTGAATTTTTTTAATAGACACCATGATGATCCCATGATCCTTCAAACCCATTTATCACCCATTCCTTTTTGCTACATGTAGTTCTAAGCATGCGCACATAATTCCGAGCATGCACACGTAGTTCTGAGCATACACGCGACTGGTGAAAACAATGGACAAGGAACGGTACGGTCTGCTGCCACCAGTGTCTCATTGAGCGAATGAAAAAAAATCGCAAAAACAAACGAACAAATACAAAATGGTTAATATAAAGCCATGTAGTCCATTGCAAAGTAAACTTCGTTTCGTGAATTTAAAAGGTCAAATTTATTCCAAGGGTCCTTAAAATTCAAAGTTAATGTTTGATATCATTGTCCAAGGATCCTAACAGCGTTTTATCAGAACTGATTAGATTTATTAGCTTGTGCACACAACAAGCCCCTATTGTTGGTAGACTGAAGTATACCCAAAAAGGAATGCCACTCGTTTACGGAGGGAGGTTTATAGACAACAATTGTGAGATCAGGCGATTTCTTTTTATAGAACATATTTTTATACAATTTATTTTTACATGCAATGTTTTCCAAACTTTCCCCTTTTTGTTTGGATGTTAGTTTGCTTCTATTTAATACCGTCAAGTTTATTTTCAAGATTCCCAAACAAAATGCTGCCAGAATGGCATCAACTGTTTCAATAAAACTTTTATTAGGCAATGCTTATGTTCGTTTTGTTAACCTTAACCCCCTATGATGCAAGCAAAATAAAAAATTGGAGGGTTTGGGACTGTTACGGTTTTAAAGTCCGTTTCTTGATTGTATTTTTACAATTTTAGTGAAAAGCAAAAACTCTGAACATTACTCACACTACACCCTGGTCGTGCTTGCCAACATCATTCAAATTATTGACCAAAAAAATGACCCCCAAAAAACCTGCTGACGGGTTTGAAAGATCAAGTTATTTTCAACATGCTACAAGGCTCATCATATGATGTCCAATATAATGGAATGAATTGTTGTTTTCACGATGATTTGTCATTTCTATTAGAAAATTCAGATACAAGTATTGTTTCTGTTTTGTGATGAGAGTAATGAGACAACCTCTGCATAAACTTTATTTTAAATAAAGAAACTTCCAGAAAGTTTGTAATTTTGGGTTCATCATCACAGTGTCAATCATCTACTGTATATCATGTTACAGACACCCCTTGAATCCACGTTTGTTTAAAGCTTATAGTACCACATTGTTTATTGGCTAATTAGCTTCCCCAAAGCCACATTCCTGGGGTGAGATTGGCCAAAAATGCAAAAATCCACGAAATCCACGAACAAATCCATGAGGACCCCAGATCAACGTTTGTATTTGCCTTGAGTATGGTATTTTACGGGAGACGTCGGGGTGCCGCGGCGGCTCTGGCAGCCAAGCGAACCGCTACAATGTGTTTGTGCAGTCAAGCGTAACCTATACACAATAATCCAACAATGGATTGAAACTGCACAAACAGCGGCCAATGGCGTCATCCGGCCTGGTGGCACTGTTTAATCCAGCAATGGATTGAAACTGCACAAACAGCGGCCAAGTGCATCATCCGGCCTGGTGGCACTGTTTTTTGGCGCCAAATTCCGTCATCCAAGGGGTTAAATTGGCTATATCCACTTTTACAGGTAAAAACACCTTTAGGAAAACATCTCAGGAATTCCAGATTGCAAAAGAGATTCTTTAAAAATTCTGAAATCCCCACAAAAAATCCTAAAATCAGGAAACATCCTAAGAAATCTCCCCCCTGACATTCTTTGTTCAGTCAAGCAGTAAACCACTCAAGCAGAGAAAGAAGCCGACTGCTTGCCGAATGGTTGTATTTTCAACCAAAGATTTAACCCTCAAAAGTTAATTGAAAAAGAAAAAAGTTGTGTTTAAAGTTTGTTTCATGTCAATTACTCTTTCGTATGATTTGAAAACTAAACTGCTAAAAGAGCAAAGTTATGGCTGTTTTCTCTTCTGGCCCACTTTTTTATAATTCCGACAGGAAAATTATGGCACTCCATACACACTACCGTACAGAGTAGTAAGCTTCTATATGCCATATTTTTAAATTTTAGTTCGTCTTTATAAACTACTGTGCAGAGAAAGTTCGGATATAATTTTCTCAAAACATTTAACATAATGAGCACCATCAGAAAGATCTGAACAAGTTTTTCTGTAGTGGTATTTGTGTATCAATGGCGAAAAACACAAGCACTACAGGTTGTTGAAACATGGTGAATATATCTGTTGTTTGCATGCTCTGGTGTGCCTGTGGTTTAATTCCTTGTCGAGTAAACTTGACATTGGTAAGGAAAGGCCTAAGGGAAACTTCAACAGAGTTTCTAGATTAGAGTTCATTGAACTATCATAATTACAAGTATATCACGAGTTACAGACACCTTGGACCTTGGACCAGATAACAATAGGCTGACCTCCCCTGGACATCAGAAAGCCTGTCATAAACCTGCTTGGTCAGGGTCACTGTCAGGTGTTACACTCACCTGTTGCATTGCCCAATCTCGCTGCCAAAAGTTGAAGGACAAGACCGAGGACTGTGGACCACATCAACACCCACAGGAGCTGAACACCAAATTTAAATTATCAGACAAATTATATTTGAATATCTCAAAATAAAATGGGATTTGTAATGGAATTTCTTTATGACATGAATAGATGTTGGACAACGTTATTTCACAATACTTTAAACGTCCAGGACCCTTGTGGTAATTCTAGAGAGTAATTGCAAAATTTGGGTTTTACGTTAACCCTAATAACTACCCTAAGCCTTGCTAACTCCAACAGCAGGTTTTGTCTAATTTTGATGGGTTCAGTACTGCGCAGGGCCTATAATTGGCACCATTACTTTACATGCCCCAATTTGTCTAAAGCCGTGATTTCATTGGACTTTTTCTTCCGCGACCTCGAGTCACGAAAACTTACCATGACATACGTTTGCGTAAATCTACCGTTTGTTCCCATTTGGACTTTTATAACTGCGACAGAACGTTTATTCGCCTTGCGAGGCTGTCAGAATGTCACACATTGCAGGCACTGTGCACAATCACCTTTGACCTGAACAGGATCGATAGATGCAGTAACCTATAGCGTAATTTTTCGTGCACTAAATCACTCAAATCTGCCATGTTTCAAAGCAGCGAACAGACGAAAAACGTATTTGTTGTATGTACGTACAGGGTCATCTATCGGTTCGCTCCGCTGGTAAGCGCTAGCGCAACTGCATGTAATCACTAGGTGGGTGTACTATATACACAGAGACAGTGGCCATATACATGTACCACCATTTTCGTGCACACGGTCACTGTGTAGTTGACGTAATACAGGAAGTTGCATTGTTTACACAATGGTTTTCTCACGTGGTCACAGTAGTTCTACAGTGAGGGGCCGTTTCCACTGGACTTTTTTATCGTCCCTGTGATGACTTTCCGTGGCCTCGCGGATATCTTCCGCGACCGCTTTCGGCCTGGTTGTTTTACACCAAGGTCGCAGTAAGTTGACAGGGGTTGACAGGGATGTTAGCTTACCGCGTGTCCCCATTGGACCTAATATTTTCATATTATGTATGAACCACAGCAAAATTTCAACAGAGCCACAACAACAGTGGTGGTGAACGTCAAACCTTTTTTTTTTTCACATTTTCTAGGAGAAGGTATCACGTTTTAGTTTATAAATAGTTTAATTGGAAGCCACGTCTTAAATATTTCTTGACAACACTGACGGGTTATAATTGGAGAAATTATTATTGTACAAACACAAATGTATTGTTATTATGCTATATTCTGAAAAGGAGTTAATTCTATTACCAAGTAAAAGTACATTCTTTTCCATGACTAAATTTAAAAAAACAAAATTTAATAATAAAAAATTGAAAACCACCACCTTCTTTTACAACTGGAAAAGAAATGTTCCAACCAGAGCCTTCCCGCAGCTTAACCTTAACCTCACATAAAGCTACAAAATACTACTAGTAGTAAACTGTAGTATGCAGTACTCTCACCTATTTGTGTAAGTGCTTGTAGTAATTTTTAGTATTTGATACTTCACCCCAAATAAAGTACAAAGTAATATGTAGTACTACTGTAAATTTGTTGCTTGGGTTGAAGGCAAAATTTCTGTTTTCATCTACGGCGGGAACAAAGCATGAACTACTGGTTTTCAGAGATGATACAATTTTTTATCTCAGCCATCTAATTCATTGACACAAATATAATTTACCCAGTAACTTAACTGTATTACATAGAAGTAGTACTCTGTAGTTGCAAGTATCTTGACTGCTGTCATGATACACTCAATCATCAAAGACAGAGAGACTCAGTGCTACAGAATACTAAGTAGTATTTCGTAGTACACAGGTCTTCATCCGAAATGAATGCCTAGGATGTTATTTTTAGGGTTAAAATGGAAGGACTTAAAATCACAAAGCCAGAGGCTGAAAGTTAAGCCTGAAGCTGAAACTCACATTTGACAAAGTGCACTATTTACCTCTTGCGTACGGATGACGCCATAGGGCGCAAAAAACATTGCCACCAGGCCGGATGACGCCATTGGCCGCTGTTTGTGCAGTTTCAATCCATTGTTGGATTATTGTGTATGTAACACATTGTAGCGGTTTGCTTGGCTGCCAGAACCGCTGCAACACCCCGACGTCTCCCGTAAAATACCGTGCTCAAGGGGTTAACAGAGGACACACTCATTGAAACTGATTAACATGAACTTTGAATAAAGAGAGGTGTTCATACTATTAAACTTACCTTGTATTCGGCGACAGCACCCGACTGCAGATCCGACTCAATATTACCTGGATCGAGGTATGCTATACTCATGAGAAAGCCTGGACCAGTGAATGCCCATAGCTTACGTAAGCTAAATTTGGTCTGCAAAGAAGTGAATTGAATCAAAAGCATGTCATTGTGGTTGCATTGTGCCATTATAAGTGATGTTGTGATTGATGCACATGTGCAAAGTTGTTAAATGTGTAATGGCAAATTCCAAGGGATTTTTTTTCCTTGTAAAGATCTCTGAAGATTATTCAAATGAAAATGCATTACAACTACTCGCAGACTGGAATGTTAGGAGACTTGCCGACTCTTTCATACGTCTATTAAGAGGAATCCTTCTTAAAGGCTTCAGTATAAAGCATTCTAGAAAGAGATTTTACTTTAATACCCCCCGACTAAATTCGGTCAGGAACAGCAAAATCGTGGACAATAAGTTACCAACCCTTCTTGTTAACAACTGCTATTTCAAGATTTATGTCAGCAAAATCCGCAAAAAAATGAGGCAGAAATCAACTTGCATATCACCCAACACAGAAAACACAAACTTTCTTCGCCATTATATCAAAATTAAAGGTTGTGCCGACTGTTAATATAATTCTTAACACAAACGGATGGTTATTTTCCAAGATTTCGCTGTTCCTGACCAATTTTGGTGGGGGTATTATACCCCTTCCATCCGGCTGTCACCGATGGGAGGCTGGTATACCAAGAACGGGTTGTGCAGCCAAGTATAAACATAAACAATATGCACCACACTGAATAGAGTGGTCCTATTCATCATGTGAATGAAAGCTTTGTTTGAAAAAGCTCCATTTATTCACTACAATCCCATTCAAGAACAATACAGTTGAAACATGGATGGATTGAGTATGCACAGGAATGCGCATATGGACGACAACCGGTCAGGCGGTCTTTTTCAAACTGCGGTTAGGCCAAATAAAAAAAAAAACATGTTTAGCGTCCTGCCTTTTTGAAAAATAGGAAGGAGGAGGCCCTTTTTTTTTCTTCTTTTTTTTCAAAATGGCCGCTCGACACATTTTCCAAGACGTCCGGCTGGGCTATTTTTCAAGATGGCCGCCAGCATACACAAGGTGATGCTAGAGTCTAAAAATACGACTTTTTGTTTTGGGATTTATTTTTTTCTTCGAAAAAGATCAAATATTCTTCATTTTTTTTCGTGTTTTTTCATTTAAAAAAAAAAAAAAAAAGCAGGCGGCTTCAAAAAAGGAAGCGGGCGGGGACGCTAAACATGGATTTTTTTTTATTTGGCCTTATGGCTTTTGTAAAATCTTTCCCAAAGCATGAATGGAATCTTGGAAGTGAGGTTTTTAGAATAAGAAATCTATTTATACCCCTTGTGTCTCTGGAATGTCAATGGTTCCTGGGTTGATGGCCACTTCTTCCACGTCTTCTATTGGGATGTCCTTGCTTGCAGACTGGGCGACAATGACTTGCCCGGATTCATTGTTGCGGAAGTAACACCCTGTACTGGCCTGATTAACAAGAAGTGGCTTGGCCTCCTCTTCCAGACTCCCCATGGTAAACAATGGTTGGCAAACTTCGGAAAAAAAGAAAAGAAAAATGAACCTTATAGATCAATAAACTTGAACCCTACTTAACACTGGGTCATGACCCGGCGATACTATCACCCAGATAATGTCTCTGACTAGATCTCTGTAGCGGCTAGTCTTGGTTCAAGACGATAGTGACCGATTATGGATCGTGCAGCGTCGCGTAAATTCGTTTCATGCAGTGTATCCTCTAACGGTATGATTAGACCAACTCATGAGCTCGCACTATCGTCTTAGAAATCCTGCACCAGCGGTTTAACTTTTTCTTTATTTTTCCCTCGGCTTTCCAAGGGAACCAATCAGCGATTGCAAAACGAACAATACGATGATGCTGTTGTTGGTGACTCGTATGGCCGTGGATAAGGGCAATGACTGAACGTCTAATAAAGGCCCAGTCGTGTCACCGTGCCTATCTGGAGCTGCACAAAACTTTAATAATTCATCAAACAATCCACAAGGGAAACTGACTAGATACTGACAATTTGGAAGACCGCCAACATAGGGCAAGATAGCTCAGTTAGTAGAACGCCGGTACGGTAACCCGGAGGTCGCAGGTTCGAATCCCGCTCCTGCCAGTTTCTTTGTTCACTTTGAAAAACTTTAATAATACGAATTTCCTCCCTGATTTCTGACAGTGCTTTGACTTTTAATATTTTCCTGTTACATGATTCGCAGATGTGATGTGATGCAGAAGTATAATCCCCAATGATAGCCTATCCTTAAGAAAAGCAGCAATGTCACGTTTATTTAATAATAGATCGAGAAATATATGTTTTGCATGTTACAAATGGGTTATTCCATGAAATTGAGACGCGCACACATTTTGGCATTCTTTTATCATGTAATTGTTTTTCTTGTTTAAACTAAACTGGCTTTAATGATGATTATGGTATGGACTAAAAGAGTAAAAGGAAGCCTTTCGAATGATACAGAACATGAGGGCATTATATCTGATATATTTATGTTTTGTCACCAAGTGTGATGGTGTCCCGGGCTAAATTATGGGGTCATTTTGTGACATAAAAACTTACAAAGTACAAATAGGGTTCAGAGGTTTAAAAAATTTACAATTTTTTTCTTTTACATGAGAAGTAAGGAAAAACTGCATGTAACTTAACAACAACAAATCATATTTTCAGTATCTCTTAGACCCCGTTCCCACTAGATCCACCAATTGCCGGATCTGATCCACCTTTTGCCAAATTGCCGGATCAGATCCCCCAATTGGTGGATCAGATCCTGCAATTGTGTAAGTGGGAACGCTAACCGTTATAAGGTGGATCAGGATCTGATCCACCTTTCTTGATCCATCTAAAGACCAGGATACAGATCCCCCAATTGGTGGATCAGATCCTGCAATTGGTGGATCACGATCAAGTGGGAACGCAAAAGGTGGATCTGATCCGGCAATTTGACCTGTCAACATCCGGCTGGTGCACGAGTGGCGCGTAAAGTTTGCGGTCTGATGAACGAAGAAATACGTTTAGGCGTGTAGCTCATGTGAAAATTTTCCACGTGCACGACATGCACAATAAACAACTACTGAACTACGGGCTGTATACAAAATGTGTCACCACGCGTGCGCGATGCGAGCGTGCATGCATCCATTCAACGTACATGTGTATTCCTTTCGTTCCGTACTGGAAAGTCGTCCGCTTCTAAACCTTTTTCATTCGTGTAATTTTACTTATTTTTCCATCCATAAATAATTCCGTGTTAGTGTATAGCCTGCAGCGTGTCATAGAACAACAACAACCGTAGCAAAGTTTGAAGAAAATACGTTTTACGATCCGATTCGAGCCAGTATACATGTACTTATAATAGTACGTTAAAAAGTTTGTAGTTTGTACTGCTCCAAGACGAAGCTGTACTAGCACCATGGGCAAAATCAGACTGAGAAGCATTTGGATTTCTTCCTCCATGTTGAAACTTCGAACATCAAAACATCGCACATGTATTTGACCCGTCCCAGCATGCAACGCTGCCACAGAGCGCGCGCTCGGCAAGCAAGCGCATGCGTAATACCGAACTCAGTGACCTTTCGGACTTGACACTTCCGTTCGAAAAGGTGGATCAAGCATAAGTGGGAACGCGACTTGCGGTTTCGTTGCGGTTAGACAACGGTCACACCAAAATGCCGGATCTTGATCCACCTTTCCCCAATTCGAGTGGGAACGCGGTCTTACATCTTTTCTGTTATATGGCTAACAAATCTGTGGTTAAGGAGGTAACGGATGGTGTCCCACTCTGTTATATTTTGTTACATCCTGCCTGCATTTCTAGCTTTCTTACTTTTCATCAAATGAAGTCTGAATTAAATTTCTTTTCTTTTGTGTGATTACCATTTTAATAAAATTAACTTGTAGAGTCAATATATTGGACTGCCTTTTCAAAATTGGGGAAAAATTGACTAGGATGTAACGGTGGTGTCCCACGTTACATCCTAACAATTTTGGGAACTTTCTTCCATAATTTATCTGTAAGCAGTATGTGAAATGTCCATGCAACATGATAACAAAGACTTGGAGAACCTCTTTTTAATAACATAAAAAAGACCCCCTAAATTGGTGTCATGTGTTAGTTTTCCACCCTTGATGGAGTGGTGTCCCATGTTACATCCTTGCAGGCTTGCCAAATCAATTATTACATCAAATGTTTTAGCCAACTGTATTTGATGGGTATATAAAAGGATAACATTTTCTAACTACCACATACAGATTTAGATGCTTTATCATGATTATTTATGAATTATGAGCAACATAAACTAAGATGTAACCGGGACACCGTGTCCCTTGTTACATCGTTGATTTATCCATAGTAAGTCTATGGGAGTTCATGTGAAACTTAAGAGAGAGGACCCTAAACTAAATATTATGTCACAATGAATCTAACCTATGATGAAATAATTGTATAGAATCTCATGTGGTGTAACAAATTTATTTTACACCAATTTAAAATGTTTACCAATATGTCACACATTGTGTCTCAACTTCATGGAATGACCCAAATACAAGTCCTTTCCACAAACAGTCTTTTGCAAACTAACTTACAAGAGAACTGCAACTTTGAGGAATCTGTCAAGATATGTGTATTTTTTCCCGTTACAGGAGTTCCACAACCCTCAAGAATCTATGTATGACTTTTAATTAATTTGTTAATTAATTAGCATATTAATTAGCATATTAAGGAAGAAATACTTGCCGCTTTTAAGCTTGTTTAAAAAAATTGCCCACAAGGTAATTCTGGGGATGAAATTAATGCTTTTATGGAAGCCCAAGAAAAATCAAGTAATTTTAATTAATTAGCATCATAATTAGGATTTGGTTAACTTTTCTAGCCCTGCTAATTGTACATACTTTTGTGTAATAAAGAAACAACAGTTCCAATTCTTGTCAAGAACAGACATGATCTCCGACTCTTTTTTCAAAAAAAGTGTGGCCCTGAAAAGGGCCAGGTTTTTTGTGGTGTTTTGTACTAGACTAGTAGCTTGAAAATTCCAGCTCTAGGCTAGTAGCTTTTAGTACCATGGACGTTTTCTTTCCTCAATAGGAAGTACAGAAGCTTGGTTGCTTCCTTTGACTGGCACAGACTCTTGCAAGTTGCATGGTGCTTTGACTATTAAATGCATACCCCCTTTTTTTTGCCATTTTAGCACTCCAACCGAAGCATTTTTTACCCTTAATAGAAATCAGGATATCAACAAAAATCGACAATTTAAGAAAAACGTGCCATTTAAAAGGAATAAAAATCTTCAAAATTACAGTCGCAAAAGAGGAAAAACTAACAACGTCTGTCCAAATGAAAAGGATTCACACTGTACAATTCACAAGGCCGGATTTTTTGTTAGGAATTCATTGAAAAAAAATGTACAAAATTAATTAACTAACTTGGTGACAGTTACTATCTGGCGATAGATCATGTCAAAATGCAAATGTTTAAAAAGGCAATAAAGGGTCCAAGTAGGCAAACCTTATGAACTGGAAACAGCTGTATCCGAGCAAGGAGGTAGTGTCCGGAGCATGCAAAGAGTGACGTTCGGCACGTGCACGTAAACTATCTCGTCCGTCACGCGCGCGAGTGAATAAAGTAACGGATACCCAAGGCCAACATTATATAGTAAACAATTGCAAAGGGAAAGAATTTGAAATTCCCAAGATTCATCCAGTAAAATTCCCAAGAATTCCCAAGGCAATGGAAAACACTGTACAAATTCATTTAACAGAGCCACTGATCTCTATATAAACTGGATAGCTTATTGGCCATTACGCGCTGTACAAGTAACTGAAGCCACCACCCGCCATATTACCACTTCCAATTTACCACTGATCGCTATGTAAGGAGAACGAGGATGAAAGGAGACCCTGGGGACAAGGTTGGAAAACCTTTTGTATTGGGAGTGATAACATGGCGGACGGTGGCCTCAACTCGAACAGCCGATGCGTTATCCAGTTTACATAGAGATCAGTGAACAGAGCGCCGGAAGAAGCATTTTGCGCAAGTGCAATCCATATTTTTCCCACACAAATTCCCAAGATCTTGGGAAAAATCCCAAGGAGTGGCCACAGTGGGAAAGATTGGACATCGACACTCCGCTGAAAAAGTGAAACAGGAAGTAGATGCTCATGGGAAAGGGCGCCCTCATACCTTTTATACATTTTTTAAAAAATCCCCCATGAGGAGTGAATAAAATATGATACCTGCCAACTTAAAACCAATATGTCAACATTTCAATCTGGTTTTCACATGTGATAAACTCCAGTCCTTAATTGACTGCATATTGGCCCGTCTCATCGCCTCAATAATCTAAATGACATTGTACAAATGTTTTCCCTAATTTAAAATCATGTCACTAATTACATAACACGTAACTACATCTATTATAATGGCGATATCTCCGTGATATTATTTATCCATTCACTTATTCCTTTATTTGTCTCTTCATTTCTTCATTGTGTCATCTTTTTGAAGTTTTTTCTTCATCAATGAAAATCATCCCCTCGCATTTTACACCCGATGATGGATTCACTGCAGCCGCACGCACGCGTTTACCTATCAAACGCCCTTCCCCATAGTCGAAAATAATGACGTCACAGCGTTTCATCGGACGCTGTACAAAATGATACACAGTGTCCGATCTTCCCCTTATACGATCTTTGATATAAGGCAGAAACATGTGATTACAAAAATTAAACAAATACTACGACAGCATACACAGGACATTACTTTTCGAGGTAGACTGGTTCCTGGTCACTCCATTATCGTTCCATTATGGTATTACTTGTAGCGGGTAATACTAATTACATTCATGGCCGGGTTATATATGGTATCATACCAGAGATGCATAGAGGAATTTCACATTAGCCCCTTCTGCGCACTTCCAGGTTGAAAGCGAAAATGTCAGTGGCAAACAAAACAACGCTTTTCGGCACATTCAATCATGCATGAATTAATCAGGCCACAAAAGGCAGCGCAGGCGCACGATTAGCATAAAGTTGTTTACTGTGACATTGAGATCCTCGTTTTCAAACGCGGAAGTGCGCAGATCGGCGCTAAACTCGTCGTTGTGGGATTCCTCTATTGCTCTCTTCTCAAGCGCGGCAAAAACACACGTCCATTCACCAGTGTTGTAGGTCTCGAGAACGGTTTCGCGACCACGTTTTTAGTGCCGGTTCGATTACCTTCCCCGCTTACGATACTTGCCCAATACAATGTGTCTCCAAAATAATTTAACAAGAAAGGTCAAATCAACTGTGTGACCATCAAGTTTTTAATTTTAGGCATTGGGACAAAGGTAGCCCAGTTGCATCTGTGTGTTTACTTGCCTGGCTAATTATGTAATGTGCTTTACTCTAGACACCCGTGTTGACCTACAATCCTGGACAAAACTCGTTGGGACACCCCCCCCCCCCCCCCCCCCCCCCACCCCCAATCATTGTTGGTTCGGTGTGGTTAAAAGTCGACGATTGAGGAAACTCGTGCGCAGAAAAAATTGTTATTGGCGCCAAATTCCCTAACAACGGACATCAACACTGACCGGGGGAAGGGGGGTGGTGGTCTACTGTTGAGGTGTCCCAAGAGTTTTGTCCAAGATTGTAGGTATGTTGATTACAAGCAGACGTGTCTGGGAACAGGCACGTGTTAGGCATATCCCTGAAATTAATAACCTGGCAACTGTCACTATGAATCACTTTCATTTCAGTATTCGTCAAACATTGATCACGGTTTGTGTTCAGCCAACTACCAAGCAGAGAGCCTTTTTTGTGTACATCCGTACTCAAACTTAGAGTTAATGTAGTCCGAGTAACTTGGACCCTTTATCGCCATTTTTAACATTTGGACATGATCTGGCGATAGTAGGGTCCAAGGCAAAGTTAGACGCTGCTCTATTCATTAATTCAATACGTCAAAAATCCAATCAAAAAAAATCATAATTCAAACTTACAACGGCCACCAAAATACTAGATACCCCACCATCTTAACAAGTGGAGTTCCATGATCAGATGAATGTACCAAGGTTTACTTAACATCCAAATAAAAAGTGAAATTTTACCGTTTAATTCCCAGAGACCCCCGCAGAACATGTCTTTTCGCTTTCTTGGAGTTCAAATAGAATTCCCTCCCCCATGACACGCGTGCAACCTCGAATCAATATAGTCGGACTCCCTATTATCGCGGCAACTCTATTATTGCGGCATCGGAAATTCCTTTTTTTTTTCGTTGCCAAAACTCCTTCGACTGGCAATTTTATATCCAATTCATCAAGCATTTAGGACTTTCTGCTGATTTGTGTAAAAAAATGACGATTAAAAAATGTTGTGTCGGGACTTTTAACGATTTTTAATAAATATTCACGTTTTCCAAAACTTGTACATTTTGCCTCACCGTGTCTGCTAAAAGGTACCGTCTATATTTTAACATGAATCTTTAATGGTGCTCTGTCCATGGAAGTTCCATTGTCTGGTTCCCATTCTACAGCTGCAAATGCAAAATGACGCCGAAGGACGATATTTCCACCGCGAAATCGTAGAAACATTTACGGGATCAAAATAAGGACAGTGCGGTAAAACAAATAAAACGACGCACCGTGTAAAGTGAATGGCGCCCCCAATCGTCAATCAGTAGACTTGTCTCAGTGAATTTTGTCGCCTTCGAGGGGGGACAGGGTGTTAAGAAATCATCTTGCAGGGCCTAATCGTCTTTAATCAACTTGAACTTTACAGGGAAAATATCAGACTTTATTCAGGGGATGTTTTGGTCAAACATTAACCATGAATAAAATGTTGAAATCATTGTAAAAAACACTTCCCACATACCGCGATAATAGGCCCTACAGAGTCTGTACTCCGCCGAGCAATGACGAGGAATGACGAGCATGTCTATTTTCACAGGCATCGCATGGGAATAAACCAAACCACCGTCGGATTTTTTATGTCAGTTTAAAAAAAGCAAGAGTTATACAACACAAAAGACAGGACAATTCGGGAAGGTTAGTGAGCAATCTCTATTCCGATCGGGAAACGTGATATCACCCTGATAAGTACCGCGGTAATACAGCGTCCCATCCTACTCATCCTCGACTCCATGGGCGCGTGTGCGTTCCTCCACTAACCCCTGGCCGTGAGGAATACGTTAACGACGCTGACTGGCTATTCGAAATGAATAGTTATGTCTGAAAGCGAACCGCGCGCGTAATCCGAATGTTGAACGCCCTGTGTGCGCTTGCGCTCGCGCCCGCGCCCGCGCCCGCTTTAACATCCTGTTCGTCACGTCACATCAGCAAAACGACTCCGAGCACTTTTTTCCATTATCAAGACAAGGCCACTAGTCTTGGTGGCTACGATAAACGATATGGATTTTTTCTGGTCGGGAAATTCATGTATTTTATGTTTAAACAGATAAAAAAGGCACACATTATAAATTCGAGTCGAGGCCGGAAATCAATTTTTCCAATCGATAGTAAATTTACTTATTTATCCAGTTCAAGAAAGCAGCTCATTCTCAATGACAGTGTTTTCCGCCGTTGCAGAAGATGCATCGAAAGGTTTGACAAATTTGCGAAAACAGCTGAGAAAAACATTTGGAAAATTACAAAACTGACATCCGGCGATAATGGGCGGAAACGGTCATGACGGTCGTCATACTTTTCCTTCCTCCCGATCCCACCAGGTCGGCTGTTACTACTATTCAGTGCAGTGTTAGATTTAACGTCAGGCGGGAAAAACATTAGGCATCATTATTAGAAGCTAATCGCATCCTTCCAAACGATTGATTCTACAAATACAACCTTCCTACTAAAAACCACTGCGTCGCGCGTTAAACACATCGACTGCAGTCCTAATTACCATATCCCACTATCACCGCGTTCGATTACTTACCCCGCGCTTACTCGTACAAGCGCGAGCCCGTTCGATTTAGCTCTCGCGTGACTTGTCGCGCTTACTCGGGCCTGGCTCTACTAACCGACTCGCCGAGCGGGTTAGTAGGGTAAGTATCCCATAAGGCCATGCTAAAAACATGGCTGCCACGTCCGACGATGCGCCAGCGGTGGGAAACTAATTCAAAACAGCGACAAATATGGACATTCGAAGGTAAACAATAACGTAGGCCAACATGTCACAATTTGGTACAGTAATTTTTCAGTATAGACCTACTGATTTTTTAAAACATGGGCAGTGCAGGGACTCCGGTGAAATTGTTTGAGAAAGTCAATGTACAAAAGCAATTTCACCTGTGTACATATCATGTGTAGGCCTACCCCAGATTTTATGAACTTTGGATACAACCAAATCACATAATTTCATTTGAAAAAGAGATTTGAATATCTGAAAAAAATGGCATTATTGCTGTTGTTTCTAAAGGAAACTTTTGATTTTATTACTTAGCCATGAAGGTGCATGAGTTGTCCCTATTGTGCCGTTTCAGAAATTGTGTAAACTGGTGTGAGCTAATAACTAAGTATTACTCATTGGACACAAAATAATTAACAGGGTTTATCTTTTATACTAGGAAGAACTTGGCCATACATGTTCTTCCACTTCTGTTTACTGGAAGAAGGAAGGGGAGAGGAGGCCGTATCAGTTTCAGTGAGTCTTCAGGAGCATTTCAATGGACTTCCAGAGAGTAAGTACTGTAGGAGTGTAGCTAAATCTTACATCTTTTATTTAATTAAACGAACGGTTCACACTCTAAAATTAAGGCCTGGAACAAAGCATCAACTTTAAGACCTTCATTATGAAACCTTTTGACCCCGGTCAAAATACTTTTTTTTAATGCAAGTCGCCCGTCACAAGACAAATATGACCGGCATAATACTGTGAATGATGCACTGCCATCAACTATATACATGTACAATTAAATATGCAAGTACAGTTTCAGCCATATGCACTAAAAATATGACAACTACAATGCTCTTTGAAGGTAGTGAAATTTTTGCTGGTTATGCCCACAACTTGTTCCTTTCTTAGCCTGCCCATGTACTCGGCTCCAGTTCAGGAAAATTTACTTTTTCCATGTCCTGCCCTGAGCAGCATTGTGAAGCACATTTAAGATCTACACACTCCCCAATATTTTTCAAATGCTAGTGCTAGTTTTTGCTGTAGATCTGTCATTCAGTTGAAATACTGTTTGTAGAGATTGCTGTGCTAGCTTCACTGAATTTGCTCAGTTTGTTTCTATGTTGAAGTCTAAATCATTAAAATGCATATAAGTTCATGCCTACATGGCTATTACACGTTTAGCAAAGAAATGTGTTTTTAAGTTGACTACTTCTTTGTTGTAAATAATTGGGGATGTGGTTTATGTACACAGTATTTATATTGCTTTTTTGTACTTCTTTAGGAAAACATGGACTTGGAACATGGTACTTGACCGTAAGTAAATCGGCCGCCTCAACCATCACCACAATTCTTCGTGATCATGGAGAGGGGGGCTATGCAACCATCCCACTTCTTAAAGCACTTGATGTATGTTTCAAGTCCTACTTTGTGTGTAGTCCACAGTATCAGGATATTGCGATGGGGCATGGGAGTTCTTAGAATCAGTAGTGTATGGCATCAAGGGCATTGTTAAAAGTAGCACTATCAGAGATTTTAGAGACTTCAGCTCCAGCAAATGTACGCCCATCATAATTGTTTCAGGTAATCTAAAGTTTAATTAATGACCATAAAAAGTTGTAATAAAAACAGTACAAATATGTAAAAAAAGAATTAATAAAAATGAAGTTTATTAGTCTTTTCATTTTTTTTCGACCTGAAAAATGAAAATTCAACAGTGATCAGACCAGTACAGTACAAGGCAATCTTTATGATTGCCAAGTTCTAAAACATTTCAGTGTAATACTGAATTTTAAGCAGACTGCATTATTGTGGATTTAACATTTTCCAGAAGTTTTTAAGAATCTTCGAATGGTAGTTTGTTGAAGCCAGACAAAAGTTCACATCAAAGTAAAAAGAAATGTTTCCTTGAACAAAACTACATAGACCATATTTCAAATGACCACTGACTTTTTATACAACCCCCAAAAAGAGTCAAAATCTTTTGTCCGACATGTGATGCTAATTAAACTATTCAAGAGACAGAGTTGTATTAAAGAACCTCACTCATAATAAGTAACTGTGTGGTTGCATTTGTTTGCTAAGTATTTTATCCATAAACTAAAAAACAAACCTGATAATGTATCTTTTGAGAAAGAAAAACTAGCTTAAAAAGATTAGATTTTCTGTAGTTTTCAGCTTTAACTCCTTTATTCTAATTAATGAGATACATGCAAGTTTTGATGACAAGTCTAGAGCTTTATCCTAAAAGACACTTATTTTTGTGTCACACATGTATATAACCGTTGCACTTTGTGTTTTGCTGTTATTGTTGGAAATCAACACTGAATTATGGACAAACATTACTTCTGAAGTATATTGTAACAAAAAATATTGAATAAAATTGGACAATGATTACTTGGAAATTGTAATAAGTGATTGAGAATAAATATACAGTTATGTTTTGCATTAAATGTTCTTGTTTATGTGTTGATTTATTTCACTTATGATAAACTTATTTAACCTTTTATTAATAAATACCTAAAGATTTAGTAAACTTTTGACATGGTGAAACGGTAAAAAAGACAACTTAAAATAAAGTTAAATTCTAGTCATTCTACATAGAAACGATGTATTTTTTAACTTCCGAATTTAGTAAAATTTTACCAAATTGTTTTTACCGAGATATTAGGCAAATGTTAGTACCAATTTTTAAAGTAAACATTTTCCAAACTTTTATGAAAAACCTTACCCAACACCTGTTGTGTAAAGTTTTATCTAACTATTAGCAGGTTCGTATGGCACATTGCAATTATGTAAAATTTTACACAACCTGTGTATTTTTTCTGTGAGAGTGTCACCTTATTTAAAGCCAATCCACTTGAAAATGGGGCTCCGATTCTGTCTGTCCGTCAGTCATGGACACTCCGCCTAACAAGGCAGATTCATGAAAATGTTAAGTTGCTTCAATTCATTTAAATATATCACTGGAAAGAGTAAATAAATTAAGGGGTCAATGGTAATGATAGGTTAACCCTATGCTGTGCAAAGCTATGGATTTTTGATTACATTTTTGGTAATTTTGGAGGACAATTTCAGTTAAAATGTTGTGACCATATTACTAAATTACTAAAAAAATTAATTGAAAATTTGAGCCTCAATCATTTCTTATCAATTTGTTATCAAAATAAAAATAATTCTATGAGTCATTTAAAATAGTAACAATTAACAAACGCCAATTATTTGTCAATGATAAATGATCAAAAAATTAAAAACAAATTATAAGTCACGTCCAGCGCTGACAGAAAATTGGGCATCGCAAATAGCGCCACCAGGCGCTAGGCCTACAGAGATGTTGTCACAAGCCGCGTTGACGTCACTCGAGTGACCCGAGAGCGTTCGTTTACGCTAACATACTGCGCATGTGCAACTTTCCCCGAATTGGAGGCGCGAGTAAGCGCGGGTTAGTAATCGAACACGCTGTATGTGGGATATGGTAATTACACAATTCCAGGGGTTAAGATCGCGCAAGGCATGGTGGGAAAACATGGCGCCGCAAGATCGTACCCATGGTAACGAGGTTGCATCCTACTACATGTATCTACACACGAACACGTACCGCGACCGGTATACCACTCACGAAACAGTCGCCGGCATAAGCAGGTTGTCGCGCGGTGCAATGCGGGCGCTGCGCATCAGGGTGACGTCATGCAAGGTCGAGGAGTCACTATTCGAACTCCAAGAAAGCGGAAAGACATGTTCTGCGGGTGTCTCTGGGAATTAAACGGTAAAATTTCACTTTATATTTGGATGTTAAGTAAACCTTGGCACATTCATCTGATCATGGAACTCCACTTGTTAAGATGGTGGGGTATCTAGTATTTTGGTGGCCGTTCAAGGTTGAATTATGATTTTTTTGATTGGATTTTTGACGTATTGAATTAATGAATAGAGCAGCGTCTAACTTTGCCTTGGACCCTACTATCGCCAGATCATGTCCAAATGTTAAAAAAGGCGATAAAGGGTCCAAGTTACTCGGACTAGAGTTAATGGTGTTATCAATGCATTTATGCAGTGATTCCCAGATCGAGACCCGGCTTCAGCCAGCCTCTGGAGAAAAGTGCGACAGTAGGGTCAATCTGAATCCGGGGCGTTCCGGGCGACATCGGACGAGGAGGAGGTCGGCGGAAAACATCGAATTGGTGGCGGCGCAGCTGGATGCCAACCCGGGCCCCATTGCAAGACGGAATAGTCTGGGCCTATCACGTGCCACGTTCAATCGCATCACTCGGCTGGACTTGGCATGTACCCCCCTATAGTACCGGTACCGTATGATGCGCGTGCGACATCGGCTGCTATACCGGCGGATTTTTCAAGACGGTTAAATGTCAGTGGGTCGTCGACCAGCTGCAGACAGACCAGCGATTTATCAATGATCATCTCGTCATCGACGATGAAGCTGGATTTTCTCTCGACGGAAAAGTCAACTCACATAATGTACGCCCCCTAAACACTATCCACCTCCCTTCAATTACGAGCGCAGCTTCCAACGTGAGAAAGTGAGTGTCTGGTTGACCTCATCGTCGAACCGGTGTTTCTTTTTCGGTCAACCTCAACAACGTCAACCGGCGTTACCTTGACATGTTAAATGACAGAGTTGTAATAGAGTCCCTGCAAGTCCTTTCACAAGTCCTTTCGCAAGTCCAGTCAGAAGTCCTTTCATAAAGCCGGTCACAAAGAAAAACAATGACGTACAAAGGAATGCCTTTGTCAAAGCTCATTTGAATAGCTTGTGATTGAAATTAGGACTGCAGGCTTGGGTTGGACTTGCAGGGACTTGTGACACTATGAACCCCTTGGATGTGATTTTCGATTCAGAATGGACAGGAGGAAAGAGAATGTGAATTCAACAATGAGGGTCCAAAATCACATCCAGAGTCCAGAATCACAATGCGGTTTAAGCTGTTAAACCTAGAAGTCAAAATGTACTCTTTGTCAGGGTGGGATAATAGTTCACAGGCTTCAGATGTGATTTTAAATAGAGTAGGATGTGATTTTGGACCATCATTGTTAAAATCACATCCTCTTAATCCGCATGTCCATTTTGGATAGGAAATCACATCCAAGGGATTCACAGTGTGATGGACTCGACTACATCCCTGTTAATAGATGATGTCATCCCCCATTCTTTCAGAAAATTTCGAGGTTTAGGATAGGAGCGAGGTGTGTTTAGGCGCTAGTATGAGTTAAGACGGCGCTCCGGCTCATCGTCTTCTGGCTATCCGCGACCGCCTTCATGAAGTCACGGTGTTCGGAGACCGTGTCATAGCGTTGAATAATGTGCATGAATGGCCACCGAGATCTCCTGACCTCACCCCACCCCGTGTTCTTTCTACCTGTGGGGATACTTAAAATCCAAGGTGTACACGACTCCCCTTCCGGACCTGCAGACTCTCCGTGACAGAATAACAGCTGCGATTGACGTCCTGCAGCCAGGGGCGTTAATCCCATTTCAAATGTGGGGGGGGGGGGGGGGGGGGGCATTACTGAAGTCAAGAATCATGTGAAGCGCACACGGCGAGGGTCTTGGCGCGAAGCCCTTAATGTAGTGCATAGGCTACAGTAGTGCATACGATCTGTCTAGTCGGTATGACGTCATCAATGTTGGCCTCTCGGCCAATCAGAAGCCTGCATTTGGCCTCATTAGCATAACTCGTGAGCACAGTTTGAGGAGCGCTATTTTCGATTGGTCGCAGAAGGAACACCTTGTCAAAACCCTGCAACAAAGTTCTCAAGAAATGTGGGTTAGACATGGATTAAATACCAACTATTAATGTGGAAAAATTTCCTCCCTTGACAGTTATCGTGTTACAAGAGAGTAATGTGCAATGATCGCCGACGGATGACATTTAAAATATTTATTAATGAAATGTTACATTTCGCGTGTGAGAACATTTTTTCACCTTCAAGGAACCATACAACTAGTGTTTACTTCAGCTTGTTTTACACATTTTACCACGTCTTACCAATCTTCGCGGTTTTCACGAAGTGACGAATCCTTGTTGCCAATTCCGGAATGCCTTTGTTGTGACTACAAAATGTATGAAATGCATCGAAACCAAACAAATAGCGCCAACATGCAAACACGTTATTTTAATGCCTTTTTTTCTAGCTCTGGCAAAGACATAAAGTTTATACAGATGATGCGTGTTTTCTCCTACACTTATGATATCATCGCAATTTCTACATGGGGGGGGGGGGGGGGGGGGGGGTTAAAGATTTCCCAGCTTTCAAACGAATTTCGGTGTTCGGGGACTGTGGGGCGAATTTGTATCGAGGTGGAATCTACATAGCTATTTGTTCCTTCCCCCCACTTTTTCCACTTTGGGGAAATTGCCCCCCCCCCCCCCACTTTTGGCAGTTCCACATAAAGAAAAACATAGAAAATGGCAGCATTTTGCCCCCCCCCCCCCACCTTCAAAAGCGTTCCGGCGCCGTTGGGCACCCCCACATCATGGATTTAACTTCTGATGATGGCAAAATGAGTGACCAAAATCCCAACCCTGGGGCTTGAAAAACGTGGCCAAACCCCCACATAAGACCTGGTGAAATTACTTTCAGCCATTATTATTTGAGATTATAAAGAAAAACTAATGGGCTTTGTGATGATACTGAACTATCCCAGTACCTTATTCCAATTTGAAAATATGACGTCAAAGAAATAACACCTACTGCAACCGTGCAGAGAACATGTTAAAAAAATAAGCTTTGAACAAAAATCACACATTGCATGTGCTTCTAACGTCACCATAAAAACGTCGATTTTTTCAACTTTATCTGTCTTTTTTCCAAACCAAAATTGCCCCTGGAGATTTAATTATACTGTAAAATACAAAAATTTATTCAACCAGATTTGTTTTACTTCAACCAATGATTAGTTTGATTACTCAAAAACTGGTCTTGGGAAACATTCCTCTTTAGCAGGGCTGTAGTCGAGTCCCGATGTGAGTCCGATGACAAGTAGTAGGTCAAACTTTAGCTTTAACATAATGTTGCAATGATTTTTTATTTAAATTGTAATACACGAACTATTTTAGCAGACAAAACAAAATATGAGAATGTTTCTATGGTGCAGAAATTTAGATAAGTACTTCACAATTTTGAAATTTAGAAGATTAATGATGTCATGAATATTAGTTGGGAAGTATTGCTAGTACAAGCCTACTAGCGCGAAATAGATTTTTGTGAATTAATCACTTTCGGCCAATCAAAACGTGTACCGCGCACTACATTACAACCGGTATTCCGTCTTTCGTATTCGCAAGCAATGGACGTCGAGCACCGGCACCAGCCACATGACGTTGCGGCTCGACTGGCAACTACACGGACACCGCGCCTTCGCGCATGCATGCAGCGCATTCGATCGCACATGCACGTACGTACGTACGTAGAGCGAGCAAACGGCGAATTCATGCCATGTTTAATCCGGTACAGTCTCCGCGCGTCGCTGTTGGACCGACGTCTCGTCAGGCAAACCGTCCATACCTCACGTACTGAGCTCGTATACGTGTACTCAACCTCGTCCCCAGGGTCTACTTTCATCCTCGTTCTGGAAACGTATTGCTCGAACACTATGGGGACGAGGTCGACGCGTACTGTACTACCGAATTAAGTACATGTGTGTGCAGGCTACTGACGGGATTTGCGAACTAAACACTCCGACTTCGTTACAAAATTGCGGTAATATTTAAGGTAAAAATCGGCTTTTTTGGGCCGAACTAGGGCCGAGTCCTCGAGCTGGTCGAGTCCTTATTGTCCGAGTCCGAGTCCGAGTCCGAGTCCGAGCCCGAGTCCGAGTCCGAGTCCGAGTCCGAGTCCGAGTCCGAGTCCGAGTCCGAGTCCGAGTCCGAGTCCGAGTCCGAGTCCTGACTGTCCGAGTCCGAGTCCGAGTCCGAGTCCGAGTCCGAGTCCGAGTCCGAGTCCGAGTCCGAGTCCGAGTCCGAGCCCGAGTCCGAGTCCGAGTCCGAGTCCGAGTCCGAGTCCGAGTCCGAGTCCGAGTCCGAGTCCGAGTCCAAATCCGAGTCCTTGAAAATCGGGACTCGAGTCCGGACTCGAGTCCGAGTCCGGACTCGAGTCCTCCAGCACTGGGTGGTTGCTTATAACAAGCTGTCGGAATAACAGTGCGCATGATCAGAAATGAAAACAAACTTGGATAAACAAAATTTTTACTTTACTTTTATCCGATCTGTATTTTTTGTTTTGTTAGGTAACTATATAATTAATTGTTTTAATCTGTCTTTCTCGGGTGAACTTTGGGGGGGGGGGGGGTTAAGGGGGATTTCGTGAAGCATGAGAAATTCCCAATTTGGTAAGCTGTTTCCCCATTGATTCGTGCGTAATATCGAGCCATGTTTATCCATAAGTTTATCCGAAAGTGGCCAGCGATCGGCCTACTTACTACACATGCATAGTAAAGTTATGTATTTGTAATTCCCAGTTGGTTTATTTGAATCACTTGGTTTCCTCTAACATTGAACCCGTGCTCAAAGTTTTCGTGTTCTCCCTCAGGGCCTAGTTTGAATTGAGAGAAGATGCCGAAGGAAATTTCAGTTTTAATAGTGGGAGGCAAACCCCAGAATAAATTATTCCTGGGGAATCAGGTAGGGACTGAAAACCCAATCCACATAGTGCACCTGGATGGGAATCGAACCAGGGTCACCAGAGGTGGAAGGCGAGGAAAGAACCACTACACTAGCCTGACCGCCCAAGAATTGCTCATTTTTATCGAAACAAAAAGAGACATAGAGAAAAGAAATCCATTGTATGTAAAAGATCGCCACGTGAATGTTTATGATCAGTATTGCATATTTGCCTATAGCTGGGAAACCTCGATTGTCTAGAAATCTTAAACGAAAAAGTGACGCATGGACTACGGTGTCGAAACTGAGAATTTGTTGATACCTTTTAGCAACCACTTTACATGGGATAAAAATAACCACATAAAAAGTTTTCCCCGACACGAATTTCTGGCCATATTTTTTTACGGCTTGCTTAATACAAAAATAATGTTGATTAAAATTTGTTTTTAAATTACGCGCGTAAAAACTGTTTAACATAGCATGTAACAAGATCGCAAAAGTCCATCACCACTCGCGAAAGTCCATCACCGATCGTGAAAGTGCATTACCGATTTGATGATCACATTAAATGCCTCTTTGGCGTTCCATAGCATTTACCAGATGGACACATTTACCGTTGGGCAGGGGCATGGGCGGCGATCCGGGGGGGGGGGGGGGGGGGGGGGGGTGGGAACACATCCCCCAAACAAATATTTTTTTGGGAGGGGACGACTATGGCAGTGTCCCCCAATAAATTCCCCCTTGTCATATACATTTTATGGGTCATTGCCTTTTACATGCAGTAGGCCTATGCACAAGAATACACAAAGATCAGCACACATTTTGAAAAATTTCCCAAGAGACACCGAGTACAAAATGCTCAACAATTATTGTTGGTTGTGTGCTTTTTCCTCTGTCCAACCCCCACCCCACCTTGATGAGAAATCGCCGCCGCTGGGCAGGGGGACAAAAAAACATTTATCTAGATAATTCTGTCCCCCCGGACACATTTATCAGATCGCGGCCTGAAAAATCTGCCCGGGGGGAGGGGGAATCCCCCGGCATTTGAGGCGTCATAAAAAGCAAACGGAAATAGTATTTTTTAAAGGAAACATGCTTCTCAAACTGGCCGGATCACATTTTATTTCATAAATACATTCATTTATATGTATTAAATGTGAATTAAAAGCCAAACTGGTTCAAGTGAAGTTTTAGTGTGATTATTTGCCGCTCAAAAATTTACCGTCCCTTTTTGGAATTTGTTGAGACTCAAATTGAGGGCGCTGTTCGTGACGTAGACCGAGGCGCCGAATCGACTCGATAGTCTGGATCCGGCCCGTATACACACTAGTTCGACACGTGCAATTTCGTAAGTTGCAACAACAACTAACATCGAGCTTACCCTGATTTTCTCCCTTTTAGCGAAGGCTCCTCGGGGAATGGGTCGTTTAACTGCTTTCGCCTATATCTTACTCACATCTGGGAACTTTGTTGGGATGGCAGTGGACTTGAGCATATTTTTAATGGTCATCCCAAATGATTTGAAAATACCAGTATCGAAACACGACGGCTCAAAGTGGTCGCTACATAACACTGAGAAGCTGCTGGGCCACTACGCTCTTGTCACCTTCACCTTCGCCGTCCAAATTCTCCGATATTTCGCATCAGTTGGAAATAAATGAAGGCTTACTCCATCCGTCGTTGTTTTGCTGCACCCAGCAGCTACACACCTTGTCGGCATGGCCGAAAAACCACTATATTTTGCTTTGATTTTGGACGAAGAATTTTCGCCGTATACAATGTACACACAATGCATACCCGTAATGAATGGGTAATGTGCCTCGATCTACGTCACACACTTATGTTAATGAGGGTCCCACTCAGGGGGCGGGAGTAGCTTGGACAAACATTTTCAAAAAATATTTTCTCATATTTAATCTCGGAAATAATTGTCTCTGGACACAAAATATCATTGTCAAGATAATACTTTATTGTTTTAAGCAGGAATAATGCAATATAAATCCTAAATCATGTTTCCTTTAAACGGTTTTTGGACGGTTCAGACGTTGTTTGTCCTCCCTGGCACAAAAGAGCTGGATACGCTACTGCCGGGGGACAGATTTATCGGGGGGGGGGGGGGGGTGGGGGGGGGGGGGGGGGGTTACCTTTTACACCGGGCCCAACGCAACTAGGCGCACCCGCAAATGTACGGCCAGACTGCTAAACCTGCTAGTTCATGAAGTTAGCTGACGTAAAACAGTCCGCCCGCGCATGTCATAGAACAGAACACGCTACACGAGCTATCCAAACGTGCACCCAGCAAGACCAGCCAAAACTTATGTCTTCACAGCTCGATGGCGCGCTTGCATCATCGCCAGCCGGCTACGCGCTGTCCACCATGCTAGCCCCGTATATATTATATCGCTGAGCGGTAAGCGCTCCTCCCAGTTTGCACACTTTCCGCTACAGTACATAAGGGCCCTATACATGAGATACACGAGTTCAAAAACATGGGGGGGGGGACATTTGATATTGTGTCCCCCACCCTTCAAAACGTGGGGGGGACGTGTCCCCCTGTCCAACCCCCCCCCCCCCCCCCCCCCCCCCAGGATTGATGCCCATGCCTGCAGCGGACTCAATCGGAGGGCGATGGGAGACATGGAGAGAAGATATCGCCTGTGTATCGAGCGAGACGGAGGGCATGTTGAGGGGAAGGATCAACAATTCATCCACATTCCACAATTGCAACCTTTGCACATGTAAACAAAATCGATTATCTCTGCATTTAAGAACTTAGTCCCGTGGTCAATTTCACCTTCCTCGGTAAATTGTTGATATCTCCGTCAAAAATAGTGTATTTATTTAATGACAGGAACCGGTTCCAAAATAGTATCGAGTACTTGTAACCAGGCCCGTCGCTAAGGGAAGGGGGCGGAGGGGCCAGCCCCCCTGGAAACCAATTTCTCCCGGCCTCCATTGGCAAAAACAAAAGCATAGTTGTGTTTTTTCTTGTGATGTGGCCACCTTACCTACAATCTTGGACAAAACTCCTGGGACACCTCAACAGTAGACCACCACCCCCCTTCCCCCGGTCAGTGTTGATGTCCGTTGTTAGAGAATTTGGCGCCAATAACAATTTTTTCTGCGCACGTACGAGTTTCCTCAATCGTCGACTTTTAACCACACCGAACCAACAATGATTGGGGGTGGGGGGGGGGGGGGTGTCCAAACGAGTTTTGTCCAGGATTGTAGCTGCAACCCCCCCCCCCCCCCCCCCCCCCCAATAATGCCTGGAGCTGGCGGCTATAGCCTGCCCGTAACTACATACCGGGTAATTACTTAATTATTAGTAATTTCGTATATAGACAATGAAAACGAACGTTTTTATGTCATTTGTGGGGAATTTTCCAAATGAAAACCAGGGTACACGGCAAATTGCAAAAATATTAATGTTTATGACGTTTGCGAAAATGTAATTTACGCCGTAAAGCTATAGAGTTAACTGTACACACTTGCATTTTATTGCATTAATGCCCCGATGTGGTAGCCATTGGTTAATCCCCATAAAATTGAACAGAAACTGAAAAATGATGAAATAAGCTTTAATTTGATGTGTGTCTCAAACACCTGAATTTTGGAAGTTTGCATATTTATCATTTAAGTCTATGGAAGTTTATTTACTGTTGTGCAACCTAAAAGTGCAACTATGTTGCAGTGCATCATGGGTAAGAGTCGAATATTCATAATGACACCGGCCGCAAGGTTAGGGTTTCTGCTAATGTCCTTATTATTAATTAGCATGACCCAACAACGCAGAAACCTGACGTGTGCGAAGCCCTTTGACCGTGGAATTTGAAGTCATCTATAGCCTTTGATTACGATGTAAGCCTCAGGCGATCGTGACTGTCCCTGGCAACAGACCGATCATTATAATCGCCAGAGACAAGGCCCGTTTATATCTTATTTAATATCCTGGGTAGCCTGATCAGCGCATGTGCTAGAGTTCTTCCAATACGTCCAAGTTTGAATTGAGAGAAGACGACGAAGGAAATTCAGTTTTCGTAGCGGGAGGAAAACCTCAGAACAATGATTCTTTTCGAAAACCCACGTAGTCTCAGGTAGGGATACCAAAACAAAACAAAAATCCACGTTACACCTGGACGGGAATCGAACCTGTGTCACAGAGGTGGAAGGCGAGGAAAGAACCGTACATCAACCTGACCGCATACGTGCTAAGCAGTCACAAATGCTTAACTTCTCGGTAGGGTTACTCTTCTCTTAAAATTTGAACTTGATGGATTTCCCCAAAATAGCCAATAATATTATGGAAGAAAGTGTTGTTTTTGAACAAAAAATTGAGAACTTCAATGTGCAGTTTATTTCGTTTTCCTAAAATAATTGTTTTATGACCGGAAGTTGAGATCAACATTTTCATTTTTGTGGTCATCAACTTATAGTATATTTTAATTTTTTAAAACGTCATCAATTGAAAGGTTCTCTTTTTCCTTCAAAAGCACACTTATCCCAGCTCAGCCAGTCAGAATGCAAAATAATAATACATGTATGATGCCGCACACACTGTGGCTCCCGAAATGAGTGCCCGAAGAATCGTATTCTCGCCAAATCTCCTTGGATTTTTGAAATCAGTTTACACACTCTATAAATAGAGACCGTTTACGTGCAAGGCGCCCCCGCTGAGGGTTTACTTTATTATTCAAATTCAATGCCAAAGGAAATAATTTTTCAATATCTTCCACCTCATCCCCTGCTGTAACCCCCACAGGCCGTACCGGTACATAATTTGGATGTCTTTCATTGTAGCAAATAGCATATGCCTATATGTAAAGCCTAGTTCGACAAGTTCCCTATCGAATTATGCTATACAAATAGGATGGGGCACGTGCACACTCTTACTCCCCCAAACCTCAGGCCCAAATTTTGGGTAGTTGCAGTTTTCACCAACAATTGGGTAAATTTAACCCTCATGATTTTTCAGTGTACCCCCGGTCCCCCATATCTATAGTGGAGCGCTGTGGCCTCGTGTCTTAGCGTATCGGACTCAAGATCTCGGTAACAGACTGTGGGTTCGAGGCCAGCAGGGGGGGCATGGAGCTTGTGTCCTTGAGCAAGATGCTTTGTCACAAGTTACTTCTCTCCATTACTCGGGTGTAAATGGGTACTTGTGAGAGCCTGTATATTCCCAGGGACCTGAGGAGGTTTCAGGAGTGATTGTTGGGTCCGAGGAACAAGGGAAGTAATCATTGTAAACGCTGTGATTTAGTTAATACAATTAGCTTTCTAAATGCTCATTATTATTATTACATGCACCTCACTTTAAATAGAGACTGCAGTCTCTTTCCTGGATGTATCTTTTTCCTGAATTGCCCCAAACAAAAATTGGCGCACCCCGGGTGACTCATTAGCCATGCAATTAAACCGAGATAATTAAGCTTTTGTCTTTTGAAACCTTTGAAATAATTTATTCACGAGGTTTTGTTTGAAGAGGAAAAATTAGGGGGGAAAAATATCATTTCAGTATCAAAACGTTTCAGCCGGTGTGAAAATCCAACCCTTGTATTCTGCTTTCGTAGGCCTAGCCTCCTTGAAACATTAGTGTCTGTTCTTCGAGTGTGAAACATGGTGTAAACGCACTCTCACGTCCTGAAATGCAAATTGAGCTCCCTATGTGATATCAGTAAACCTGATGATCAGCCCCGGCTACCCACTAAAAAAATACCCATGTGAGATTCAGAGATTAGTCGCCATAGCAACCTGCAGAAAACGCATGCAATTGTGGATTTGTGTCATGACTGACGCTGAGCAAAACATGAAGCGATCTAAGCTTCCCTACTCGTGCCAGAGTTGTCCATTCTATCACCGTTGCCGTGGTAACGGGAGGTCGATGATGCGGGGAGAGGCAGGTCAGATGACTCGGGCACGGGACGGTTGAGCGGGGATAAACAAATTGCTCTGGCGGATGCACGGTGCAGGGTGTACGACGTGTGCGCGCTCGCGGACTAATTGAACTTGCGTGGCCCGTCGATGTTTAACATTTTCCAACCTTAAAAAGCACCGTAAACTTCTCCATTATTAGAAGTGTTTATCGCTCACTCATCTAGTACATGCTGCTTTGCTCATCCTGAGTCTATTGTTTTTTTTACATCGGGACTGAAATTTAACAACATTACAACAAGGCTGACGAAGATTAAAATAACAGCTATCACGCAGTTGAAAAATATACGTTTAGTTGTTCTAGCGCGTCGAATTATATACTTCTTATACAGATAGGCTGAGAATTCCCACGATCGGCCGTCCCCCGTTTTTACTGCAGCCCAATGGGGAACGGTGCGGCTTCCAGAGAAAGAAATGCCACAGCCTGTATTCACCTAGATGTCAACGGAACTGAGCAAAAGGTAAGAGAACATTACTGATTGCAGCCAGCAGCCTAGCCAGAAGACATCAGTTTATCTACACTGTAAAACAAATTCCCGTAAAATTAACGGTCGAAAGGCGTGCAGCAAAATGCTACCGTATTTGTTATGGTCGAACCGTATTTAAATTTACTGATAAACCGTATTGTTAACGGCACCGTTAAAAGTCTGTAAATACTGTCATTTTTATGGGCACCGTCTTTTTTAGAAAAACTTATAGGTATAGTACTGGACGTTAGGTTGTCATTAATTAACTGCAAATTAACACAAATTAATGAAGTGGGAACCAGACTAATCAGAAGTAATTTCTTAAACATTACTATGGATAGTGTGTACAAATGCTACGATAACCTACTAAACACTACAAACTGAATAATGTCGTGCTTTAGCTTTATATTCAGCTTATCCCGCCATTGTGAAGTCATGGTTCCCCTGAACATTTCAATATTTGAATACGAAAGGAGATATAATGAGAATATTCACCTGTGTTTGTAAAAAATCAAAATTCTTTTGTGGAATTGTTTGAATAAAACATATTATGGTCAAGAAAGTGTATTTTTGGACTAAACACTGCAATTTAACCTGACGTTTGTGAACACAAATTTCCTCGTTTCTGATTGGTCGTGTTATTGCTACGTAATGAACGGCCTTTTACGGGTTTGCTCGTAAAATGTAACGCGCGGTCATTTACGATTTACTCACTGTGAATATTTACATGCTTTTCACCGTTAAAAATACGGGAATTGTTGCCAGTGCAGGGGCACTTTGGGAAGAATTTGCAAGATTTTCTATGCACAACTGCAATAGCCAAGTATATAGGAGGCATCCGAGGGAAGGGCGGGGAATTATAGGCCACCCTTGGGGGTGGTACATGCCTCCCTGTAGTTACGTCATTAATTATGTAGCCTGCATTTCTTTGTCATCGATGGTGACGTAACTTCCTAGGAGGGCGTGCCACATTTTCCAGGGAGGAAGTTTGGATATTAGATCAGCATATATTAAATTATATTGCGCGAGGAGAAAACTAGTCAACAACTTAAATATATTTTTGGCGAGGTCCATATGGCACTGCTCGATGCCTGCCGTCCATTAACAATTCATTACTACGCCGCGGATTTTGTGACCTCAATTTCTTTAATCAGGCTTTCCCTTTAAACTATAAGGGCCAGAAATGTCCATCTCTGTTGACACATATTGCCCGGAACAAAAATTAGATTACCGTGCAAATTTGGAACTGTTGACCGGCGTTTTGTTTGAGGTTTGAGTTATTTTCGGCGTTTTGTTCAGCATAATTTTGAAGCCTTTAATGTTCTTTCTTTTTTTCTCTCGATGGATGCAAAATCAGATGATCAATTTGAAAGAGTAGCGTTTCCATTTTTTTTAGTGTTTTGTTTATGTTTTTTATTCATTTTATTACATAATGTTACTGACAGCATATTTGTAGCATCGAAATTCTTTAAAACCCATGCCATGTCAGTGCTCTGACTACAATGTTCTATTTAATTGATTTCTCCTTACTAACGAATTATGGAAGAAAACTGTATTTTTGAACCAAAAACACATGCTACACTCTGCACCCTCTTTGGTCTTGTAAAAATCTAGTCTTACGGTGCTACACGCGGAGATTGGTTTGAAATAGAAAGTTGCACCTATTATTGTAATTATTCCCAATTAGCTAACTTCCATCATTTTGAAAACGAACTTGCTACATTTTGTAAGTTCCTATACCCATGATGAGTGTTTCTCGTTGGATAAGTTCTTTTCAGCATTTGCCAAACTTATTTGCCAATTAGGAAATGTAGCACTTCCCGATATTGGATGTCATTTTGGTTGTTAAAAATGATATTTTTTTACGCGTTACTAACTCTTGTTCTGTTTAAAAATTCCAAGTTCAATTTCTGAGATAAAATCGGCCTTTCATACTCTGTGAACTCAGAACGAGGCTGCTATACTATTAGGATGTCCTTCAGTTAAATATGAGGCAAACAAAACGCAAAAATATTTCTCTTTAGAAAATCCAAAGCAAGTAAACTTCGCGGTAGCGTGGGGAAAAAGCCCAAAAGCCATTTTTGCGTGGGGAAACATGACCTACATGAGTAATCTGCACGTAGGCCCTATACAACTTACTGACAACTACGCACAAAAAAGGTAATCCGCATGCCGACTTAATTTACCAAACCATCCTCACAAAAAATAGTAGGCTAATCCTCACGTACAACACAATAAACCATTTACAAGATAGTAATCCGCATGTACAATCTACTTAAATTCGAAAGCGTACAAAATAGCAATCCCAGCGTACGACTCACTGAACAAGATAATTCCGTGTCTCAGAGATGTTCAAAATTGATTTTAACCAGTTGTATAGCGTGCCGATACCTACGTACTTTGCATGAACAGTTTTTCATTTGTTTTAAATTCAAACCTGCATGATGTGTCTTTAAATGTCTACATAAATCAAATTGGACAAATTGTATATAAATAGTATTTTTGTGTTTTTCTATTTATCGACTTAGGAGAGAATATAATCTGGGGAATTTGAATTTGACAAATAAGTTCGCATTATTACTAAACAAAAAGATAGCGCCGTCTTGCACTAAATCGGAAAGATTTTAAAAGCTTTGAAAACAACGGCTTTCTTTTTTAATCATAGCACTGCTGTAAGACGTGGTTATATGTGGACAACAACATGTGGACAACAACAAGTTTGGTTTGGTTCTGACATGTTCTGATTACCAGCTAAAACGATAATATCAGGGACCGGGAATAAGGCAGGCTAACAGTGTTGTTAAAGTTAGTACCGATACACAACATTTGCAAACATTAAAATAAAATACTGAATTATTACGAAATAATGTGATAGACTGTAAGTAAATAGCAGTCTCAAGCATCCCGTGAAATCATGGCACCTGGTGTGCTGTCGTTTTCAAGAAAAGTGGACATTATATCCTTTTTCCAACGATTGTCGGCCGACAATCGTTGGAAATAGTCTAGTTCACCGACCTGATGATTCCCTGGTGTCTATAAATTGCTCCGTTTTGTCTAAGGTATGGGTCAGGGAACCAGATTACTAGAACATAACTTTTTTCTCTGTCTCAGAGATGTTCAAAATTGATTTTAACCAGTTGTATAGCGTGCCGATACCTACGTATATACTTTGCATTAACAGTTTTTCATTTGTTTTAAATTCAAACCTGCATGATGTGTCTTTAAATGTCTACATAAATCAAATTGGACAAATTGTATAAATAGTATTTTTGTGTTTTTTTATTTATCGACTTATAGGAGAGAATATAATCTGGGGAATTTAAATTTGACAAATACGTTCGCATTATTACCAAACAAAAAGATAGCGCCGTCTTGCACTAAATCGGAAAGATTTTAAAAGCTTTGAAAACAACGGCTTTCTTTTTTAATCATAGCACTGCTGTAAGACGTGGTTATATGTGGACAACAACATGTGGACAACAACAAGTTTGGTTTGGTTTGGTTTGGTTTGGTTTGGTTTGGTTTGGTTTGGTTTGGTTTGGTTGGAAACCGGATAGTACACGTAGTTTTTGTAAGTGAGTTTCAGACAAACAGCGCATTTTCAATGTATGGTCGTACATTTTAATATTCAACTTTTTAATGATTTTTCCAACCATAGCCATTTTAAGACGAACGCCCTTTCCGCGTCCAGGGCAATATGTTCGTTTGACTCGCCTCACCGTCTCCCTGTGATTAAACAAATGTGTAATTCATGGCTGAGCATAAAAAACAAACAAGAGAGTTACGCATTATTTATTTAGTTTTATTTGAAAAATGAAAGGATTGTTCTCTGTTGGCCCATTCAGTGCGCCGATGTTAATGAAGCATATAATGCACGCCTTTCTGCGTCCAATTTAAACCTTGAAATGTAAATGAGGGTATCACCAATTGTTAATAATTTTCTACCACCATGGCGCCATCTTCCAGCAGCATAAATATTCATTTTGTCTGCTATCTGCTATATGCATATTTTAGACCATTAGACCCTGCATTGGACATATCTAACGAAAAAGTTGGCATTTCGCATTAATGAAAGACTTGGCAAATAAAAATGCGGAATTATAATTTGAAAATACATAGCTTTTGTTTGTAATATTGTCACACCAAGTTTCTAAACTGATGTAGTAAAACGTTTGTAATGTTTTTAAAGATATTTTCCCGACCAATTTTAGCTGCAATTTTTGGGGATCCCATTGTAAATAAGCTGTAAAACTTTAGGCTATTCTCGGTATTACCTTTTTATGTATGTTTAAATTTCTGTTAATACCGAATCCAATCAAATCAATCCAGTCGGCTTTCGATCACCTCGTCAGAGATTTCACGAAGAGACAAATTTTGCAAAAATCGTCACTTTTTCGATTTTCTTTTTTTCTTGGAAATCGATTAAATTCATCGTTACCAACAGCTTAGTAAAGTTTTGTTGACAGAATCTGTTTGAATTTTCTAATTACAGTAATTAAGGAAGGGGGAAAATTACCAAAAAACGTATTTTAAGTTTTCACGAAGAGACAATTTGAATTCTCTGTGTAAAAGCTCCATACGCTCTGGCTGAGAAGGGCAAAATTGCCAGAAAATTGATTTTTGGTTTTCACGAAGAGACAATTATTGACACGTGCTGTGGAGCGAAACGGCCGTTTTCTCATTTCTGTATGTTATAGTATGTTATAGGAAATATCATTCCACTGACCTGTTCAAAGTTTTGCGTTGTTGGATGGCGAAAAAAACGAGAGAAAAACGGCGCTCGTTTTCAACTGTCGGGCGGATGATAGCCTTTAGTCAAGGCGCGCGTGGCTATCTAAGCGCGTGACGCGCCCCGGATGCCATGGCGCCATCATGTCCGGGGCGCCACTTGTCCGGGTAGCCATGCACGCGCGCCTTGACTAACGGCTACAGGGCATTTTTCCAATTATTTCCAGCTGGAAATCGTTGGAAAACGATATATATTCCACTTTTCTTGACAACGACAGCACACCTGGTGCCATAATTTCACAGGATGATTGAGACTACTATTAACTTTAATACAGTCTAGTGAGGTATTTCGTAATAATTAGGTAAACAAATATTGGAGGATTACCAATCGTGTACACTAACTTTAACATAGTGTCAACACTGAATTAACATGTGGTATAAATGTAGGTAATATCTTCAATTTAAAAAGTGAGCAACTTAAAACCTGATGTTCTTGAAACTTTAGTTTAGTGCGGAGAGGCAAAATTCGTCTGTTCGTGAAAACTGTGTCGACCTGATCGATTGTTGAATCGAATCCATGATCGATCAAGTAAAACCTAAATTAGTCAATCCATCAACCAAGGCTCAGCCAGCCAAAGAATAGGCTAGTACATGTGTTCAGTGAAAGTCATCGGTCAATTATTAACCAACCGACCGACCGACCGACCGACCGACCGACCGACCGACCGACCGACCGACCGACCGACCGACCGACCGACCGACCGACCGACCGACCGACCGACCGACCGACCGACCGACCGACCGACCGACCGACCGACCAGCGAGGGTTTTGAACGTGGCTTAATATACATCAAAACCAATTAACTTTGATTGTTTCCACATCACTTAGTTGATTCGTTTAAATTCGAAGCACGTTGGCCAAACAAGGGGCCCTGCGGACATCTAGCATGATGTGCTTATGGTACCCCAATCTTGACTCGATGTTATACCTCAGAATCATGGGACTCGTATTACGAGTGCAACCATTTAAAAAAAAAATCAAGATTATTCAAGCCTCTGTTAATCGAAGCACGGCCTCGTCTAAACTAAATACACTGCACGTAAATCAAGAATTACATGCTTTATATTGTGTGTAAATCGTTGCACAACCTTGTTACAATTCAGAAATGTAGTATTTTACCAGGGATTGGACAATCTTAGTTTTGATCTCAGTCCGTCTGTCAACTTCTCCCTTCGAATTATGTTTAGGTAGGCGGGAACCAGACAAAATCTTAGAATGACGTCTCACGCGCGCTTCTAAAATTGCACATAAGTGCCAAAATGCAAACGAGATGAGGGAGTTGAAGGGCCAAAAATAAATAAAACGAATTTACTGCAACCTTTCCAGAATATTTTCAAAGTTTTGCTCGTTTTTCTAAGATAGTTTCCCCTTTTATAAAAAGATGGTACGCTACACTGCACAATACAACCTGGGAAGCGACATTGTGGGGATCACTCAATGAGGATACGACCTTTTAACTTATAATTCGTCAAACAATCCACAAGTGAAACTGACTAGGTAAATTTGAATACATTTTCAAAGTGAACAAAGAAACTGGCAGGAGTGGGATTCGAACCTGCGACCTCCGGTCAAATTCAGTTAATATAATTAGCCGCATGGGTTATATTTTCCGCTCGAACGTAATTACGACGCCCACGAAATAAAACTCCAGCGTGAAACCAAATTAATTGAATTATTTTTCCCAAACAGACTCAGCCCCATGCATAAAGGATTACGTCTAGATAAACATACATAATACTCAGAAGAAGGGAAACAAAGATTTATGAGAAATAGCGAGTACCTTATGGCAACACAATAATGAATTGGAAGGAATTGTTTATTATATAGCCATCCGTGACTGTATAGCCTTGCGACATATAGGTATTAAAAGAAAGGTATAGCTCCTACATGATGCAATAATTGGTGTATCCATGACATGCATATTTTTGGAACAGTAACCCTTTTTTTCCTCGGTTTTTTTTTTTTTAAGTTAGTGGAACGCCGCTAGGCCTATATAAGGAACATTGCGGGATCCACGGATTTTGTTCGGTGTAACGATCGTTCGGTATAGCGATTTTCAGCCGCCGGTAATTACAATGTTCGTACTTTCTAAGCTAACCTAATTCTAAAGCAACAATTGGCTTTTCCCTTCTATTCCTTGGGGAAATATTAGCCACCTGTCACTCACCAACATAAAGCTGCGGCCGTTTGGGAATTACAAACAGCCCAAATGCCTATAGCACATTTTAAAAATTTACATTGTTCGGTAAGTTTTGTACACAAAATTTGGGAGGCAAGGATGGTGTTCAGTATAGCCGAATGTTCGGTATAGCGGTGTTCGGTATAGCGGTGTTCCACTTTATATAAAAGACTTAGCTGGGACGAACACGTCGTGACATGAATTAAATCAGCGTGGTAGAAATAAAGTAACGTAAGGTTGACACTGATGTGGGTTGGTTCGCCTCCCCACGGAGACCTCTGCTATAAAACTTCTGATTGGCCCGCGTTCGCGTATTGCACAGTTAAGATTTCTACTTTCAGAGATCACGTTCTCGTCCCGTACGCTTAGACTGCTAATGACTGCTGTTCCATAATCCCTGCTGCGCCTTTATAATGAGCCTTTGCAATTAGAGGTAACTTCTCGACCTTTATAGTAACCAGTAGGCAAGGTCGCCATCGTATCTCCGGGCCGCACAAGCAACTTTTCAAACATTTTAATTGCATTAGTTGCTAAGGAAACCCCATTGAATCATGGGAATATTTATGTGCTAATTACCAATCAGCACAAACCTGTGTAATTCTGACATGTTTTGATTACCAGCTAAAACGATAATAACAGGGACCGGGAATAAGGCTAACAGTGTTGTTAAAGTTAGTACCGATACACAACATTTGCAAACATTAAAATAAAATACTGAATTATTACGAAATACCGTGATAGACTGTAAGTAAATAGCAGTCTCAAGCATCCCGTGAAATCATGGCACCTGGTGTGCTGTCGTTTTCAAGAAAAGTGGACATTATATCCTTTTCCCAACGATTGTCGGCCGACAATCGTTGGAAATAGTCTAGTTCACTGACCTGATGATTCCCTGGTGTCTATAAATTGCTCCGTTTTGTCTAAGGTATGGGTCAGGGAACCAGATTACTAGAACATAACTTTTTTTCTCTGTTTTCCCAGCATCTATGTACACAAAACTTTAAACATATCAGTATTACAGTATTTGCTAACACGTTATTATACAAATAATGAATGTTTATGAGTGCGATGGTAAGAATAATTCCATGAGGTGACAGATTGAATGTTTCATTCCACGAGGCGAAGCCGAGTGGAATGGGACATTCCATCTGTCACCGAATGAAATTATTCTTACCATTGCACGAATGCGAAACATTCATTATTTGTTTTATACAACGCCTGAATAAATCCGACAGATTGCATGCATGGATTTCTTGGTGTAACGTTACAACGTGCCGTTTACCTTCTCAGTCCCGCATAAAACTGCGACAAAAAAATGTCGAGTTCCGAATCAGTTAAAGCTTCAGTTGTTGTTCCTGCGTGTCTTGCAAATTCATCTAATCGTTTCACTGCATATTTGATTTGTCTCTTTGCATTTGGAGCGTCAGCATCGCCTACGAGTTCCAATATTTCGTCGTCTGTTAGGAGAACAAACCGCGGCAGTTCAGGAAACTCGGCCGCCATGTTGTAGCGCCACCATAGTGACCGTGAAATTAGGGAAGTTCTTTTGGTTCTATCAATGCGCGCGCACCGTTTGATAGAACCATGTGATAGAACGTTTTGGGCGGTGCGGGTTCGCGTCGTGTGATGGGTCGAATAATTCAATGCACGTGATCGACGATCCGCCAATCGGATGGCTGGGATTTATTCAGGTGTTGCATAAAAAATACTAACACCCCCCCCCCCCCCCCAATCCATTTATTTCTGAAAATTACAGCAAAAGCAAATGATTGTATACTACCTTTAAATTAGAGAACAATCGTCTGCAGGAACAATCGACAAAACAAAATGGATGGCTATATGCTTTGCTTTTATACAAACAGACAAAAACCTTTTTTTTCTCTCTCAACGATTCACCACAACAAAAAGAGATATGAAACTCGTATTTTCCCATGGGACCTCTGCAATAAGCAAGGAAGCAACGTGGAGAACGTGCAAGGAATTTTCTGTCCACATAGTAGCCTCGATTACTCTGCATTCCTCCGTTGCCACAGCAACTGCATGTCCCCTGTCTAATCTTCGTATTCCTAACACTATTTCCTCCTAATTTGTTGCGCTCGTAATACACAAAATGAGCGTAAATCACCATGGTTTTGAGTTACAAGCAGAAACAAAAATGTTCCCCTGAAAAGTCAATTCTGTGATTTTAACAACTGTATATTTGAAAAACCCTACCGGTATTCTATATCATATCCCAGATTTTTGAAAGTGAATCCAGTCTCGAAATATTTTTGGTGGGGATTTCTTTTTTGAACTCGGGTTAAAGTTTGCACAGATTACATACTTTGAGCTTCATTTTCTCAAAACAAGGGGTCAAGACTCTGACAAATCCAAAAGGTTGAATCGGGGGCTAGGAATGAGATACCACAACACACAATAATAATATCAAATTAAAGCTTTTAACCTGTACTTTCAGGAAATACCATCATCTTGATTTAAAACTGTTGCTACTTTCCGCCCATTTCGTTGGAACAGGTCACATATGGCGGTTTGCAGGGATTTCTTTTACCTTGATATTGCACAGAGAGAACCTCTAGTCAATTCTTGCTTAAACAACAACAATATCCTTCCACAAAAAAAGATCAACGCATTAAAATGTAATTTCACCTTCTACCTATAGTTTGTAATTCGCCGTGGACTCCTTTGAAAGACACACGACTTTCAAACACAATTAATTCTATTAAAGGATGATTTCAAGACCTTTATTTATTTATTTCAAGTGTGCCACGTTAGCAAACCCTCCTCCGCCGATTTTCGTCACAGTGGACTTTCGGAATAAATTGTAATATATTGGGTTCGGTAACTCCACGAAAAGATCCCCTACGTAGGCACCTAACCCACCATGTATCCTTTAATTACGTATCCCGAGGACTATTAACATTTACATTCTTGTGGGTATTAACCTTGCAAATGCCCAACATTAAAATTAGAAACACTGAAATCTTAACTGTTTCAAGAGAGTTACTGAATGTCCCATACGTAGCACTAAACATGCGCGAATTCTTGGACTTAATATTGAAATCTTCCACAATGATTCGGATATTATAATATTGGAAGTAGACAAATTGGTAATTTCATGAAATAGGACGCCGCACAGGCTGTAGCTCCGATGCGGTGTTCAAAGGATCATGTATAGTCTCACCAATTCTCATTGGATTCTGAGATCAACTTGAACGTTCTCCTTGGGTGGCAATAAATACCTTGTTAATTATCGTTATGCCTAGAAATCCGTGAAAAAATCGTGCTTTCGTGCAAAGCGCAAAGGCAACATTTAAAGGTTGAATGACATCTCAAGGAAAATGCACGGAGTACACAGATGAGCATCCCCATCTCGTCTATCGCCCTAATGCGTGGTAAGATGAGGTTCTCGGGACAGATTGGCAGATGAAATCACCGAGGAAATGAAGTAAAAAGCGATAGAGATGGATGCACGCAGTTACCTAATAGCGACAAAATCATCCGTCCACAAAAAACACCGAGACGCTCGACATCTGGTTCAGCTCGCTTCTTTCCCCATCAAGGACGAATCTCAGTTCGCCCGGCATTTTTGGGGAAAGGTAGATTAATTTATGCGGAGCCCTCATAACAGAGGTCTACGGAGGGAAAGCTAATATTCCGTTGTCGTGGAAACCAAGTATTAGGGTTTTTTTCTCTGAAGCCTTCATTACACCAAAGGAGGTAGTAGGCGGATGCGGCGAGGGTGAGATGTGGCGAGTGTGACACGGGTGTGACCTTCTGAAGTCCTTGTGTTTTGACGGACAGTTTTTATTAACTCGCGGCACGCGCCCCGCATGAAGCCCAGAGGGATTTTTTTCGGCTTGCTATTTCTTTTATCCAAATAAAGACCATGATTAATTGGAAAAATAATTATGGTACCGTGGCCTACCAAAGCCTTTGGAATCTTAATTCAGCACACCGTTTAAAAAACCAGATGAGACCAATGATAAATACGCCAACTTCCAAAATTCGGGAAAAATACTAAAGACTCTCAAATTAGAGCTTATTTCATGATTTTTCCGTTTCTGTTCAATTTTGTAGGGATTAACCAATGACTTTTGGGAGAAATTTCCATCCAAAGATGATCCCCCCTAAAAGTAGTCCCGTAGCCCATCGCCAGCTTGAAAGATGATGCCTACGCTCCACTGTAAAATAGAGCACTTTTAGGGCCCAATTTCATCCGAATTTTACAGTAATACAAGATGGCAGTCCTGTGCACGGCTTCCAATCTTCTCTTTTACAAACTCTCAAGTTACAGCAGAGAATTTGAGGGCTCGCAAATCGTGATTTGGCCGGCGTAGAAATTTTTCGACCGATTTACTGGGCTGTACCCTTTATAGGAACAGGCCATAATTTGGAACCAAAGAGGGCGCCATATTAAACGACGCCATTTTGGGGTACATAAAATTGACTTCGCAGTTATTAAATTAGGATTGCATTCTTTTAAAATGTATTCCAAAATTGATTGTCCTGTTACAATCTGTAATTTTTATATTGAAGTAAAGTTACTGAAGTAAACGTGAAATAAAACGTGAAATAAACGTGAACCGTAAAATAAACGTGAAATAAAGTTCAAAATCAATAAACGTGAAATCACGACTGTTTCTACCCATTTCATCCTAAGGGGTCTTGTTGTGTCATTTAGTACGAAATGCGCAAGTTATGACTTTTGTAGTCTCAGTCAAAGTGACATCATCACTTGTATGAGTACCATGCTGAACCATCACTTGTATGAGCTACATGCACTTTTTGCTCATTGTTTTACCCTTAGACTTTCTAAACAGATTTTGTGTTAAAATCCTTAAAAGCAGCCAATTTGAGTTTCGTTTTGCTTTGGGGGTCTTGAGGTTTTTGTTGGCTTTATGTTCCTTTTCTCCTCTCTTCTCTGTTTTTTTGGTGGGGGGGGGGGGTGTGGCAAGGGGTTTATTTTTGTTTGGGGTTTGTCTTTTTTGATTTTTGAGTGACATGGGGGTGTTCCTAATCCTCTAGTCTAACCGTTCCAGGTCCGGAACACCCGTAGAATCCGCATTGACCTTTTATGAAGGTTTCATCTATTAACATAGTTCTCCTTTCCTTGTGCACAGATCAAATTTGGACGACGATGCAGCACCAGAGATATCTACGATCTGTTTGCAGCAGCAGCCGGAGTGAACAAGTTAGCAGCCACCAATCGGCTCTCATTCTCTGTTGTCATGTTATTAAGACATGCTATTCTGTGAAACCGTCTAGGATCATTATATCTAGGAGGCAAACATTTTGCGCACTTCCACAGTTTTCTTTTAACTTGTTCACGTACAAAGTGCAGACCCTAACATGGGAATAAGTGAGGAAATTCCACTATGTCTGTGTGGAACTCTATGTTAAAAATAACTTTGAATTATACAGAACATTATTTTGAATGTGCACGTGTATTTTGACATGTTTTGCACTGGGTGAAACAGAGCAATGCATATCTGGTACATCAAACAATATTCTGATGTGCAGAAACCTGGCAGAATTCTGCCAGGTCTATGCTAGCGTTCCCCGTAAACGAAGTCAGCTTTCGTCTTTTTGCGGGAGAGCCATTTTACAGGATTAATGGCAGACCGAGAGAGGACATGTGTACTTTGCCCTCAGGAATATCGATCTTGCGGCGGTCATTTTTGTCAAAAGGCATTGAAAGCTTCAAATCAAGTGATTTCCACCCGTTTTTTCTCTTTGGTGGTTTAGTGTCCCGTGAGTTGGCGAATGAATCTTTCGTTTCTCGGATACCTTGGGGAAAATTGCAGATGGGATGCTGTGCCTAAATGTCTTAAAACATTCCCGGCACCTGCATTGAGCGCCACACATATTATCATCTTATTATCAACGTTATTTATAGACAAAATCGACCACAGACTGCAGTATTTTCAGAAGATACTGGATAGATAAGGTTTGGAACTTTGAATGTAACACAAAGTGCAAATTTTCTTGTGTATTTTCTATGAACCATCCTGAATTTCGAAAAACATGGTACGGTGCTAAGGCTCCGCGGTCTTAAATCCATCAAATACAACAAAATGATGGTGTTGGGTTTGGCGGATTTCAGAAGACTAGGGTTTGCGTGTTTGTCGGTTCTAAGAAGAACCGATGTTGCGTGAATATCGGACTCTCTCAAAATCCGACTTGTTGGTTATAGTACGCATGCTCAGTAGGTCCCCGTATACCAAAACATTGAGAAACACAGGGTGAGGGTGAAGAATTTAAGGTGAGAAATAGGGTTCGGGTTTGGGGTTTGGGATAGGGTTAGGGTTGGGGTTAGGGTGTATACGATAAGGCTAGGGTTACGGTTGGGGTTAGGGTGTATAGGATAGGGCTAGGGTTAGGGTTGGGGTTAGGGTGTAGGATAAGGCTAGGGTTAGGGTTGGGGTTAGGGTTAGGGTTAGGGTTAGGGTTAGGGTTAGGGTTAGGGTTAGGGTTAGGGTTAGGGTGTAGGATAAGGCTAGGGTTAGGGTTGGGGTTTAGAGTGGAGTTAGGGTTGGGATGAGGTAAAAGGTTATGCGAAATTGCAATGCATTGTTGGTATTACAGTCGGATATTCATGGGAATCAGATATTCATGTGACACTGGTTTAATGTTTCGAAAGTATCCCATTGTCGGATTACAACTGGAGGTGAGGGGTTTATGTCGAATGATCCCCAGAGAGGGGATTAGGCTACTGCGACGAGCCGGGGAGAACTGGATATTAGAGGCTTGAGGGTGGTGCTGATGCTGGATCACAGCCCTATATAAATGGATAGCGGCTCGGCTATTCGACTTGAAGCCACCATCCGCCATATTAATACTCCCCAAACAATATGTTTATCAACCTTGCCTCCAGAGTCTACTTGGCATTTCCAACAAATGTGTGTTTCCCGTGTAATTTTCTTTTTTAAACCCGCTAAATTCAGTTTCTCTTTGATTCATTCATTCATCATCAGGACGGCATCTATCTCATTAAAGGACGCTGAGGGCGCTCTTATCAGCGTGTCCGCTGCCATGCCGCTGAACACAGCCGAGTAAGCCACGTTTCTCTCCTCCCCCCTCCCCCCGTTAATTTTGCAACTTAATTTGATCCCATATATAAGAGGGGAAATTTCCAAAAGGCCAGCATAATCCAACTGAAGCTATAGCCGGAAGTGGATTGTTATAGCCCTACTGCTTCCGGTCGTCCCGCACATTAATGTATAATACCATACAATGTAGTTGTGTGATTGTAATACACAGCCATTTAGCTCCGTCCCTGACGTATTGACCAATCAAAAGTCCGAAGTGTGACTGACGTGTGATTGACGTGTGATTGACGTGTGTTTGACGTGTGTCTCGCATGTGACTGTGATTGGTCAATTACGTCAAAGGGGAGGGATTTACTGCCGGTCTCATTGTATCACTGTAAAACCGGTGAACACATGACGCGTTTATCATCTACACACCCATGTGCGTTTTCCTATCCTCCTGAGGACCATGAATGGAACCCTTCTTTTGTTCCCTTTGTTTGTACTTTAAACTTTTTCCAAACAGCTCCCATAAGGTTTGTACACAAAATTCTCCCGAGGACTCGGCCCAAGTCCTCGGTGTCATTGTTATCCCTAATCCCCCATTGTCCCAAGTCCTCTCTCGTATAGCCTAACCCACTCACTATTGAACGTTGAAACACTTGGGTGTTTATAATAAGCACAATGTGTTTATAAGCGTATGTTTAAACACATGTTTAACTTCATGGGTTTCAATTTGTTTAAATCATATTCATGTTTTTATTGCAAAAACAACTTGATAAACCCTTTAAAAATATTTTTCGTATGAAAGGCAGCTGATGTTATAGTCCGATTACACTTAGAAATTAATCCGACGCATGAATGCATTTTAACATAAATACAATGTTCCGTTTAACGTTTAGTTTCAATTATGGTGAACATACCGTGTTTACATTTTAAACATTTAAACACGAAAAATAACGAGACGTGAATATTTTAAACATGATGTTTAAACACGAAATTACCGACCATTGACTATATATCCTATACCCAGCACGATATGGGGGCAGAGGGGTACCCCCTTTTTGTCCCTATACCCTATACACTCTCCAGACTATTGTTACCTAACACATCCCCCTAGACTTCTGAAAAGAATTCCTGAGATTCCAGGAACACAATGACCAACACAAAAGAGGGGGGGGGGGGGGTTCGCTCTGCCCCATATCGTGCATCATATGATATACCCTTTACATGCACCTAATTATTTTATTTGCTTAACGAGGACTTTCTAATCTGAATTCACTGTAATCCGAATGGAATTTGACTATATAACCCAACCGCGTTATTTACTTTATAAAAACCAAGGCGTGTGGTCGCCATCGCTCCCTGTAGAAGTTTGTGAATTTATCTTCTATATGCTGTTGTCTGTGTAGTGAAGTCTTGAGAGTACGGAAATCCTCTGCTTGGCCACTTCAATTTACAGAGTTCTTGTTGTTAAGTTGAATCCCGGATGGCCAAAATTTCGTCCTTCACAATGCTTTTTCACGAGCCAGATTTAATAGTGATAAAGAATAAAATGTGAAGTTATAACACTTGATGAAATGATGTTCAACGTATATAGGCCTAGCTTATAGATTTAGTTTTCAGTAAAAGACTCTTGTGAGTCAAAAGTGGTGCAACATGACTACATAGGCCCATTCTGGAATTTAAAAGAAAAGAGTTAAAAAACACGTTCTTGTGATTTTAAATGAGTGTTTTGTACTTGAACATCAAATTTCACTTTAAATGCGTTGAAGCGTTTATAAAGTGTTACAGGCTTTAAACATGTCAAAGTGTGTATGACATAAACACCTGAACGTGTTTAAAGGCACACTGTATTCAAAAACTAAACGGTATCATTAGACATGTTGATACGTTTAGGTAAAAACACATAGTGTTCATAGAAATAAACGCAGTGTTTAAATATAGACATGTGTTTAGTGTTTATTTCATAAATGTTTCGAAATGTTTATGGTTTTACAGTGTACAGACGGCCAGGTGGCAGTTGGGCTACGGTTATCAATGCTCACAAAAATCTCAAATCACTCTACTAAGTCAATGGGAAAGTCACATTTTTTTCTTCAAAATAAATAGGGCCTATAAATCAGAATAGCACATAAACGTCAAAACTTAGTGGCTTGGCGAATGCCTTTGATACAGCATGTTAAATTACAAGTTAGCGTATTCACAGTTTATATAACCCTAGCTTGAATGTTCTGACTGTCTTGCATTTTCAGCACGCCGTACCAACTGTTTGCAACCGAAGAGGCGGCTCCACCTGCAGGTTGGTTTATATTTAAGTCTGGTTACCAGACCTGACGATTCTGGTCATTATAGAATGGTAGAGCCATAATTCTGGGGTTCTTAATTGCGAGTAGTCCTACATTTTGTCAGGTAAAAGGTCCCACTTTTACATAATTTTCAGGTTATTTTAGCCTAGGCCTAAAGCCGTTGTCAAGCTTCGGTGACAACTTCTGTAAATAGACCGTGTAAGTCTCGCGCATAAAGGTCACGATTGAACTTCCGGGCACCTCCGAGCCGCCGGCCGGCTATAGGACGTGTGGTTAATTTTGTTTTCTATAATACTTCGTTTTTTCGAAAATCTGAACCATGAAACGGCCATAAATATGGATGATAAATTCAAAATAAATTTTATAATATATGAAAACATGCATGACTGTCTAAATTATTGAAAAAAAGGAGGACAAAATGTTTGACCTGAGCGTCAGGTTGCAACGTGATTGGCTCATTGTCGAAAAGAGAAAGCCTAGCCCCCCAAAACCCCTGCACTGCATCCTCTGGCGCTGCGGACGTGAGTGAACGTATTATGCGACGACCGCCTTATACTGCATTATATATGGTCTACGCTATTAAGACTGGCGCGTGAACCACTAGAACAATGGCGAATGACGTACGTATGACGTACTAGACTTTTCCTTAATTTGATATATCGTTCACATTTTGTAAATTGAAATGAAAAATAATATTTTGCTAAAAGTTTGTATCTACCTTTCAGTAAAAAGAACAGCGTCAAAACAAATTATTTCAAGAAAACCAGGCGCGGATCCAGAGGTGGGGGGGGGGGGTTTGGTTGTAGAACCCCCCCTGGTCCATGCTCCTTTCTATTTAATTTTTATTTTTGTTGTTGTTGCTTGTAGGGGCCTATGCCTGAAGTTGCAAAGCATTTTGCCCATGGGTAAGAATAAAACAAAGAGGTTAAATGGCGCCACCAACGGTGAGAAAGTGTGTCAGAAAAAGTGATGGCAACATATATTTGCCATCACTTTCTGTTTCTTCATTTGACAGTTAATTTTGAAAAATGTAATCGCAGACATTTTGTTATTATTATTTAAAAATAATGTTGCAAACGTTATGAACAGACTACGGAGCCCCTAAAGGGACATATGATGAAGAAAACAAATCAGGTATTAAGAAATAATTTGAGTTCTATATTTCGTGCGCTCAAAATCATTTCGTGCTCACGAAATCATTTCTTGCACTCGAAATACATTATTTCGTGTACTCAAAATCATTTTATGCGCTCGAAATCATTATGTGCGCTCGAAATCATTTATTTCGAGCGAACGAAATAATTTCGAGTGAACGAAATGATTTCGAGTGAACGAAATCATTTCGAGAGAACAAAATAAAGTATTTCGAGCGCACGAAATGATTTCGTGAGCACGAATTGATTTCGAGCGCACGAAATAAAGAACTCAAATTATTTCTTCATACGTGATTTTTTTTATCATATGTCCCTTTAGGGGCTCCGTAACAGACCAATTTGTTTTGGCAAAATACAGGCGAAATGTGAAATGCGAAATATGGGATGTACGTTTTTTGTGTTTACAACCTGCAACAATTATTGAAGTTGACAGAAATGCAAGCACTTTCTGTTATTTCAGTTGCAAGCACTTTCTGTTATTTCATGTGACAGTCAAGTTTGCAAAATGTATTTACAGACATTTTGTTATTACTAAAAAATAGAAAGGTTGTAAACGTTATGAACAGACCAATTTGTTTTGCCAAAAACAGGCAAACCGTAAAATGCTAAATATGGGATGTACGGTTTTTGTGTTTACAACCTGCAACATTTATTAAAGCTTACAGAAATGTTGTTTATTTAACTGGGGACTTTTTTTTTTTTTCAATTTTACAGATATCTGCAAAATTTAAAAAGCAGAATCTGCAGTCAATTGGTATTACAAGGGCTGTGTGTATGTACAGATGGTCTGTAGACTGTTCTGTGCAACAACAGAGCACGATTCGTATTTTTACAATGACATCGTACATTCACAGAGGCATTTTGTGTACTAACAAAATGTTACAGAGATTATTTGTAGATTTTTTGCGCACTTACAGAGTGCAGTTTGTATAGTTTTACAATACCTACAGTGTGATTACAATGCAATCTTACATAATTACATACTATGTTGTACATGCGCCTATAGATCATACTTATATATGACAGTATAGCACATTTTGGTTTTATTCATTCGGCCGGTTGAGCCATTATGAAGTCATGGTTTGCCATCAACCGTTTCGATTTGTTGAACATGAACGGGGATGTAACATGACATTATTTAATAATGTTTGGATAAAAGTAATTCTGTACATGAATTGCTTGACAAATTACCTATTATGATCAAGAAAGTGTGTTTTTTAACTGAAACACCGCAATTTAAAATGTTTTTTTGTTCACACACATTTCCTCAATTCTGATTGGTCAGCTGCCGCATAATGAGATTCATGTAGGATAAGATTATATGTGAATGAACAATTGTTTTTTTTTTTAAGAACTTGTATATTTACAGAACTTCTTTGTAAATGTACAGTTTACAATTGCGCAGTTGTTGATATACAAGGAATTCCTTGTAAAAAAACACACGATGTTTGTAACAGAGTTTCTATGTGGTTATACAGGAAGAAACTCTGTAAAATCGTTGTACCACAACGTAATTTTTAACGGTGCAGCAGCATTCAATGAAGAGCCGCGGTTGCTATGCGATGCGGAATGGGAGTTGTTGAGCCGCGGTTCGAAGGCCGGAATTAGTTCACTTGTGTACATTCTTGTATAGCTTCGTGTGCAGCTTCTTGTATATAGCTTCTCTTCTCTCCGTCATAAAAACATCATTAGCGTCCCGAAGCATACGTGAGTGCACGTCAGTTGTTGCTAATGGTCATAGTGGCCCTTATCCAAGGGCGCCGTTTATTCCTCTGTCTTCCTTACTCATCAGTTGTCAAGACTCAAGAATCTTGATACGCGATGGGTAATAATTATACGTACGCTACCTCGGGGCCCCTTGTGGATAATCACCACGAGCTATCTCCATTTTATTAAGAAAAAGCTATTTGTCTCCCTTTTATCAATAAACTTTGAAAATTCAGAAAAGCAAGATGCGAAATAGAAGGAATCAATCCACTCACATTTTTTCGGACCTTTTAATATACATACAAATGCTGCTTTATGTTGGTATATAATCCGATTCCATTTCAATTTGATAGCATATTATTGTTATTCTGCATGTCATTTTAGCAATGACACATTGCATGCTTCCTTGTGATGTATTTGGTGAGTATAGTGAGTAAAAATCCGAACCAACCATTTCCCCAATATTTTGTTAGTAAGTCCTGTGTAGAGGTCTAAGTGTATAAATGTAAAAACAAAATAAATAGGCCTAAGCTTTCTTTTAGTAAAAAAATCCGAACATACCTAAAATGACATACTTAATAATTTACCCATACACCATAATTTTAAGCAATCTTTTGTCTTCAATGTGCTTGGCTATAACTTGGAGAACGTCAGTACAGGTCTGTGTCTTAGTTAGTTTTGCGAATAAACTGCGAATAAATTCCTTATAATATGTCTGACACACGGCCGTCGCCAGGATTTTTTCTAGAGGGGGGAAAATCTCAAAATCCTTGTACTTTTCCTGGCATATTCTAATTTTTTTCGAGGGTGGGTGTGGGGGGGGGGGGACTTTTGCCAACCCCACCACCATTGACACACCGGACGCCCATGTAGTTAAATGTGCATTAAATTAACAGTATAAATATGACACCTCATGTTCTTTTCTTTTCTCTTTTTTTTTGAAATTTCGGGGGGGGGGGGGATGGGGGGGGGGGGCAAGTGCCCATGGTCTGATACTGGCACAACCAGACAAAGTACAAAACACTGTTTGTCTTCCAAAGTCAGTAATTCGCCAACAGCTTGAGCGAATTGGATGGCTTTTGTATTAATTAGAAGAAAGTTTATGGCTTATGCTTTTACGTTAATAACTCAGACAGACCGACAGATCGACAGACCGGCAGATCGACCGACCATGGAGGAAGGAAAAGCATCCTGATTTTACAACTTAGTGTACCGGTACATTTTGGGAAGATACCATGTTCAGTCCAACGTTTGTATACCCCTGTTTGGTCGTAATAGAGCGTATGTGGAGTATAAGATGTACAAACTCCTTGAAACAGTGCCTGCCTGGTTTACTGTATATGACACTATTATGGAATTATGAAACGAAAATTCTGATTCGTCGTGGTAATTTCCCTACAAACGGCCGCCATATTAAATTCGCTCATTGTATTTTTTCTCAACAGAACAGGAAGATGCAATTCTTTGTGGAGTCATCACACAGGTGGCGGAGCAATTTACCAAGTAAGTGAATAGGCTTCAATTTCGGTGGAGCGATATCTCCTATACGTGCAACCAACTGGTCCGCTTTACACTACAATTACGGTGCGCGTGCATTCATGTTAATGATTGTATTTCATAATATATAGTTCTTTTATTTTGGTTCCTTCTGGTGATTAAACCATTGATCCATTAAAAAGTGCATGCGGCTCTGTTGCTCGAATGCCTGAAGAAATTCAAGGAGAGAATTCGATGAAGCAATGGTCATACAGTTTCAGACGTTGGAGTAAAATCCTGATATAATGTTGCAAGGAAAACCCACCGGATCAGGCAGGGTCTGAAAACCTAACCCCCCCCCCACGCCTTTCAAATTAATTTCTGGACTGGTAAAATAATGGGGCAACATTTTCTGGAAAATAAGGGGGGGGGGGGTGGAGCGGCAATAAAAGTGTACTCTGTAAATTAATTGAAACACCCCCTATTTCCCCCGTACAATGATGACAGGTGAGTTGATGGAAAGTTCTGGAGCATTGGGCCGCCTAACCGCGCTCAAATTCAGAGCACTCCGCGTTGAGGGGGCGGTGTTGCAGAATCCTCAATGTATATTCCAGACAATTTTGCTCAGAATTAATTGTCGGCTACTGCACTGGCGGTCAATTTACTTATTTTAGTTGAAAGTGTTTAGAAAAGCGTTTAATTGCTAAACACTGTTTTTGCAGTGTACCCACAATTTGAGTAAACGAACTCTCATTCGATTGTGTTCAGATAGACTTAAATTTTAGTTAGTTGCAGTTTTCACCCACAATTGGGTAAATTTAACCCCAATAATTTTTCAGTGCAGTGGCTGGCATATATACGGCGTTGTTTCCTACGGGTCAAACATGCACACACACACCCAAGTGTGTAAATACCTGCAATCGTGGACCTCCCATTGTTCCTCTTTGTTTATACTCTAACTTTTTCGGAAGGCCTCCCATATGTTTTGTACACGATTTTCAATCGTGGACGTTCGGTCAAACGTGGACCCTTTGTCTACGCCCAAATGCTTTTGTCCTAGGTCCACGATTGCCGGTATAAACATACTCACCCATACTTTCATTTACTCGTGAGGACAATGCTTTGTGTTTCATATTCTTCCTTTAATATAACCCAACCCCATAGACTAAGCACGTATCCTTACGTTCGAGGACCGATTTTAACAAAAGACCGACTCTCGAGGACAAGAAAGATTATTTTGTATTTTCTTTCTCCTCTTGTCCTCGAACGTAATACAATACAAGAGCACAGGCACACACACACAAAAGTGTGTACATACCGGCAATCGTGGACCTCCTAATGTCCCTCTTTTGTTTTTGTACTTTTTCGGAAGGCCTCCCATATGTTTTGACCACGATTTTCAATCGTTGACGTTCGGTCAACCGTGGACTCTTTGTCTATGCCCTAACCCTTTACCCTAGTCCACGATTGCCGGTATTTATCTACTTACACATATTCAAAGTTGCCAGATCGAGCCGTTCGTTACCTTGCTAACGATGACGTCAGCTATGAGTTCTGGTGTTGTTTTCATACTTGGGATTTTTGGTTTCAAGAGAAAGCCTCGTTAATTACAGCATTGCCAACTAATTGGGAAGCATTTCCAATTCCACGGTATTTCTGCACCCTCCTAAATCACCCCGTGCATACAAAGATTTCACTCGAATGATTATTTCAAGGAAAATGCATAATATTATTTCCCTTGAATTATTATTTTTTTGAATCATGGTGTATACACGCTGCATGATATGAAACTATTTATCCAAGACGATAGCGGGCAAATATCGAATTCTTTTAGCAAATTCAAACCGGTGCGCGTGGGTGAATTATTCTTTTTATGAAGTGATTGTCAACCGAATCATTTAAAAAGTGATGCAATTATGATATTGGAAATTTGAAAACAAACACATTATAAGTAGGCCTACATGAAAATTAAAATATGAATTAGAAACGACTGGTTAAGAACTAAAACTATACTTCGCTAAAAATCCGATAAGTCTTGAAATTTGATTCAAAAACAGCCATGGATTTTAATTTCTTTGCAGTTGTTATGTCATCCCTAGATGTCAGCATAACTGCTTGGGTCATTGGGAAAGTCCCATGGAAAAGCTGCTTATTTCAAAACCCCTCTTCTCATTCTCGTAAAACAAGCAGCCGAGTTCAACATGTTTTCACCCATATAACCATGCCTTACGATACAAGCATGATGTAAATGCTTGTTTTCGGTTGAAGGAAAAAGAAGATGTTGCTTTTAAAATCTTTCAAAATCTTTCAAAATCATTCCTCCAGAATAACCATTTAACAATGTAGGAAGAAATATTGGCTAGAATGGTTCTGAATAACCAGACGAATAGCCATTTAATGTGGAAATCAATTATTGAAAAGGTTAATAAGGAAATGCATTTAACGTGGAAACAGGTAATTTTTCTCTACATAAATAATCTTAAGTTGATGATGCTCTTGCACGTTTTGTATCTAAAGCGGTGGCTTCTTTTGAAGATAGTGGTCACGTGACTGTTTCCTTTTTGTTTCCCAGGGCTTTGGGTGTGCATGAAATGAAGGAAGAGTTGTCGTCAAGAATAGCTTTCATTGAACAGAAGAAAGAAAGTAAGTTGTTAGTTGTCAGTGGCTGGTAGATATAGGCTATACTTCAACAAAGACACACAAAGTTTTTTTTTCACTTCAAAAATGTATTCAAATTTACCTAGTCAGTCTCCCTTGTGGTTTGTTTGACAAATTATAAGTCGTACCCTCATTGAGTGGCCCCCAGGTTCCCAGGTTGTATCGTGATCCCTGGCCGGCTACACGGCATTATGGGTTTATGACTTCTGACTATAGCGCCCCAAACAAAGACGCCGACAATTTTGGGAGACCGCCAACATAGGACAAGATAGCTCAGTTGATAGATCGCTGGTACGATATTCCGGTGGTCGCCGGTTCGAATCCCGGTCCTGCCAATTTTCTTTGTTCACTTTGACAAATAAAACTGTTTAGTGTAAATCTGAAAGCTAACTGTTTATAAAGATGCTACGGTGCCAGTATCAATCCTTCTGAAAACAAATTTCCGCTGAAAATATTGTATCTAAATACCTCCAGAAACGTTGTGGCTTATTTCGATTTTAACATGCAAAAAAAATTGCCGTAAAACATAAAGCCCCAAATTTGACAAGTTTGTTATTCCTTGTAGATCACACATAGTATGAACATTGCCTGCAATTATGTTGTCAGCTCTACCAATGCCGTATAATACCTATAATAATCTGGAATGTTATTTTAGTTTGTATCCCTAAAACGGCGTCGTATAGCCGTTTATACAGTGCCCCACTCGATCAAAAATGTGGCCTATGGGAGTCTAATTGGGCAAAAGGAGTCGGAGGTGACTGAAACTGGTTCTAAATTCAGTTCCCCTAAACGTACAAGTTAAAAACCTGTCCACAAACCGCAATTTCACAGGCCGAACCAAACCACATTTACAAACAAAACTGGATGATTGTTTTTTTTTTTCTCACAGTGGAAGGCCTGAAGGCAATCGAAATTGAAAAATGCAAAATGGAGTTGAGAAATCTCAAGGACGAACTACTGAGCGCAAAGAGGTAAGTATACACCGAAAGGAATAATGAAATCATTTCTGTTTAGTATTTGAAAGTATACCATAACAGTATACACGGTGGCCCTTGAACGACACATACGGTAAGTCATCACGTGAATATGATTTTCCTGGTGTTTGTGCTCATGTTTGCGTTATCGGGCCATTTTAGAAAAAAAATCTCAGTAAATTCAGACATTATAGAAACTCTTAATTTCAGAGTAGAGTTATTGTGATATTATGTTGGTATTTCTTCGTGTTTTGCAGTCGACATGCGCAGTTTTGCAAGTGCGTTATGCCTGGTCGGGATGAGAAGATTGTGACAAGAAGGGACGTACTTAAATACCCTAAGGTAAACGAGCGAAGCCACGTTGACTTTATTCAAGATGGCCGACTGGGAAGGAGACATTTGCGATACTTAAAAGAATGATTATGAGAAAGCGGCATTGGGAATCTGACTACAGTGAATAGAAGCAGCCATGTTAGCCACGGCAAAAACGGGACATTTGAAGCTGTGCCGGTGTCATTATGAATATCCGACTCTCATGAATATCCGACTATTTAATGCATTGCAACACAGTTGTGCTTTTATAATGAACGCAGTAATGTTTGGCAGCATACGGTAACCTTTAACCTCAACCCAACCCTAACCCTAAAACTATCATAAACCCTGACCCCCAACCCTATTTCTCACCCTAATCCTCACCCTCACCCTTACCCTATATCTTTCATTGTTTTGGTATACGGGGCCTACGGATCATGCACAGTATAACCAACAAGTTGGATTTTCAGAGAGTCTGATATTCACGCGACAAGGGTCTTCCGCCCTCAGATCAGCAAAGCCCGTCTAACATTCGACACAAAGCCGACAACTGTTTCAACCGTCGAATTTCAGCCGTGTCTATGCAAAAGATGCACGTTGGGGATGGAATGTGAAGAACTGTCTCATCCTACAGAAACACCCAAGCATAAAAGACCTCTAGCGAGGGGAGGGGAAACAAAACAAGACTGGAACTTCCAAAACGCTGATTTGCTGCACTCATTAACGAATTCCTGCTTTTCATTGAAGGAAGATTGAGTTTTACATGGAAGATTAAGACAGAGGAGGCATTTTTCTTTTCTTTTAAAGAGAGGTTAAAGAGCAACTAAAACGCCGATTACAAATTTGACTTTTTGGACTTAATATCTGATAGTTTATGCCTCCCCAAAACAAATAAAACAAGTTTCATGAGTCTGAAAAAACAAAAAATAGTTTTTGAGCCTTTTCCTTCTTAGCCACTTTGATTCGATTCAGAAAAGGCCGAGGTCAACTGCGCGCCGTATCGCGCGAGTGATGACGTATCGTGTAGAATCATATGACTCACTGTATTATACGACAAAGTCTGTACGTATTTTCTTGTCTAAGGCTAGTATTACTTGCTGTGCTTTTTGCATGATGATTCATGTGTAACACCACGGTAAACATATTTTAAAGTGTTAACATCTTTGTGAGACACATTTTGAATTGGGGTTGTAGGCTTGTTCTTGCTGAAAAGTTAGTTATGAATCATACTTTCCTTTGTTTGCAGTCGGCTTTTATTGGGACCTGCGCGGCGAGTTGTGTGTGAGCTGATGCTATACTCTAGTCTGGCGACTTTGCTTATGCAGCCCTCATAAGGACCCGCACCTTCTCAGAACTATACACACAATTTCTGTTATAAGGTACCAGACTCAATCGCATGCAGCCTATTTACGGTACCGTACGTGTACAATGCATGTTGAGTCAAGCGAGCGTGGACAGTGAGGAGGCCGGGGCTCTGGCTGCTCTAGCCGGCAACCGCAGGGAACGTTGTCGTGGTCTGGGGCGCGTGAGTCCGGGGACAGGATTGGAATGCTCGGTACCTTTAGAGTTGGAATGGCTCCAGCCTTCAAACGGAATTGTGCCTTCAAACCCAGCTGAGTTTTCATACTAACACTATCATCAATACAGTATTTTTTTCGAAATGTTCTGCACATATTGTTGACCATTTCGACAGCCGAAAATCAGATATTGTATTGTTTACAAAGCAACCCCTACTGTCGCCTTTGAACTCCATTCAGCACTGGGAATCGCAGGAAGGTTAGGTCAGGGTTTTTGTCGCTGTTCCTCGTGCAACCCTTTACTACACACGATCGAGGCATAATGATTATCTCAGAACCATGCTCATACTGAAATAATATCAAAATTAGACAAAATAGACGGAAAAACGGAGGAGTTATGTCGACAAAAACTCTTCCAGCAGCATCAACTCCACGTACGTACATGCAATGGAAAGAGTTCCATATCCGGCTATCACTTAGACCTCGTGCACAAAGTCTATGGGCCATGACAGAAAGAGTCAAAGTATTTTCAAAGAAAAAGTTGAAATTATTTCCCTCCTAAATTCGTGCTTCTTCATCAGATTTACACTTTTTGGTAGTTTTTAAGTCATATTAATGGAAAATAAGTGATGGCCGGATATGGAACTCTTTCCCATGCACTAGTGTTTGGCTGTAGCATCAACCGACTCTACACGTGTACGTCACGGGGTCACGTGCATACATTTACATACATAATGAGCTTTCGCGAAACAGGATAAATGGTTCAGAATAACAAACCTTTTTAAAAATAAATAAATCCCTCTCGTCTGCAAACTAATCTCCATCAGTTAAAAGAGTATTTAAACTGTCGGAAAAGTCCAAAAAAGTCAAAATTGTAATCGGCGTTTTAGTTGCTCTTTAAAACCAGAGATAGAAACTGGTTAAATCACCAAGTTCACGTGGGAAGTTGATTAGTGCACAGGACACTATTGCGTCGGATTGCAAATACCGATTTCAAAATAACAAGTCCCAAGGTATCAAACAATGTCCCTAGAGAAATTGGATCCACATCGTGTTGGTCATGGTTTTTTAAATCAAAAGAAATCTTAAAACAAACAACAACAAAACAAAGAATAGCAACACAACACAAAGGGTAGTTTCGTACAGATGTTATAAAATCTTGCGACGCACTCGCAAGATGTAACCTGCATGCAGAAAGCTTCCGCAAGAGTTGGTTAAAACCCCTTGCGTACGGATGACGCCAAATGGCGCCAGAAAACAGTGGCACCAGGCCGGATGACGCCATTTGCCGCTATTTGTGCAGTTTCAATTCATTGTTGGATTATTGTGTATGTTACGCTTGACTGCACAAGCACATTGTGGCCATTTCGCTTGGCTGCACAGCTAAGGCCACCCCGGCACCCCGGCGCCTCACTAAGATAACCGTACTCAAGGGGTTAAATAATTAACAAATTGCCAGTGAATTCAGTTTTCCAGGAGACAACTTGAAGAGAACTTTCAATGCCCTTTTCAAACTTCTGTACGCAGTACACGCTGTCTCGTGAGACAATCGAGTATCTCAAGAAACCCGCCTTCGATATCTGGCACTGGGAATCCAATGAGGTGAGTTTGGTCAAGTTATACCGGTTATTCCTATAAAGAGATCTCCCATGAATTACAACAGAGCCCAATATGTATAGGTAAGGACAATGTAGGTAAAGACAATTGTAGTCGCAAAATTGATGGCACTGACAGGTGCGGTTTTGTTGTTTAACTTCTGTATTATGACGGCAATTTGTTCTTATATACTACAGATGTTGTGCTTGCTGGAGCATATGTACCATGAACTGGGACTGGTGGAAGAGTTTGGTATTAACACGTTGGTGCTCAAACGGTTCCTGGTAAGAGCTGGAAATAATAATATAATAATAATCTAGATTTATAGAGCGCACATATCTAATAAACATTACTCATGGCGCTGTTATTGTTGTCCCTGGTCATCGGGCCCATATATCATTCCTGAAACCTTCTCAGCTCTCTGGGGAGCATACAGCCCCGGCTGCAAGTTAAGAGCACATGGGCTAATCATACACATGACCATCATTGCCTTCACATGTACCCGCATTTGTTACTGGGTGGAGAGAAGGAACTTGTGACAAAGTGCCTTGCTCAAGGACACAAGCACCATGACGCCAGCCGGTCTCGAACCCACAATCTGCAGTATCACTGATATCTTGAGTACACTAATCCAAGAGGCCACAGCGCTCCACAAAGGAAACAGAGAAAAAAATGAAATACATTTGCTTGAGTTTGTATTATTCAATCGTGGACGTTTACCAGTAGAGGACGTTAGGGTCCACAGTTTGTTTAAACGTTTCGGACAGTATGCTCGGGCCGTCTCGAAGAAAATGCGTCAATACTGCACATATCCAGGTGAGGGAATTATAAGGTCAGGGAACTATAGACTAGCTGGCTTGCACCCGTCCACGGATGTGTAACCAACTGCCAAACAAAATGTGGACTAAATACAGTTGGTAACTTGGGGCAGTATTTGAAAAAAGGGTCTTTTTTTTTCTTAAAAATGAAAGCACATCAGGTGCCATGTTTCACAGGATGCTTGAGACTATTATTTACTTACAGTCAAGTAAGGTATTTCATAATAATTCAGTAGTTTTGTTTTTTGATACATGTTTTTTTTGGCCGTAAGAAGTTGGTCCTTGTTCTAGGCTTTTTGTCTTCACGCGGTCGTCTTTGTTTGTCCAGCTGTGCGTGCAGGAGAACTACCGCCACAATCCCTTCCACAACTTTCGCCACTGCTTCTGCGTGACCCAGATGATGTATGGGATGATCCATCTGTGTGACCTGAGGTCAATACTTTCCCGGATGGAGCTGGGCATTCTTCTGACTTCAGCGCTCTGTCATGACTTGGATCACCCTGGATACAACAACACGTAGGATATATTCCCGGGATATTCCAATCGTTGAGAATGTTCTCCGTTAGTGTACTCTAACAAAGTGTCCGGTTCCATGTGGAAGATTGAACTAAAATGAGTAATTGAGGCAAATAATTAGATGAGGCAAATGAGAAAATGTGGTCTTTGGTTTATTTTTTCAAAGTGAACAAAGAAATTTAACTGGAAGCAGGATTTGAACCTGCGACCTCCGGGATAGCGTACCGGAGCATGCTCTACCACATCTTGCCCTGTGTTGGCGGTCTCCCAAATTGTCAGTGTCTTTGTTCAGGGGGCGCTAGTCAAAAGTCATAAACCCACAATGCCGTATAGCCAGGGATCACGCCCCAACTTTACGATACAACCTGCATGGGAAGCGACACTCATTAAGTGATCCTCACAGTACCCCTTCATATTGGTAGAGCACCGGTACGGTATTCCGAAGGTCGCAGGTTCAAATCCCGCTCCTGTCAGTTTCTTTTTTCACTTTTAATATTTATTCAAAATAGTCAGCTTCTCTTGTGGTTTGTTTGACGATTATATTTTAAAAAGTCGTTTCCTCATTGAGTGATCCCTACATTGTCGTTTCCCTGGTTGTATCGTAAAATTGTAGCGTAGCGTAGCGTAGGGCAAGATACCTCAGTTGGTAGAGCACCGGTACGGTATTCCAGAGGTCGCAGGTTCAAAGCCGATTACCGATTGCGCCACATAGACAGAGGCTGTAACAAATTAATCGTTTCTGTAAGATTTCCACAGATCCTTTCTATATCATGAAAAAGCAAAAATCAAATGTTTTCGTCCCTGGGTGGGCTTGAACCACCAACCTTTCGGTTAACAGCCGAACGCGTTAACCGATTGCTTCAACTTCGGCTTTGACTTCATCAACAGCTATCTCCAGCTCCATTGCCAATCTCAAAGCTTGAATACTTGAACACAATAATCAGGACCCGCCTCTGGGTTCAAATAGAAGACGTTGATGTACATTTAGCAACAAAAGCAGTGCCTCGGATCTAGCCATATCTTAGGATCTATAATTAGGAGAAACCGAAGCCGAGACAGAGTTTGTGAAAGACACATGTAGCTTAAAATTACGCTTGTGTTCATTGCAATTCCCTCCTCAGGTATCAGATCAACGCGCGCACCGATCTTGCCATCCGCTACAACGATATTTCTCCTTTGGAGAATCATCACTGTGCTGTCACCTTCAAGATTATCAGTAACCCCGATTGCAACATCTTTGCTAATGCCGATGCGGACACCTTCCAGGCCGTCCGCCAGGTAATTATTGGAGAAGACGTGGTACTTTACACAAAAGGCAGAACTTAAGGGAGGCGTATCCGATTTTTAGGGCCCCCCTCAAGCCTTCCATAGAACTGTGTCTGCCAGAACCAAGGTCCCAACAAAGGTTCTTGCAGTTTGTCTTTAACGTTAAAAAGTCTGCAACGTGTTCAAACCACGTAAAAATCAATTGTCTATTTTTTTTTTTATTTTGAAATTACTTTTAAACACCAGAGCAACTACCCCCACAAAAAATGCATCATATACTAACAGTTGTGTTTAGCACTGAAACCCCCGCTGACTTCACCATGGTGACCTTTGACCCATGACCTTTTCTCTTAGGGAATCATAATGCTGATCCTTGCCACGGACATGGCGCGCCATAACGAGATTCTGGACCAATTCAAGAAGTACGTAGAGTGTGGGTTCGAATACACAAACGAGGAGCACCTGAACTATGTAAGTATAATGCCATACCCAAGACACAATACATTTGGTTCAAAAACAGTTATCAAGATTTCTTTCTACTCTACCGTAATTATGTTTAACCCTAAAAGTTAGCGATGGAACAGCGCCCATTTTCATGGCATCCGTAAGCCATTTTTTCGTAGACCTGAATTGCTATCATGAATATTCATGATTAAGATAACTTATATAATAATCATCACACCATGGCGCTATAGATATAATGAAGTCTTCAGACAACTGTATAAGGTTTCAGTAAAAACCAATTTGATTTACCTGCTGTTGTGGCTATATTGGTAGAATGTATAACCCTTTGGAGCACGAGTCCTGGGTTCGAATCCCCTATTCTGTTTATATTTCTTTTTCTTGTTGTGGTGTGGAGGATTTTATATCAAGGGAAAACAAGTCTGAGAACCTGTCTTGCAGCTCACATAGCCAAGTACACAGAAACACTCTGGCAATTCTGGACTACGAAAAAAAATCGGTATCCATGACGCTTGAATCTGTGCTAATGCCTTGCAATTCTGGGCTTAACCTAGCTAGAAAAGAAAATTTTCGCTACAAAAAAACACGTAAGCAGAGAGTCACTATAGTTACGAGATGCATGCATGCGCACAATTCAAAACTCCTTGTTAAATGCTAATACGAATTTTCTGCTAAACCAGTGATTCCTCACTTACAGTAAGCAAAGCCAAGAAATTGGGCTTTGATCATTTTTTCACTTATAAATATAAACGGATGCATTTAAAATTCAAACCCCAATGTGTTTAGCACAGAAAGTACCCGTACTAACTTGGTAGTTTTTGTTCGCCATTTCGCAAATAGGATTAATTTCCAACAGATACCATGGGTTTCTTGTTTTTATCCGAGTTTTAACAATTATTTCTCGTACAGTTAAAGATGGTGCTGATCAAGTGCTGTGACATATCCAACGAGGTTCGACCGATGGAGGTTTCTGAACCCTGGGTAGATTGTTTGCTGGAAGAATACTTCATGCAGGTAAGGAGGGAAAACTGAATATTCATATTCTAATCATGAATAAATATCTTTACGTAAATGAGCCTATACTTGGTGGAGCTACTTGTACATAGTATGGTGTTCTAAAGACGACAGATCACCTCGACCTCGACCTCGACCTCGACCTCGATCTCGCATTCGAATTCTAAAACTATGGTGGCGTCCTTCATTTCTGATTTTGTGGACTCATGGGCTGAGTTCGGGCGGTCTGTTCTTAACACGAGTTCCCTGTTCTTGCGCCAAAACGCGACCCGCGAACATTGCACTCGGAACAAGATCACACACCACCTACCAGTCGGGGTTTACAAGAACATGACGTAATTTGACGCGACGTAGAAGACGACCAAAGATGGCGGATGATTTGACGAAGCATAACAAGTTGGCGTAATGTTGCCTAATATTCCCTTCAAAACGTTTTGAAAACTAAAGCTTTTTCTGAACAAACTAGGGGAAGATGCAGTATATATATTGTGCTTCCGTTAAATTATCTTGCGTCTGAAATTCAGGTTTTTGAAATGAATGCTTGAATAACGTACATGGGCGCAGCCATTACATTTTGCATGGTTACCAGCGGTAGATGGCGCTCTTGGCTATCAGACGTTCTTTGGCGTTCGAGCAGCCGGAACACGAACGAAAACACGAGTTGTTCTTGAGCAAACAAGAACAGCTCGCCCGAACTCAGCCATGGGGGCGCAGTTTAATTTTGCGCGATAATGCATCGCGCGCACCGCGCATTGATCGCATGCACACATAGGTCATGTAGGTACTGGAGCGAGCGTGTATACTGGAACGAAAGCGGTAATAAGCCCGTCAGACCGGGGTGGCGTCCTTACTGCGCTGCTACGGCGACGGAAAATGGGCCCAGAGCGCGTCAAGGTCGCCATAAGCGTGGTATAAGCGTGGTAGAAACGCCAGACATCGTGCTGTGGTCGCCATGGTCGCCAATGATCGCCGAGTCACGGCGTTTGTTTTGAGCATGTTCAAAACAAACGCCAAGGTTCTGCGATCTGACCTGGAACGCGGTGAGAACGCGGTGGGGTCGCGAAGGTCGTGAGACAAGCGTCGTAACAACCTCCATGAACGTAGTACACGCGCAGTACACGCGTGGCAAAGACGCTGCGAAAATGGTAACATTTGCAACGGCGACTTCATGGCGTCCTCACCACGACCCTCGCGTGTCTGCCACGACCCCACCACGCGTTCGGAGTCCTTATGGCTTTGTCGGGGCGATGTTACGATGATTTCACCACTGTTGCGCGATTGCACCACGTCCTCATGGGGCTCCCAGTGCGCCTATGGCGTTCTTATGGGGTTCCCACTGCGTTTATGGAGTTCATAATACGACCATGGTGTGGTTTACCAAGCTTGCACTACGCTCCTATGGCGACCATGCTTTTCATGTGCGACCTGCTATACAGTATGACTACACAATGATCATCTTGATATTTCCGAAAATCTGACCAGCTTATATAGTCGACGTGAGAACTGGTAGAAACGCCCTGAGGTCGCCGTGCAGTCGCTATACACGTAGAAGACGCGTGGTAAGAACCCCATGAGCGTGGTGAGAGCGCCGCAGGATCGCCGGTGATCGCCGTTGCCAAGCCCATAGATCTCACTAAAAACGCCATAAGCGCGGAGAGGTCGTGGCGAGCGCGTCGTGAGAACGTGCGATCACAGGTCGCGGTAAGAGCGCAGCTTTTTTCAAGTTTCTAATTTCGCCCTCTATAAAATTGGAGGCCGGGCGCGAGGTCGAGGTCGAGGTCGAGGTCGAGGCGATCTGTCTTTTACCGAGACGATGCGAAACATTTCAATGGTTAAATTTTACCAATGTCTCCACTGAGACTTCGTGATTCTTGAAAAAATATTACCGAGACAGTGGTTTAAAGTAACCAAGCTTGGAATCAGATTCTATTCGGGGGAAAAGGAGGGGCACGGCTATTTTCAAGGGTATATATTAAAGTAGAAAGTACCAAAAAATCCTAGGTTTTCAGGACCAAATTTTTACATTTTCGTCAAGTGTTTTTAGATTTTTTCGAGACCGGCCAAAATAATTTGAAAAGCGGGGTGGGGGTTGGGAGGGTGGATGGGGTGGGTCCAATTTGTAATGGACGGGGCTTTCAATAGCCTTTACATATAGGCCTATGTCCAAACTTAACTCATGTCAGCACACTACAGATGACGTGGCGTCAGCCCCTTAACAAATTTGTTAAAATCCCAAATGTCCGGGGGAGGGGGGAGGGTTCCCAGGGGGGGGGGGGGAATTTGCCCCGTTTTGCCACCCTCTGCGTACGCCAAAAGTACCCATCGTCACGGTCTCGGTGAGTTTTACCAACGCAAGTCCAATGCAAGCAGGGATATACAGTCAACCGGGATAAATATTTGTTTAACGTGAAGAATAGTCACAAGGCTCTACGGTGTTCAAGGTCTACTCCAAATTAAAGTCACCTTAAGTTGCGACCTTTATAAGCATTCAACCAACTTCAGTCCTTTCTTTCGTCTGCTGGTTATTTCAGAGTGACCGAGAGAAGATGGAAGGGCTACCAGTAGCGTCCTTCATGGATCGGGACAAGGTCACCAAACCAACCTCACAAATTGGATTCATCAAGTTCGTCTTGATTCCGATGTTTAAGGTGGCTGCCAAGGTAACAGAGAGAATGAGAGCCAATTACATTTTATTCTAACTATAACGACTTCATCTGCGTACAATTTCCCGAAACATCTCATTAACACTTGACTCCTTAGACTGACTCCCTTGAATAGAAAATGAAGTTGCAATTTCTTAGCAGAAGCGCCTTGGCAGAGGCAACTTGCATTGACGACCCTCATATTTCTTTGATTTAAACTTTAACGCAGAGTTTGAAATGATACAGTTATGCCCAAAATTATTCAGATTTCTCTCATATATAAAAGCTGGATTGGCTGAACTTAGGCTTTACTTATTGACTTTTAGTTGGCATGTGCAAATCTACATATATGTTGGTTTCACATCATTAGTATAAAAGTAGAAATAATAAATACAATGATTCACAATACCCCGAATTTGGCATGGGTATGAATAATTTGGGGCATAACTGTAGCAAGAATAACGCAAATTTGATATGAAACGTAACGTTTGTTCAAACCACAAACATTCAGAATACACTGCCTGCAATTTGCATGCAGTTTCATTGTCACGGATCTATACATTTTACGTTGCAGTTGATAAAAGTTAAGAGAGCCTTGTGATCCAAGCAGACTCATTTTTACAAGCTTCATTATTATGCTAAAATAAATTCCTTCCATTATTCTTTGCTAAATATATACAGGTGTATGGTGAACAGTGTAGGCCTATGATGAAAGGAAAATAGGTAGTTGAATGTATTTATTGTTTTGCATGGCAGGTGTTTGTTGTGCTGGAAAGTTCGATGGTTCAGCCACTTCGAGAGGCACTGTACCGCTACGAGGAGCTAAAGACAGTCGAGGATGCTGCCAGAGAGGAGGTGAGAAACAGCTGGCCGGACACTTGGTTGGTCAGGCGATTGTCAGTTGTTCTATTTGGCCACTCGGTCAAATGGTTTATTGCCTGGCATATATTTGGTCAGTTGGCTTAGATGGTTGTTTGGTTGGTCTAATTGGTCAGTCATTCAGATTGTTGGTCGATTGGTCAATTTGTTGGTCGATGGGTCAGATTGTTGGTCGGTGGGTTGCTCATTCTCGTAATCGGTCAAGTTAGTCAATTTTGTCGGTCATGCAGATGGTTAGTCAGCTGGTATAGTTGATCGGTTGGTCAGATGGTCAGTCAGTCGGTCAGTGGTCAATCGGTTGGTCTGCATTGGTCAGTCGGTCAGTTAGGTGGTTTGTCGGTTGGTCCATTTGGTCGGTTGGCCAGATGGTCAGTCGGTTGCTTTGTTTAGTCCGTCGGTTGGTCTGTTTGGTCGCTCAGTCAGTGAGATGGTCGGTCAGTTGGTTTATTTGGTCGGTCAGTCAGATGGTCAGTCGGTTGGTCTATTTGGTCCGTCGGTTGGTCTGTTTGGTCGCTCAGTCAGTGAGATGGTCGGTCGGTTGGTTTATTTGGTCGGTCAGTCAGATGGTCAGTCGGTTGGTTTATTTGGTCCGTCGGTTGGTCTGTTTGGTCGCTCAGTCAGTCAGATGGTCGGTCGGTTAGTCTATTTGGTCGGTCAGTCAGATGGTCAGTCAGTTGGTTTATTTGGTCCGTCGGTTGGTCTGTTTGGTCGCTGTCTGCCAGGTGGTCAGTCAGTTGGTTTATTTGGTCCGTCGGTTGGTCTGTTTGGTTGCTCAGTCAGTCAGCTGGTCAGTCTGTTGGTCTATTTGGTTGGCCAGTCAGATGGTCAGTCGGTTGGTCTATTTAGTCCATCGGTTGGTCTGTTTGGTCGCTCAGTCAGTGAGATGGTCGGTCGGTTGGTCTATTTGGTAAATCAGTCAGATGGTCAGTCGGTTGGTCTATTTGGTCTGTCGGTTGGTCTGTTTGGTCGCTCAGTCAGTCAGTCAGGTGGTCAGTCGGTTGGTTTATTTGGTCCGTCGGTTGGTTTTTTTGGTCGCTCAGTCAGTCAGATGGTCAGTCTGTTGGTCTATTTGGTCGGCCAGTCAGTTGGTTGGTTTATTTGGTCCGTCGGTTGATCTGTTTGGTCGCTGTCTGCCAGGTGGTCAGTCGGTTGGTTTATTTGGTCCGTCAAGTGGTTTATTTGGTCGCTCAGTCAGTCTGTCAGATGGTCAGTCTGTTGGTCTATTTGGTCGGCCAGTCAGATGGTCAGTCGGTTGGTCTATTTGGTCCGTCGGTTGGTCTGTTTGGTCGCTCAGTCAGTCAGATGGTGGGTTAGTTGGTCTATTTGGTTAGTAAGTTAGATGGTCGGTCTGTTGGTGAGATAGTCAGTTAGTCCATTTGCTCAGTCGGTCAGATGGTTGGTCGGTAAGTCTATTGGTCGGTCGTTGTACTCTAACCGTCACGGGAGAAAATTTTAATAAAAAATACCGGAAAACCACCCTAATTTGTAATAGATTTCAAGTTGAAACAGAGTTGTTACCGGGTGTTGTTTGTTTTGTCTCTCTCTCTTCCTCTGGCAGAAAAATAATTATGATCAAAATCGGCTGGTCGCACAGGAGCTTTGAGAGGGCGCTATCTAAGTTTTCATCCTGGTGCTTTGACTGCAAGACAAGAGCAAGTTCGAGTAAAGAACGTTGGCTGGTCAACTACTGGTCAGCCATCGGGAACCAGCCAACAAGGCACGGTCGCGCTGGTTATTCGTTGCTAAACTGTGACAAGTGGGGAGGGAACCAGGGACACAATAGTTCGACTATATCGTTTGCGCAGGTGCAAAGTGCGTCACAAATCAACCACTGATTAACTAAAGGCATTTCTCAAACCCTGGCTTGGGCTTGGGCTTCGGCTTCACGTAATTTCATGTCCCCAGATTTGGCAAGATCTTAGACACTGTTTTTGCTATTATGTCCATCAAAATCTTATATTTTAATCCAGAGCCTGGGCCTGTTTGTATTTACGTATTCAAGGCTTCATATTGGCAATGGGGCTGGGGAATAGCTGGAGACGAAGCCGAAGCTCGAGCCCAAGCCAGGGTTTGAGAAACGCCTTAAGGTTTCTTTGCTCGAACTTGCATCGAGTTGCTGACATCGGTTCTTTGAATTTGTAATTGTGGATGTCGAAAATAATGTGATCATCGGTTATTTAAAACGAATTTAATGAGCTGATTTTGTACAGCCTGTGATAAGGCATAGATTTGTTGGGTGGGGCTTTTTGAGAGGAGGGCGAAACATTGTTTTTTTTTGCGAAAGACGGTGCTCTCTTTGTTAGGTTGGGTCGAGGTTCTATTTCTATAAGGCGAGAGGCGACATGATCTTACAATTATTACTGTCAACACACTGTAGCTTTTCATAGTTGTGATTTTGTGTAAGTAATCTTTAAGCACAGTTTTGTGATGCCTTTCAATATTCTAGATAGCGGAAATGCTGTGTTAGCGTGTAATATTGCACAAATCCTCTTTGTACAATATACCAATACCATGACACTCAGCGTAAATCTTGAATTTTAGAATACTCAAGACCTCAAAGATACCGCATATGTAATATACACACGACGGCGGAACTCATACAACTAACACAACCAATCGTGATGCACTGCTTTACGTAAAAGGGGCTCATTCCCTTTTGAACCCCCCCCCCCCCCAATATAAGTTTGTAACATTTTCTGTAATGTTTAAGATTCATAGATAGTTATATTAATGTGCTGACAACTATTTTTCGCAGTGGTTATGGACTATTCACTGTAGAGCAGTTTATTTCGTTGGTAATTATATAGGCCTATGTACAGCACATGACAACTTCTCTACTTTCAGAATTACTTTTGTGTATCGAGTTTTGTATACATGTATATTCTGTTGAGCAGCGAGCTCAGCGTTAGGTACCGTATTCACGTACATTAATGCCCCAAATTATTCATACCCATGCCAAATTCGGGGTATTGTGAATCATTCTATTTATTATTTCTACTTTTATGCTAATGATGTGAAACCAAAATATGTAGATTTGTACACGCCAACTAAAAGTCATTAAGTAAAGGCTAAGTTCCGCCAATCCAGCTTTTATGTATGAGAGAAAAGCAAACTACTAGATTTTCATAGGGTATGAATAATTTTGGGCATAACTAAGTACGTTTCTCTATTTGGTCCAACCCAATTGAACTGATCTAAATATGCTGGATTTAGCATAGTTCTGTAACTTGTCAAAGGTTTATTCTTAACACAGAAAGATTGACTGTGTGTACCATTTTTGTTTCGGGGGAAGTGTGTTTGTTGGTTAATTGTTTTCGTTGGGTGTTTGTCTATTTTCAGCTGAAAGTTTCAGTTAAGAACGCTTTGCCCAAACTTCCTAGAAATGAAATGGAACAGTGAAATATATTTCTTACAGAACTGCAATTTTCAAGCCAAAACAATTGCCTGTGGAACACGGGACAATGACCAAAAGATCCAAAACGGAAAAAGAACTAAACTTATTCTGTACATATTTTATTAATTAAGCTGTATAAAAGCTAGCCTGTTAGTTTGATACTCCTTCAGTTTATCGCTTGATCACTCGCGTGAATACGTGGTAGGGTGCTAAGGAGTTATTTCCACGTCCTCCTCTGTGGGGCAACTGTGCGGGTGAGGCTTAAATTCCCCAGCTTTTTCAAATTCAAATGAATCAAATTCAAATTGTATAAATTGATATGTTGGCCCATTCTCCGGGAGAAAGACGTTTACATTGCGAAAATCCTTGGGAAAAACTGATGAAAACTCTGGATGCACTACCGCCACTCCCCCCCCCCCCCAAAAAAAAATATAGAAGACCAATTAAAAATCAGTTTGACCCTATTAAAAAAAAAATTGTATGCTTGTTTTTACGTAAATTGCTTTCGTCGATTATTTTAGACATTCTATACAAAGCGGATCCAGCACTGTTAAAACGCTGTTTAAATTTTTTAAACATCCCCAAATTCTTCATGTGCCCTGCTTAAACAACCATTGGTTGTATAAGCAGAGGGGTTGTTTAAACATTGTAAACAGCGTTTTAACAGTGAGGGGGGCCAACAGATATCATTGCCCCTCCCCAAAAAAATATATAACATAACAAAACAAAAACAAAAAAACAAGTTATTTGATTTTTTTGAAGTAATAATTGAAAACTTTAAAAACTGTTGCGTACATCGCTATCATACGGAAGACGGATAGTGCCACTGAAAAGAGATGGATATATTTTTTGCAAACGCGAAAACATTTTTTTGTACCGTTTATCTGGCGGCCGCCACTGAATTATCTGGCGGCCGCCACTTAATTATGTGGCGGCCGCCACTTAAATATGTGGCGGCCGCCACTTAATTATGTGGCGGCCGCCACTTATTATGTGGCGGCCGCCACTTAATTATGTGGCGGCCGCCACTTAATTATCCGACGGCCGCTACTTGTTTGGTGACAGCTACATAATGATGGAATTGTAATTCAGGCTATACAGTCAACTCGTGAAATCAGCACGACAGGAAATATGAATCCCCCAAAATAGACAACCCTATTTTCATATTTTCTGCAAGCAGACTTTCGGACTTTTTAAGTCGCGGAAACTGTTTTCAAAAATGTCAATTATACCCAGCAAGATATGGGACCAAGGGATACTCCACCCACTCTTATCCTGGTATACACATTCCAGACTATTTTTACCCACCCCCGGATATCTCAAAGGAATTCCTGAGATTCCAGGAACACAATGACCAACACAAAAGAGGGGGTCCCTCTGTCCCATATCTTGCTTCAAATGTTTCAGGAAACAGGATTTATGATTTTTTTAAGTCGCGCAAACCGCTAAAAAAAATTTAAAATGTAAGATCATCCCCCTTCCCAGATTGTGTTGTGAGAAGTCAAAAATGCCGATTTCGAGGTTATCTTGTAACTTCAAAATACATTACAAACGGGAACAAACAGTACACAAAATTCAAATTCAACGTTGTTTTCGGGTTTAGGGACATCAGCGTGCAGTTTCTCACGGTGACCAGATACAAATCGCAAAATTCTGCTCGATGCATTTCAAAATTTAGCTATTGACAAAAAATAGGCTTAGGCCTACTCGGAATAAACACATACTCGCATGCAGATGTGGACTTGATAAGTTATCAAAATAGATTGGAAAGTTTCCTAAAAAGATTTTCTGGTATTTTCCCTGTTTATTCAAAAACATAATGCCTGATCTAGCAGAAAATTTGGTATAATGCTCACTCTGTATGTACCTTTAACATGTACATTTTGTGTTAAAAACAGACCCCTTGTGTCATTGACCCAAGTAACAATTCTCCCCCCCCCCCCCCCCGGTTTTCCTTTGACCGGCCGGGATTTTGGTCACCCCGACCCCTCGACGAAACGGGTTTACGCCACTGTGGAAAAAGAATCCTACTTCTTTGACAAGACGTAACGCTGCAGTTTTCGGGGATGACAGGAACTGCGAACGGTATACGACGAGAACTATTTCTAACACAGGGGTGCGGCGTTATGTCTATTAACAAAAAATAGATTTTTTAGTTGTCAAAATTTCTGCTGGCAGAAAATTTACAATTTTGTCAACTGTTTGCGCGACTTAAAAAGGAAATCATAAATCGTGTTTGCAGAAACATTTGAGGCAAGTGACAGAGGGAACCCCCCCCCCCTTTCTTTTGTGTTGGTCATTGTGTTCCTGGAATCTCAGGAATTCCTTTAAGATATCCGGGGGGTGGGTAAAATAGTCTGGAATGTGTATAGGGTACCCGGATAAGAGGGGGTAAGGTACCCTTGGTCCCATATCTTGCTGGGTATAACGTCCGAAAGTCTGCTTGCAGAAAATTGGAAAATAGGGTTGTCCATTTTGGGGGATTCATATTTCCCGTGTTCTGATTTCACGAGTTGACTGTGGCCTGAATTACAATTCCATCATTATGTAGCTGTCACCAAACAAGTAGCGGCCGTCGGATAATTAAGTGGCGGCCGCCAGATAATTCAGTGGCGGCCGCCACATAATTAAGTGGCGGCCGCCACATAATAAGTGGCGGCCGCCAGATAAATAAGTGGCGGCCGCCACATAATTAAAGGGGCTGTGTCGTCGCGCCATCTCGCATTAACGAATCAAATATTGGAGTGCGCCCCCTTGCGCTTCATTTCGGTTATGTGCTATTTTTAACCTCCATCCGTTTGTTATGGCTGTTCTGAGAATTGGCTTTTGGAAACTACACCCCCTGGAACATGCACGCATGTCCAGCGTCTGCGTACTGAAATACACAAACGTGTACACACATACTTATAAACAAGTAGCACACATCGTGACACTCAGTTCTCTAAGAAAAAACCGTTCAAATTTCATCTGTTTATTTCATAAAATTTCATTCACATGTACACAAGTGCCATGGAATATTTGTCTGAAAGTTGCATAGAATTGGAATTTGGCGATATAGAAGTAGAACCTTACGCTGGAGAACCTATGACATATACATGCCGAAACTCTTGCCAGAGAGGACGACTCGGCACACGGGGTGCTTGTCCATGTAAATGTGCACAGCAAAACTGCAACGTGTCTTGTCGCTGTGGGATAGTTCGCGCTAAATTTTGTACACAAAATCCCACAGGCGGGGTATCCGTAAAAGGGTCTATGTATTATGTGTACATTCATCTGGATGTATCTTGTTCGTATCTTGCTTGTAAACTTAGGTCGATAAAAAGCTTTAGGCTTATTTTGACCCGTCACTTTAATAACAAAATTATCATGCTACTAAAAGAGGGGTAGTGGCTGCAGACAGTTCTTTAGCAGCGAAAAAAAAATTAAAATCTAGAACTTAGAAGTACATTTTTTTTTTAAGCAGTTGATAGATAGAGCTGAAACAACTTTACTTGGTCGCTATTCCAATGGCACTTGTCAACAACTCGCTGTGTGAAACAACATTTCCGCACATCAAGTCTACATGTAATGTATAGTCAACATGTACAGTACATACATTACATGTACAGTATACATCCGATCCATGTACTCGGTATGTGAATTGTTCATGTCATAAAAAGTAATAAGCGAATAATTCGTGCAAAACAGGTGAAAATTAGGGTTGTTTGAATATTTGTCAGGGTGTTTATTTCTTTGTTTCTTTGGTAGTCATCTTTATCATAGTGATGTGGGGATCTGTGCGCCAGTGGCGTAAACATGGGGAAGGAGTTTAGGGGCCCGCCGATTTGTATTTCTTTTTTGTTTCGTAAATTTAAAAAGGGGAAAATTGTACACAAAGTGATGTTTCAAATTTCAAGCGGTGTTTAGGGCAGGGGTATCCCCCGTTGAGAAAAAGTTCAAGATGCAGTACTTCGTTGACAATATCAATAATCATCCCCACTTTTCGACACGGATTTACTCGCCACTGGTGAAATCTCATTTGTTTGGCGTATATTATTTATTGGTAATACCTGTTATTATTGTGTTTATTATTTGATAGTGTTGAAATAACTCTTATGATGTAACTTTCCATAAATTCCTGCCGTCAAATGTAACACAAGGTCGTGGACTCAATATCGGCATCAGTATAGCTGTTTTACTTTGATTTGCTCATCATTGCACGCACAGCCGATTTTAGTCGCAATTTATTTCGATACATAGGCCTACAACTTTATTTTTGTATAGGAAGGGGCTGGTGCATTTTTATTTTACAATTATAAATACAGATTTACTTAATATTTACTTATTTTCGTTTAGTTCTGTCATGGTACATTTTGGCGTTTGGCGGGTGGGGTGTCACGGACTATGTTCGACTGTAGGCCTATCGTATATTTTTGGTGGCACAAACACATACAAAATACTTGTACATGCAGTATGTATCATAACTACAGGATCATGCATGCAGCAGTCATTGCAATTGTAATCTGATCTGGCGCGCGCGCCCTGTGGGTCAGCGCGCGCGAGCCCTGTAGGTCAGCGCGCGGTCGTGGGGTATTATTTGCAGTTACTGGGTTCATCTGCGTTCATCAGTTCGGGATTCAGTGTACAGCCGCAAGCCTGCTATGATCGTGACGACACAGCCCCTTTGAGTGGCGGCCGCCACATAATTAAGTGGCGGCCGCAGCATAATAAGTGGCGGCCGCCAGATAATTAAGTGGCGGCCGCCAGATAAACGGTACAAAAAAATGTTTTCGCGCGTTTGCAAAAAATATATTCATCCCTTTTCAGTGGCACTATCCGTCTTCCGTAATTTTTGGACTAAACACTGCAATTTAAATGTAGTGCAAACGATTGGTAATCCTCTAATGTTTTTTACTGAATTTTTACAAAACACCTTACTAGTGTAAGTTAATAGTAGTCTCAATCATCCTGTGAAATGGCACCAGGTGTGCTGTCGTTGTCAAGAAAAGTGGAAATTTATATCGTTTTCCAACGATTTCCAGCTGCCATGTAAGCCTTTAGTCAAGGCGTGCGTGGCTACCCGGACGAATGGCGCGCCCCGGACATGCTGGCATTCGGGGCGCGTCACGCGTCCAGGTAGCCACGCGCGCCTTGACTAAAAGCTATCATCCGCCCGACGGTTGAAAACGAGTGCCGTTTTTCTCTCGTTTTTTTCGCCATCTAATAACGCAAAAACTTTGAACAGGTCAGTGGAACGATATTTCCTATAAAATACTAACCCCCAAATCCGCCCATTTCTGAAAATTGCAACAATGACCAATCATGTACACTACCTTTAAAGGGACACATTGCCTTCAAATGTCATGAAATTTTGCTGTTTAGAAATGTTCCTTACCTTTGATAAGAGTTGTTCATGCAAACAAACACGTATAATGTGTTGTAATTAGTGAGTAGTGATTACAAAACAAAAAATTGGCCGCTTACCCCTGACATCTGACCCGCGAAACATAGACTTATTTCCAGTACTAAATACCACCGTCTAAATAATGCGCAAAATACGCTGTAAGAGTCTTAGGCTGGCGCCGCAGCCAGTGGCCTTGTGAACCTATCAGATGGTCGCCAGGTACAATTCTCTACCTCGCAACACATATCGCCAGTGCTGCGCGCCGTGCCACATACAGTACATACATCAAAATGGTACTTCAACCAGATGCGACTGGAAATACGACTGGTGAACACAGTCCGCCATTTTGTGGAGTCAAAAATTTGGTTCTACAAAATGGCGGACCGTTATTTGTCACGAAATTAAACAAAAACCACGCAATTTGAAGGAATAGTTATGTGAATCTTTATATTCTACTTTTAAAAAAGCTTCCCAACCATATCCATTTCAGTTTTATAGCCCAAATCGCAAAATCCAAAGCAATGTGTCCCTTTAACTTGACTTTTGTGAACACAGATTTCCTCTTTTCTGATTGGTCGTGCAATTGCTGCGTACTAATGGTGGCTTTTTTAAGGGTTTGCATGTAAAATGTAACACGCAGTACATTTTACGGTTACTCGCAGTAAATGTTGACACGTTATTCACCTTCTTGACAGCAGAGAGCAGCTAAGTGTAGCATATGGCATCGAAGTAGCTGAAAACTCGTTGTTCTTGGCTACAAAGTATAGTACAGTACATACACGTTTAAAGGGACACATTGCCTTCAAATGTCATGAAATTTTGCTGTTTGGAAATGTTCCTTATCTTTTATAAGAGTTGTTCATGCAAAAAAACACGTATAATGTGTTGTAATTAGTGAGTAGTGATTACAAAACAAAAAATTGGCCTCTGACTCCTGACATCTGACTCGCAAATCATAGACTTATTTCCACCGTCTAAATAATGCGCAAAATACGCTGTAAGAGTCTTTATAGGCTGGCGCCAGGTACCATTCTCTACCTCGCGACACATATCGCCAGTGCTGCGCGCCGTGCCACAGTACATCAAAATGCATCAACAGAACGTACGACTGGTGAACATAGTCCGCCATTTTGTGGAGTCAAAAATTTGGTTCTACAAAATGGCGGACCGTTATTTGTCACGAAATTAAACAAAAACCACGCAATTTGAAGGGATAGTTATATGAATCTTTATATTCTACTTTTAAAAAAGCTTCCCAACCATATCCATTTCAGTTTTATAGCCCAAATCGCAAAATCCAAAGCAATGTGTCCCTTTAATCGAGATCTCGATACTGACACGGCCTTATCCCTATCAATACCGCGCGCGCCACCTGGGCTCAATGTTGCATGGACGTTCGCAACCATCGTGCTTGCTTGTCACATGAATATATTAGCTTTACACGAACAGCGTTCTCTGTTGGCACGAGCTACTATTGTTTGCAACTGAAATGTGAACAGCGCCCTCACTTTGGGCAGCGCGCTGTGCGGTTGGTTTTACACTTTAAAAGGCACGCGCGCGAAACGCTCTTTGCATCCCCACGCGCCACTTAGCCGCTATCATGGCCGAAAACGCTTCGTCGGGAAAGCCAAACTTCAGGTAGGGAGGTTCCTAAAACTTTAGGTTCAACTTGGCTAGTCTCGAAATGTTTCGCATCCGTCATTCATGTCTAACGTTATATTTACCATGGAGGAAGACTGTAATGTAACCTTTGCTTTTTGATGTTCTTTCGCAGGGAAAATCATAAAAAGCACTGAACGTTGAAGTTTGCATTGCATAATCCGATGGAATCCAATTAGAAATTGATGAAAATATTGAATTTGTACCTGAAGTATGCAGAGTCAAGTGTGATGATTTTGCATCAAAATCAAACTTCAGATAGGACAGCAAATGCAATGCTGACAAGAAAAAGCACATTTCAATTCCACTGAATTGGGTCTTATTCAATTACTAAAAAGACTGGCGGCAATAATAATCTATAAAAAGGAGGAGATTTGAATGTAATTCAAAACTATATTAATTAATGTACATGAACCCCCGAAATCAAAATATTAATCACAATTTCCTATAAGAACATTGGTCTGCAAATGAACAGCAGCCTCGTACATGTTTCTGAATGTCCGTATTTTTTACTTGTTAGCTAAGATTGATAAGTAATTAGATACTCAAAATATTAACTACAATCTGTGTCTTATGTGAATTTAGGGATAAAAGGCCTACAGCAATTGAATCATGGCTGCACTTATTTAAGTGGGAACACTAGATATGAGCATCCAAAAACAGCATTGTAAGAACAGCTTGTCATTAAAGGTAATACAACATTTGCGACCACCCCCCCCCCCCCACCCCACACAGACAAGAAGAAAACTATACCTCATTATTATGAATGACCGTACTTGACAGTCAAGAATAGTCTCGAGCATCCTGTGAAATCAGGGCACCTGGTGTGCTGTTCTGTTTAACCAAATTGACATTTTGTAGCAATTTCCAAAGATGGTCGGCCAACCGTCGTCCAAAAAAATACTAAACCCCGGATCAATCCGTTTGACCCAAAAAACAAAAGCTAATGTTGTATACTACCTTAAAGAAAATGTGCCTTGAAATGAATAGCGTCCCATTACATTTCTGAATGTTCCTATTTCAGGTGTGGATGGAGTAAAGCAAGCACCTCCTACAGCAAGCGCCCACCGATGAACTTCAGTGAAGAGACTGGCTGTACGGAAGATTTCAGTCACCTGTCACCCATGCAGATCTTTCAGCTCTTCTTCTGCCAAGCAGTGTGGGAGTTGATGGTGGGGAGACCAATCGCTATGCCGACCAAACAATGTGTGCAGATGCAGCCAATCATCAGCCTACCTGGACTCCAACTACTGTTCCTGAAATGATGGCATTCATGGCCTTGCTTCTGTGCATGGGTATCAACAAAAGGCCTCGCTACAGCATGCACTGGTCCAGGTCCGAAGTTCTGCGAAGTCCCCTGTATTCGGCGACCATGTCTCGCAATCGATTCACTGCGATCCTTCGATTTTTCCACCTTGCCAACAACAGAGCTCAACCAGGTGATGCTCCCCCTGACAAACTGTCCAAGGTTCGCCCGCTGCTCGACATTGTATTGCCATCCTTTCCTCGCATTTACAAGCCAGGCCGAAACCTCTCACCGGATGAGACAATGATAAAGTTCAAAGGCCGACTTGGTTTCAAACAGTACATGCCACGAAAGTCCGCCAAATGGGGATTGAAATGTTTTTCATTGAACGAGTCAGAAACCGGTTATACATGTGCCTGGAAGGTGTTCACGGGCTCTCAGCCCACATCAAAAGAATCTAGTCAACCCTCCTCCGTTGGTTATGCTTCAACACACCACCCACCTAATGTTCCATCTGCTGGGCATGTAGTCCTCGACCTTATTAAAGGACTCGAACATAAAGGACATTTCATTTTCATGGACAATTGGTACACGAGCCCGGCTCTCGTCTTCAAGTTGTCACAGTTAAAGTTCGGAGCTCGTGGAACTACGCTACACCTCACAAGGGATTCCAGATTGTGCAAACCCAAAAAAGTACCCCATGAGAAGAGGTGCTGACCCCCAGTTTTACACCAAAGCCGGGCAACTGTGCGTCGTTTGGCAGGATGCCAAACGTGTAACTCTTCTCACCAATTTTGGAAACTGCGATATCGACACGAAAGACATTCGGAGCAAAAACAGTTTGAGTGGACTTCGTACGATCAAAAAACCTTCTGTCGTCAATGATTATAATAAATACATGGGAGGAAGTGATCTCGCAGCACAAATGTGTCAGTACTACTCGCACCCTCACAAATCTATGAAATGGTGGAAAAGAGTTTTCGTGACCATTCTTGACATCTGTTTGTTGAATGCTACCATTGTATACAACAGCATCCCTACAAACCAGCACTTGACCACTTTGGATTTCAGGGTCAAGGTGATAGAAGAACTTCTTTCCACCTGGAAGCACAACCCAGCTCAGCATGCCAGTCAAGTGTCCTGTGGTTCCAGCCGCTTTCCAAATCATCACTATCCTGGGAGAAATGTTGCTGGCAAAAAGCGCAACTGTGTTGTTTGCAGTACCAGAGCCAAGCGGAAACAAACTCGCATGATTTGTAAACAGTGTGACAAACCAATGTGTGTAATACGATGCTTTGAGAAGTTTCACAGTCTGTGATAAGCATTCGCCCGAGTAGGTTTTATTGCGGTCCCCCCACCCCCCCCCCCCCCCCCCCCATTTCAATGTTGGAGTGATGGTGCACACACCGCCACCCAACATTGAGTGGGGGGGGGGCCTTCATTTGAACTTTTAACTGCATCCATAGTGTACCCATTTTTTATGTTGGTGCAATTACCCTCAGTCCGGATTTCCTTCATTTTGAATAAAATGTTCACACATACCTAGGGTGTTATGGTTTTTAAACTACCCCTTTAAAAAAACTTATCATAGGCCAATATTGTCGTTTTAATTAATCTAATAGTCATTGTTTTGGGGGTACTGTCAATCCCATATGATTCAACACCACTTCAAAGGAGAGTGGCCTTTCATTACATTGCCTTGCGAGGGCGCTATACACTAAAACTTGGCAAAAAGTGCTTGGTCAAGAACTGGTCATGTCATGTACATTACTGTGGTAACCAAAGCATAGTGACAAAATATGCCTTGGTACTGAAAGGGTTATACGATCACACTGGTGGTATGGCCGCTGTTGTTGGTAGAGGGCGCAATGACCAATGAGCTACTCAGACTTTTTGACATGGAGTTTAGTTGTTGATGTACATGATTCTCGGGATTTCCAACCAGCATTAAAGGGACACATTGCCTTCAAATGTCATGAAATTTTGCTGTTTAGAAATGTTCCTTACCTTTGATAAGAGTTGTTCATGCAAAAAAACACGTATAATGTGTTGTAATTAGTGAGTAGTGATTACAAAACAAAAAATTGGCCGCTTACCCCTGACATCTGACCCGCGAAACATAGACTTATTTCCAGTACTAAATACCACCGTCTAAATAATGCGCAAAATACGCTGTAAGAGTCTTTAGGCTGGCGCCGCAGCCAGTGGCCTTGTGAACCTATCAGATGATCGCCAGGTACAATTCTCTACATCGCGACACATATCGCCAGTGCTGCGCGCCGTGCCACAGTACATCAAAATGGATCAACAAAAGGTACTTCAACCAGATGCAACTGGAAATACGACTGGTGAACACAGTCCGCCATTTTGTGGAGTCAAAAATTTGGTTCTACAAAATGGCGGACCGTTATTTGTCACGAAATTAAACAAAAACCACGCAATTTGAAGGGATAGTTATGTGAATCTTTATATTCTACTTTTAAAAAAGCTTCCCAACCATATCCATTTCAGTTTTATAGCCCAAATCGCAAAATCCAAAGCAATGTGTCCCTTTAAAGCCGATATACACATCACGGCAGACGTCATGAGATCATGTCAGTCATGCTGATAGGACACACGCGTATTCTGCCATTATTATCATATGCCTGTCCGTAAATATGGCGGCCTAGTGTTGCTATGGCGACGTTGGTAATCAATATGGTTTGTTTAAGCCCCTGCTATGACTAAAATAATATTATATTTTGAACAAAAACACACTCCCTTCGCTGGTCTTCCTAAAATACATTTTGTTCTGAAACTTATTTCAAGGCAAACATTGCCCTGAAATCCTCCAACATTTAATCTCTTTGGTTAGTTAGTTACCTATACTTACCTATTTCCAAGGACTTGGTGTAAACATTCTACCAGAATGTGTAATATTTACGGAAACATTTCGCGCCGCACAGGGCATATGCAACCAAAGCGCTATACACCAAGGGCACCAATGAATTTCAGACAAACGCATTTTCAAGAAATGGTCGTATCAGTGGCGCACCCAAGGGGGGGGGGGGGGGGGGGGGGGGGCTCGTAAGTGATATGTAAGTGGCCTATTTCCGAGTAGTATAAGGGGTGTGTAGAAGTATAATGGGCGGGGGGGGGGGTAGATGGCGCCACCAACGTCAAAAGAGTCCATCACCCCCCCCCCCCCCCCCCCCCTTGCAAAAAAATCTGGGGCAACATTCTTTAAAAAAATATTGTGAGCCCCCCCCCCCCCCCCCCCCCCCCCCAAAGTCAAATCCTGGGTGCGCCACTGGGTCGTATACCGGGGGTACGTTATTATTCTATATACCTTTGAGTGATTTTTCCAACCACAACAAAAGCACGAAGGCTTTTTGTAGCTCAATTGGGCGACCTCCACCATGACAATTGTCCCTTTAATTTGACTGGCTGTGTCCTCTTTGAAGCACAGAGCCGATCTCTATCGACGTGATGGAGATTTATCGGGTGTATGACCGGAATTACTGGAGCTTGGCTTCGACGTACGTTGAGAAGTATAAACTGCACCCAGAAATGGATGGACAACTAATGGATCAGATCAAAGTAAACATGCTGACTGCTCTTCAGGATTATCCCCAGTGGGTAAACGCCAAGGTGCGCGTTGGTGAGTCTCTAAAGCAATACAATTTCTTTGGGGAGGTGAGTTGGTCTCACCGACGGTGGAAGTTACCCCGGTTTAAATTGTTATAATTTCCGTGGAAAACCGTCAGGGTGGTAGCTTAATTGGCAATTCAAAATGTCAACCCTGCCACCTCTGATCGTAAGCCTTACATAGAGTGGCTTTCAGCCTTGTATTGGGTGATTTCAATTGCAAAATACATCTGAGCGTACCACATGGCGTCCTGACAATAGCGTTGTAAAAGTAGGCCTACTCAGTATTTGGTAATTTTGTATACTTCAGATGATTTTATCTTTCAAGCAATATTGCTTAATTCATGAAGCCCCTATAAAGCAGCATGTAAAATAGGCTAACCTGCAGTTAAACCAACGCCCCAGCTGCATTTAATCCTAGCACAAATTAAACCATTCAGCAAGGGCATAAATGTTGCTGTGTGTGTCCCCCACCCACCAATCTAGATCCGATCCTAAGGACTCCCCTGACCTGGCCGGAAGGAACGTAGGCGTTACCCGGTGCCACAAACGACTCCAGTCCCTTATCTCCACCGGCTTCGATTTCCGGAAGGGCTCGTGGAGGCATTACAACTATCCAAACCACCACAAGAGTCAATCCAGCGCGTCCACTTCTGCTCCAAGACCAACAAGAGTCAGGCGGACGACTGCCGCTGGGGATGGCCTAAGGGCAAATATTGTATCTTCAAGAAGGGAGACTGTCCTTCAGGTAAAGAAGAAAGCCAACTCCAAGTTTAGGTTAAAGATAGAATACAACATTTGCTTTGGTTGCAATTTTCGGAAATGACGGATTTGGGAGTAAGTATTTCACAGCAAATACTGTAACACTGATCAGTTCAAAGTTTGTATTGTGCATGCTGTGAAAACAAATTGAAAAATGCTGTTTGCAAATGTTCTGCTTTATATTGAAAACAGGTTTCCAGCCAAAATTGCACGTGATTTATATTCCCTGTGACTGGTTATTTTTGCTATAAAGCAGGCAATGTGCCTATACCAACAGTCTTTCGAAATGTCATCAATGACGTCTCTGGGTTGAAGATGAGAAAGGAGCAAAGAAAGGACGGCTACGGTAACGCCAAGCCAATTTCCCGTGGTCTGGCGAAAGTCCTAAAATATATAATCTCCCCGTTGGCCCTCTGGTCCATGTATCAATGGATTCTTTGTTATTTTCTAATGCTCACCTCCAAAAAAGGCTTCTTAACATTATGATTTCGTCCCCAGGCATGCGATCTGGTGGACGGAGTGTCATTAATGATCGCGACAATCCCAAGTGGAACAGCGGGTCCGGTGAGGTTCCGGATGGTACCGTAAGTTCCACTCCACAGACACTACCATGTATTTCTGCTGCCGAACGGACGGCTACACATCGGATTCCAGACCGCCTCCCAACCGAGGATCCTTTTATCTTTCTGAAATAGAGAGGCACCTGCCAGAAGGTAATTGTCTTAAATTAATCTGACAAGCGCCACGCACTCGGGGGGCGGGGGTGTTGGGGGGGGGGGGGGGGGGGGGGGGGGGGGGGGGGTAGTAATTCAGGCGTTTCACAATACAGTACCAGGCCACAGCATTTACACCTGCATTTGCATGGTACACAGCGCCCGCTAGTGTTCACAGAAAATCGAGTCGGCAGTGACCTTCTTGGCTAGACTGGTTCCCGGTCCGCATATGTATATAATATGGGGACCGGTAGCTAGCACTCATATTTTATAAAGCTTTTGATTGGACCACTTCCGCGCGTGCGCAGTAATTATTTTCTATTTTTAGAGATGATGTTTACATTTTCGTGCAGAATCGACATCTCGAGCACAATGTACATAGTTTGTACAGTATCGGTAAACTACGAATAGTGCAGCGTAGCCAATGATTCACCGACTTGAAGGACAACAGACACGATGAAATTCTTGGTAAACTTGCTGAAATATGGGAAAATACATGTGTTGGAAGGAGTAATATGTAAGCGCAAGTTGGAAAATTTAGACAAAAGCTTAACTCTAAGTAAAAGGCACGCGAATTTAGGGAGGGGCACGTACGTACGTGAGCGCAGCAGCCAAAAAATCAAACAATTGTTTACATGTAGGCCTACACAAAATCCCGGGAACTGCACACAAGCCCCAACCCTCTTCCTGGAGGTCAGATTAATCTACCCTTTGCTTCTTAATCTACCCTTCGCTTGTCGCGCCTAACAATATGATTTCTCATCAGAAAAACAAAATACAAAACAAAATGATACAAATTGAGTAGAGCATAAAGGTTTAGACAAATTTAATAATTTTGTATTACAAAGCAGAAGAAAAAACTTACCCCCAAAAAAATATGAAAAGTGACATTCGTTTTTAATCAATAATAGGTCGAACCTTTATTCCCAGCACAATATGGGGCAGAGGGTATCCCCCCCCCCCCCCCCCCCCGTCCCTCTCCAGACTTTTGTTACCTATTCCCCCTAGACATCTGAAGAGAATTCCTGAGATTCAGGGAACACAATGACCAACATAAAATGGGTGGGGGGGGGGAGGATTTCCTCTGCCCCATATCGTGCATCATATGCGAACCTTGAACACGGTGTCCTAGTTCAGTTTCTTTCATATTGGGACAACTGACAATTTTTTTTGGGGGTGGGGGGGGGGCACTCACTTCAGTACTGATCGACTGTGGAGCAGTAGATGCAAAGGCAAGTTATATACGAAGCCCTTCAAGAGGAGGGGGGGGGGGGTCCATGCAAAATTCAGAGCTGAAATAGATTGCATAATACTGTAAAATCTAAGCTTTTGCTAACATATTTTAACATGATTTTTAAGATTTTCCAGCCCACGATTGAGACTTCCCATTTTGCATTCATTGTGGCTATATGTTGGCCTCCTTGTTTGCAACAGGAGACAATTGGGGGGGGGGGGGGGGCAATGGGGGGGGGGGGGGATGATTAAATATATATTTTGAAACAAGCCCCAATTGACTCCACAAATTTATGCATTTAAACACAAGTATAAAAGGCTATTCGGCATGAAGCTTTGAAGGTATCTTTTCGATTCTGAACTTAATATTTGTCCTGTCAATGCTGGATGTTATGAAACTGGTGGACTTCATTCCAATCAATGAACAAATTTCCTTCCTTCTTTGTAGACTTGGCAGTTGCAGTGACAGCAAGAAAAAATGCTCCTGAAAACAGTGACTGCAGTTTAGATACTTTTCTAAAATCTTGTCTAAAGTCTGCCCCTAATGAAGGACACTGTTATGTGGGCTTCATCAATCACAACATGAGTCACACTGTTCTGATAGGGCTTTGTGACGAAAACATCACACACGTTTCCCCAATAAATGTTCAAGATGCCCATTAACGTCAAAAAATCTTCCATCGTAACACTTTCACTCTGGTGTCCTGTTGCTCATCTGCAATATTTAGGCACCTTTTGTCACTGACTTGAATGGCACATGCACCGTACCTGCATGAAAAGAAAAAGAACATTTACGCAAATTAATAGCAGTACTGCTGTTTGCATACATAGCATAAGTCGGGTGCCATCAGTGGATATGCATTATTGCCTGATGGTGCAGTGCTATATCAGTCAGTCATCAACTGTACCACCACTATCAAAATGGAGGTAAATTCTTTCCTACAGGATCACCTGATCACGCAAATCTATTTCTGAGCAAATGCAAACACATCTTTGACAAACAAGTGAATCGGTAGTGCTAAAAGATTTCAAAAATGAATATCTTCCAACTATTTGTCAGGGTTGTTTTTGCACAAATACTTGCACTGGATGCCTGAAACATGAGTAAGCACTAGTTAGACAATCTGTTCAGATATAGAACTCTCTATTGTATAAATAAAAAACTAACATGATTCAGATCAGACTAGTTTTAATATGAAAGAAATTTGTCACATCAGAAAGATTTTACTTTAATACCCCCAACCAAATCGTTAAAACAGCAAATCTTGGAAAATAGCCATCCATTTGTGTTCATAAACACTTGGCACAACCTATAATTTTGAGAATTTTGAGAATTTAGCCTAGGGAAAGAAAGTTTGTGTTTTTTGTTAGAAGTTCTTGGCACCATGTAAAGTCACTCAAAGTGTTCACAATCATACATGTTGATTTCTTCCTCATTTTTTACAGATTTTGCTGGAATAAATCTTGATATAACAGGTTGTACCGCAGACAGTTGTTATCAAGGAGGGTTGGTTATTTTCCAAGATTTTGCTGTTCTTGACCGATTTTGGTGGGGGTATTAAAGTAAAATCTTTCCGTCTTACCCTTTGAATCTGCTCTCCAATGATTGAATTAAGCGGGCTGCAAATGGTTGTTGCTGCTCTCAGTATACATGGCCACTACACGACGAGACTCCAGTCCAGTCTCACTCAGTGTTCTTATTTCTCCAATACTAAGTCCATCGTTCTCGTATATCCAGCATCACACTTCACAGTCTTCTTCAGTTCTTGTTTTTGTAGGCAAAATCCCGCCATCGTCATGATCATGATCGTGTCTCCTCATCCGCGAATTAAGGCAACATTTCAAGCATTTCAACAGCATAGGTTTCAAATATGAAAAGCAGTGCCTCTCTCCTTGTTAATGGTTGCGAAAATATACCTTTTAGACCTGAGCGAAAATCTAAACGAAAATTCGTAATACACTGACGTATCAATCATCATCACCAGTCACCACACATATTGGCCGTACTGTACTATGCCATGGGTATGATCCCTGACCTGCACATTTGCCTAAAACCGGAGGAATTCCTCCGAAATTTATTACCCGCTACCGGTCCCTACTTTTGAAATCCGAAGGACAATGTAGGGACCGGGAACCAGTCTACTTCTTGACTTTCGTGCGAAGTGTGCAGAAAATCGCAAAGCTTGGGCAGGCGCGGATTCAGGGGGTGGCGTTTGCTTGTAGGGGCCTACGCCTTGCAAAAAGAAAAGCAGAAACCCTACAGGTCCTATTTTGCCTATGGGTAAGAACAAAACAAAGAGGTTAAATGGCGCCATTAACGGTGAAAAAATGTGTCAGCCCCCCCCCCCCCCCACCCCCTCCCCGCTTGTAAATGTTTTTCGCAGACGAAACATTTAGGGTGTCACCTTTCTGGGCAAATTTCAGAACCCCCCCCCGCAAAAACATCCTGGATCCGCCCCTGTTGGGAGTCCAAATAATTGAGGCTAACAATTTATATCGGCCGGGCCGGGTCGGGCCGGGCCTGGTGCTGATAGTGCAGCACAAGTTCTTGTCATCTAGATCTAGCACCATAGAATTTAGAATAATGGATGGCACCTGCGAGTCATCGCTCGAAGTTCGCGATAAACTGGCTGATTTTATACATATTGAAAGAATAAATCTAAAATATTTGAAATTAATATGTATTTCCTGATCTATAATATACAACATCTGATCGTATTTTCCCCAGGAAAATCAGAATAAATTGAATTCTTCTGCGTCGTACATGTGTTTCTACGATTTTGCCTGCCCATGTGCACATTTCGTGTATAGCACATGGACTACGCACACAAAACATTGACCGATCAGAAATGACTAATCTTACAAATGACGCAAAACTGTCCTTCTCCATCCGGACACAGACAAACGAGTCCTACAAGGTCGGCCCCGCTCCCTACGCCCCTAAGAGCGGAAGGCGTTTTGGGATGCATTACTTTCACCATTACCTCGAGTGCTAATGTAGCATGACTACTAACCCGTCACGTAGGACTTAGGACTCGAGCTGCTGAGAACAAGAGCTCATCATTGGCTCGAGAGATCTTAAAAATTTCAATGGAAAGGATAAACATTGTAATTATATTTGACCCAGAGAAGGCACCCACTGCAAGCATTTTGATCTATACAAAAAATCGAGGATGCGAAGATTAATGCCTCAGTCACATATCCACCGGACCCCGCACGAATTTTTCCACCTACGGCGGATTTCTAAGATTTTTGGAAATCGGGGGTATCGCAGGGGTCTGCGGCATCCGTGTGTAGCAGTATTTGGCGGGGCCCGCGCGGTGTCCTTTGAAGTTTTCTCGACTCCAATCGCGAGGTGCCCGTGTGTAATAAGCTGCGAGGGCGCAGCGCCAGGTCCGCAAGGGAATCTTGGACGCCGCGCGGCAGTCGGACTAGTCTTGGTTCAAGACGTTGTTACGTATATACGCGATAACCGGCCGCCGCGAGAGGGCGTTATCACGACAAACTATTAATAGCCACGAACCGCCAGTGACAACGTCTTGGGAATCTTGTAAAATCTCCCCCCCGAAAAATGGGGGAAACTAGTGCGCATGCGTCAATTCTGTATGAAAATGAGGAACATTTTCTCTTCACGCACGCGCACATACGAAAAAGAGCTGCATGAAGTTCATATGAAGCACGATATGGGGGGAAAAGGGACCCCCCCTCTTTTGTGTTGGTCATTGTGTTCCCGGAATCTCAGGAATTCTATTCAGAAATCTAGGGGGATGTGTTAGATAACAATAATCTGGAGTGTGCTTAGGGTATAGGGATAAAAGGGGGGTACCATTTTCCCCCATATCGTGCAGGGTATCATGAAGTTGCACAATAGTCTGGTAGCTATCTATACTACTGGGGGCGCTGGTAAGTTCGCGATCAAAGCTGCTAGCTCTGCAGGCAGCCGGCCGGCTATGCGCTAGCGGCTGCAGTGTTCACCGCTCGTGTTCGCATGCGACGTCTTGCAACTGTGACGATCGACGCGAGGGAGATACGACGGGGAAGGTGCCGGGCGGGACCGGGCAGGCAACCTAGGTGATGGTGTGTAATCTGCGGGAAATTACTTGTTACATGCAAGAAATACCTCTCCATTATATTAAACCGTCGGGGCTCGGACAACTCGACCGTTGGCCGACTCGACTCGAGACAACTCGACCGTCTTTGCGTCAAATGGGAAGACAAGTCGTCCGTGGAGACAAGTCTTCCGTTGAGACAAGTCGTCCGTTGAATTGAAGTCGACTCGGAGGTAGGGGAATCGCTGGGGTCTCGGCGGGGATTCGCGTCCAGCCTCAAAGCAAACATGAGCCTGAATTTTTGTCGAGTTTCACCAGTGGAGAAAACCCGCAGGAAATCTAGAGTGCGTCTCAGTATCTTTGTGAACTGTGTGACAATCGAATCACCAGAGTACGACAATCTCCGTTTTCCCCGGCCGTAAAGACTAGGGCCTCGTGAGCTATTTGTTTTATTATTATCATCATCACGGCCTTTTTATTTTATATCTCAATCAAACCTAACAAGGTTTCCTCAGCACCATTATAATATCATATTCAAAGCTGCAAAACGTAATCCCACAAATACTTACCTGTGGGAAAAGTACAAGTGCATACGTAATAAGGTTAAATATATTACTGCTCAGTCCTACCACAAATTTGTAAACGACCTCTGCCTCAACTGCTCCAACAATCCCAAGAAATTCTGGTCTTTTGTTAGTGGCCAAAGAAAGAAAAGCTGTCCTAGCAACTTTCATAATGGCGACCCTGATTCTGCAATCACTGAGAATCTTGATATTGCAGACAACTTCAACCGGATCTTCCAAAGTAACTTCACCCGGGACACTCACTCCTATTCAACTCCTCAATCCTGCAACCATTCCCCTTCGGAGTTTAGACTAACGACCATCGTTGTGACGCCATTCGAAGTGAGGAAACTATTGAACAATTTGGACATTCACAAGTCTGCAGGACCCGACGAGATTTCTCCACTGTTTTTGAGCATTGCCAGTGACAGCTTAGCTACACCACTGACAAATTTGTTCAACTTTTTTCTTTCCTCCGGCAATATTCCTAATGAGTGGAAACTTGCTCATGTTGTACCTCTCTTCAAATCTGGTGATCCACGTAACATGTGCAATTATAGACCGATTTCTCTTTGCTCCGTAGTTGGTAAGACATTAGAAAAAATCGTAAGCAATCACCTTGTAAATCATATTTGTAGACGAGGCATAGTTAGTGATGCTCAACATGGGTTTTTCCCTAAGCGTTCATGTGTAACCCAGTTGACAACTCTTTATCATGAATGGGCTGAAGTCATTGATGTGCGTAATCCTCCTCGTATCGATGTAATCTTTCTAGACTGGTCTAAAGCTTTCGACAAAGTTAGCCACAGCATGTTATTAGATAAATTGCATAAATATGGTATTTGTGGCTCAGTTCTATCATGGTTTAATTCTTATCTTAGCAACAGATCACAAAGAGTAATCTTCCAAGGTACCCAATCAGAGCAGTTAAGAGTTTTATCAGGTGTACCGCAAGGCTCTGTTCTTGGTCCCTTGCTTTTCAATATCTTTGTTTTTGATCTCCCATTCTGTGTTCAATCCAATCTTAGACAATATGCAGATGACACTGTATTGTATAGACCCATTAGATCCAACTCTGACACAGTAATCCTTCAAAATGACTTAAACAATGTAATTAACTGGTGTAATATTAATCACATGGTACTTAATCCTAAGAAATGTAAGCTTATGACTGTAACTCGTAGCAGAAATCCTCCTAGTCCCATTTATAATATTGGCTCGGATTCTCTTGAAGTTGTTTGCCAGTACAAGTATCTAGGTGTCGTCATCTCTCGTGATCTCAGTTGGAAGAACCACATTGATAGCATTACTTCCAAAGCTACCAAACTTTGTGGCTTTATAAGACGGGTTGTTAAGAGTAATAATTCCACTGTTCTAGTTAAACTTTACACTTCCCTATGTAGACCTGTCATGGAGTATGCTGCTCCTGTCTGGTGCCCAAGCCTACACACTCACCAATCACTCATTGAAAAGGTTCAGAGGCGTTTCACACGTTCTTGTCTTGGCCTCCCTAAAAGAGCCATACCTAACAATGCCGACATTGACTACCCTTCCAGATGTAAGCAATTAGGAATTCCTCTGTTGATCAACAGACTTAATTTTCTGTCCATTTCTTTTGTTGTTAAATATGTAAGTATCCACAGTTATGTTTCTATTAATTCTAGGCATTGTGATTTTGTTAAGTTTGTTCACAAGGGGGGTCGCACTAACTGCTTACACAACTCTCTATTTGTTAGGTTTCCAAGATTATGGGATAGTTTACCATCTAATGTTAAGGAACAAGTTGTACTTAATATGTCCAAGTTTCTCAGTAGTTTGCGTAATTATATTCTGTCTCCCGGTAAATCCATCATAATTCCATCCTAAATAGGCGTGCACCTGAAACATAGAGTCTTGGTTTGCTTACATGCGTGCTTTTCTATTGCCCTACGGGATGCCTGGTACCCTGAGACTACCATGGACTTGTGCGCATGTAAGCTAAGTGTGACGTCATTATGTTTTAGGTCTATTCTGAACTGTTACAATCTGTTATTTGTGTACATAATGTATTTATTTTAAGGAGATTTAATATCATAAATGTATTTGAAATCCGTCTACATATTTATTTATATATACTTCATCTCCTGCATATACTGTAAGCAAACCTATTTATAACTAAATTTGTATTTTTTTTGTATTACTATAGTATTGCCTTGCATTTTTTTTTTTTTTTCATTTTGCATATATATATGTACATGTATTTAATGTTGGCATGGCTACATTTGGAGAGCCACTCGATTGTGATTTAGTTCACATTTGGCAATCCTTCAGGGGTGTTACCATGTCATGTTTTGTTTTATGTCATTTTTTCATCTGTGTACTGTACCTTTTTATGTTTGCCCTGAGAAATAATAAATGAAAATGAAATGAAAATGAAATATTCAGCCCCGTTAAGATTTTCATCATTCCGGAACTTTTTAGTTCATTCCCCTCGGCCCTACCAAACAATAGCACGGACCTGCTGTACCTTTATCTTCATACTAACACTCGGGCGGTAGTAGTCAGGGGGTTAGATCTATGCACAATGCATTTGTTTATGTATTCATAATGTGCGCTGCAACATTAGGCTAAGCAGGTGCGTGCGCACAACACGGCTTCTACAAGATTCCCAAGACGTTGTTACTGGCGGTTCGTGGCTAATAATAGTTTGTCGTGATAACGCCCTCTCGCGGCGGCCGGTTATCGCGTATAATACGTAACAACGTCTTGAACCAAGACTACAGTCGGACGGGAGTCAGACGGGAGCCGACTCCCGTACGATTTGTATACATCGTACGGGGCTCGTGAGGGACTCGCACGGACATCGTAAGATACTTGTACGATAATCTTGGAAATAGTACGGGTATCGTACGATTTGAGGGGCCCGAAATTCCGTCCTAAAATCGTACGGCATCCGTACGAATGCTGCGGGGCCGTACTGGGCCTGTGCGGTGCCCGTGCGATGCTGTCTACGACGCGTCTACGGGCTTACGGCCAGTAAAAATTTCTACGACACATCAGGAACTTTGAACTCCGCGCTAAAAGCTCCCGATGCGCCCTACGGCGACGAAAGAACGCCAAGGCGCCCGCAGGATAGCCACGGCACCCTTGCGGACGCCGTGAGATTTTGCCAATTTTCCACGAAATTTGGGCCCGTACGGGCGCCTTATCCCGAATCGGTAGATATGTGATTGAGACAGTAACTGTAATTTCAAAACGCCAAACCGTAATTTATCTTAACTGCCAAACCAAATAAATAAAAACTCTGGCACGGTATTCTGGAGGTCGCAGGTTCAAATCTTGCTCTTTCTTTGTTCACTAAAATCAAAAAGAAAATTCGTTTTAGTAAACTAACATAATTTTTTTTTAGGAATGGAACCGCTGAGTGCCGAAAGTTCAATGGTAATCAAAGTTCTAAAAAACTTGGAAAGATTCGTTAACCAATCATAATCGAACATGAATTGAAATGAAACTCGAATAATGCAGTGCCCTTTTCGTTAAAATTTACTTAAATTTACAAAAGAAAAGAAAAAAAGCAAGGACTTTCGTCTCGCGTTGTGGATATGCAAAGAAAAGCATGTATTTATCGGCAGTGTGACGTCATTTGAAGCAAGATACGCAGCAGCAGCGTAGCCAGGGCTGTCTCCATAGCGGGGGCGAGTGGGGGAAGCGCTCAGTGTTTTTTCTTTATAATATTATTATTTTCTGCGTTTGCGAAATTTTCAGTGGGGGGGGGGGGCCACGATTTTTTTATGGGGGGGGGGGGGGGCGTGCGCCCCCCAAGGCCCCCCCCCCCCCCCCACCTTAGCTACGCCGCTGAAGATATGGTGCAGAGGGAACCCCTCACCCCTTTTTGTTTGGTCATTGTGTTCCCGGAATCTCAGGAATTCCTTTCAGATATCCGGGGGGGATGTGTTAATAGTCTGGAGTGTGTATAGGGGCATGGTCCCATATCGTGCTGGGTATGTGCATGGAGTATGGGTATGGATATGTGCATGGAGAACCTTGCTGTAAGTCTGATGGCAGTAAACGAACCATCACTTCTTCTCGTTATCGCTAAAAATGGAATCGTTATAACGCCCTTATTTGCCCAGTAAAAAATTAACAAAAATTGTCGACAGATCTACAACTTTCGTACAACAGTCGCCATTTATTTGCCAACCTCGTACCCAATATGCATTTGTGGTCCGGTCAAGCATAATTAGGCCTATAAGATGACAGATGCGGTGACACGAGGTTGATTAAGTTGTCATTTTAAGTACTTGGGTATTTAAAAAAAAAAATTAAAATTCCCCAAATCACTAAAACAATCAAAACAAACTTAACGAAACTAAATTGAGTACTGTTTCAGTTGTGTTTAGAAAGGGCGAGTGATCAAATTATTCTAAAACAATGTTTGAAATATTGAGAACACTCAGATTATGGTTAAACGAATGCTCGATAAATTAAACTCAAAGTTCGACTTAAACTATAGTCAATAAGTGTACAAGGATAACGCAAAATAATACGAAAACGGTATATTCATTATAGACAAAGCATACAAGCAAACTTACTGTACAACTTTAAGAAAGGGCGACCTCAGTGATCAACAAATATCTGGCAACTTGATGACGCACACATAGACTCGCCGAGTCCAGGCATGACTCCATGACAATGAGGCGACACTTTTAACAAAAGATCCACTCGGATCAGGAGTCGACCACAACCCCGACTCATTATAATCTCATGTAATATTCATGAATCTGAATCACAGCAATGAAAAAAAAGTGCATTCACATTAAAAAAAACCACGAAAGAATGGATTTATCTTCTTTTTTGGTTTAAAGATCTGACAACATATAGGCATGATATCGCCCAATAAGGTACACGCTTTAATAGATTCAGTTTAACTATTAAGAAAAACGGAATAAGAATTTAAAAAAATCCTAATATCATTAAAATGTCTAGTCCTTTTGGTCTTAATGTGCGTTCAAAGGTTGCGCAAAATGCTTTTCATGCGGTTTCTATACATTAATATCACCATGCTGCTTTAACACGTCTGTCTGGTTCCCAGCACTCAGGACATTACAAAAGCTTCGATTTCCAAACAAGGTGACAGCATATTTAATCCAAACAAGCTACGGAATTTCTTTTTACTGTCAGGGACCACTTCTGAAACCGTATTGGGTTTCAGACTCACGATGTCAGCCCCTTGCTGCGCGATACAATGACTTGATCTCCTTTAAAGTTTCTTGCTGCATGTAAATATCGAAGCCTAACATTTGAAGCCAGAGCTGGGCCATTTCTCAATTGTAGCTTCGACTTTGGCTAAGGCTTTGACTTCACTTCAGCTACCCCAACCTTCATTGCAAATCGGAAGCCTTGAATACGTGAACAAAGAGGCTCTGCATAAAGAGGCTCTGCATGCCTCTTGGTTCAAATAAAAGACTTCAGTGTACAGTTACAAAAAAGTGCCCCAAACTTAGTCGAAGCCGAAGCCAGAATTTGGAAATGGCCGGTGAGTCTCTTAATCCGGCACAAGCATTCGAAGCTGCAAAATGGTTCTGGAACCAAAAACGGAGCTGGACCCGGAGATTGCAGAAATGGTGTACATTCTAAGTTTCACTTATTATGATTTAGCAAGAAAAGGTAGTTCTTGATAACCAGCGCGACCATGAGACCGGTAGGCTGGTAATTCCACATACACGTATTTGATGTAACCAAGGTTTGGGTAATGTTAGTCCAACAATTATTACCAATAGTTAACAGTATAGTTCTTGCAAAAACTTACTCTTGGATAACGGGCAAAGAAAATATTACTAAGGCCGTGTCCGAAATGGGCGTCTAGAGCTACAGCTACGGCTACGTCACGCGTAGTTATATAAATGGACGAACACCTAGACAATAGCCCTAGACAAGTGATTCGGACGCAGCCTAAGTCTGGTGTCATAATCCGACTCCCATAAATATCCGACTCCCATAATGCATTGCAACATTTGTGCTTTTATAATGGCATTATGACCTTTAACCTCATCCCAACCCTCACTCTAACCCTGTCCTAAACCCCAACCCCAACCCCAACCCCTAACCCCTATTATAACCCCTATTATAACCCCTAACCCCAACCCCAACCCCAACCCCAACCCTCTCCCTATGTTTCTCCTTGTTTTTGTATACGGGGGGGCCTACTGAGCATGTGCAATATAACCCACAAGTTAGATTTTCAGGGAATCTGATATTCACGCGACACGGCTTGCGCCCCCACATCTAAACTACCTTTCCAGCGCTCTACCAACTGAGCTATCCACAATGTTGACCTCCCAAAAAGTCAACTATTATTTTCTCCGGTGGGGGTAGCAATAGTAGGGCAATGATCCACTGAAATACTGAAATAAGTTGGAAGACTTGCAAATAAATCAGAAGAAATGCAATTTTTCTCCATTAGCGCTTTTTGGAGGGAAAGACGTTCTCCTTGTACTTGCCGCTGACGTTGCCGGGCGGGTCGTAGTTAAACACGGCGAACACCTCGTTCTGCCTGCGTGGATTCACGGCAACCCCGATGCCAAGGCGCCTGCTGCCCTTCCAAACGACTTGCGTGAAATGCCCTGTAGGGAAAATTGCGTGTTCACACTAAGTTATTTTCTACCGCCCGCGGTTGCTTTGTCAACCAGTTTTGCGCATACACTATGTGTAGTAACTACAGTAATTCTAAAAAAAGGGAAAGTGCATTTCTGTGAAGAATTAAAGAAAATAAAAACTCGACATTTCAGTCAGAGTTAGTAAGTCGTCGTTTCCATTTTGAAGCAAGATATGGGACAGAGGGAACCCACTTCTTTTCTTTTGGTCATTGTGTTCCCGGAATCTCAGGAATTCCTTTCAGATATCTGGGGGTGTGGTAAAAATAGTCTGGAGTGTGTGTAGGGTATATGGACAAGGGGGGGGGGGGGGGGTAAAAGCAAAGAAAATAATTATGAGTATACCCGACTTGAGTTCCAGACATCTTTCCAGCAATCTACCAACAAAACTATATCCAGCCCCATATTGGCGTCCTCCCTATAACAGTACTACTTTTTTCTCTCGTGAAGTGAGGGTAGTATTAAGATAAATATTGAACAAATATTTATTAGAGATGGATGACTATGGCCGATTTTGTAATGCCAAAATGGACTTGCAGATTGCTAAAATGTTAATCAATAGAGAGTGACATTTGCTGTTCTTTTCCGCACTAAAGCCACAATAAATGTTGCTACACCTAAATCATTCCAATTTGTCGTTAGCTTTATTTGTCAAGGAACGGAATATCTGCAGACCCCTATTCTCAATCGCTCAAATAAAAGAAAATGTCATTTTTAAGAATTCACTAAAGAGTCCAAAATTCCGTTTATTAGGCCTACCTGTTCCCGATGAAAACCCTCCGCTGTTGAAATTGTACCTGTTGATTTCGTCATAGAAAGACTTAACTGCCTTGTCTCCTGCATTTGGCAAAGTTAAAAAATTGATACATTGTTCCCCTTATTACTCAAATTCTGGCAGATACTGACAATGCTCATAGCCACAGATTCCTATTTGTTGAGGGCGCTGTTCACAACGCTCATTTACAGCCAGGTGCGTTCGAGTAGCTCACCGGGTCGACTCGGGTTAGCCCCTGCCGTTCGATTAGCTCTGACTTCATTCCTGGGGCTCACTCGGGTCAGCCACCACATACCCTGCTCGCGGAGCAGAGTCACTGGTGGAATTACGTCACACGCATGCGCAGTTAAGTCTGATTCCAACAGATTCTGCTCCAGCGGGGAATAAAATAATGGCTCATCGGACATCGACACTAGAGCGTTTGAGCGTTCTATTAGCCCGGCTCTCGTGGTTAACCCGTCTGCCTTCACCCGAGTCGATCCGGGTGAACTGTACACTGTGCACATAATGAGTACCGGGTAGCCATCTTTTGGGCCAAAGTCTGAAGTTGTCGAAACTCTATCTGCAGCTCCGGACTAACTAAACCATTCGCAGAGAGAAAGTGCAAAATGACCATAGCCAAGAATTTGGAGACAGATGGCGCTTCATGCACACATGCACATAGACAATTAACATGAAAGCTGCAAGCATCATTGCACGTGACATTTCTAAAACAGACTACATTGGTTAATGTCTATTCAGCAAAATGAAACCCGTTTACAGTCATGCGTTATAAAAAATGGAAGGACGCGGTCCTTTTGGAGTTTTTACTATTTTGAGATCAATCCGCGGACTATATTTTCTTTTCCAAGATGGCCGACATTGGAGTCCCTCAAATCGATTCAAAACGTACCGTACATTAGACTGATTGGGAGGGATTTCTTCTCTTCCCTAGTATTTCTTCCAGTGTTGTAGTCGAGGCCATCACAAGGCCACACAAGACCCTGCAAGGCCAGCACAAGGCCAGCTCAAGACCTTCAGTCTTAATCCAAGTCTCAAGCTATTCAAATGAACTGTAATAAAAGCATTCCTTTGTCATGGTTTATGCCTGTTACTTGTGCCTGTTGCAAGCTGGCCTTGTGCCCGGCCTTGTGATGGCCTCGACTACAACACTGATTTCTTCACATCAGAATTTGTATTTATCTATCACTTTAATTTCATCAACTGTTCCAAGTGCATTTGTGATTTCCTTCTAGTGGTATCTAACATCCCAAAGAAATCTCAGTCATACAACTGTGCAATGAACAAAACGCAATACACCGCTGTGTAAGAGCGTTCAAGTCGACTTCAAAATCCACAGAGATTTGGCGTGAATACGTATACTTCTGGGCATGACGTATATAGGGAACTTACACCGTTGGCAGCATCACATTTTTATGAAATTATTTTCGGACTGGAGTTAGCTGGAACACTGCAATAATGTGATCTTGTGAATGAAAAAAGGGTCTTTCCAAGACTTTAAAAACACTTCAAATTGATAACCGAAATAGAAATGCAAAGTTTGACGTGATCTCCACAGTCGCTTCGATCGCTCATTTTATTGCTACGGGGAAAACAGACTAAAGGGTCCGTCACTAGACTAGTCAGTGTTTGGCACCAAGACGTTCGCATACAAAAAGTGATGAAAAGTAATCGTGATATCGCAAGACTTTAACGCTCCATTGTACTAGTCCGTGCAGCATGCAAAGGACCTTGGATGCGTGGCTGTTCTGAAATTGCTTTCTCGGTCATAAATCCATCAATTCCGATGGATTCAAGATGTATCACACCAGTTTATTTTTTTCATATTTCCGGGTCCTGTCCCGTGAGGCACATATCTTGGACTTCATTTCCCCCTGCCTACCATTCTCAGTTCTTCAACCGAGACCCTTGACCTACCTAAGCCATTCAAGTCAGTGAATTGGGAATTTATGGCGCCTGTATTTCACTTCTTTTAACAGAAGAGGTCGAACCCGCGTGATAGTCTTTTTGATATTCTGGAACCGCGTCAATATTTTCGGATGTGGTTCTTTCATGAAATTGTCCGTCAAGAGGAAAGACTTGGCAGTTATTTATAAAGGACAGACAAGATTTAATCCTGAAAAAAGCAGGATGAATTCTCAAAAAGCAGCGGGGATCCGCCCCCTTCAGTTTTTGTTCACGAGAGCGTCGTAATACCTTTTCACGCCGAGTCCTCCCGACTTCTAAAGTTCGTGGTACAATTGTGCAACTGAACTGGCGATTTCACCCACAATTTGAGGGTTAAAGATTAATGAAAACAAGAGCCTGCAAATTTTCTGCAAGCAAAAAACAACATGCCCAAACCTGTCCAAAATAATTGTTTTGCTGTCCGCTGGACAAGTGGCTATATAGATGAGAGATTGCCTCTGCTTCATGCTAGCGTGTATCCTATAGGCTTTTTGTACGGTTGGGTTGAAAGAGAAGCTACACAGGCAAGCTTCGGTGCTCAATAGATTCCAACGTAAATGCTTAGCACCTCGGGTAACAGCCCAGAAACCTACTTAATTACAAGACAAACTAGTCTTTGTTTTGCATGTATAGCCTCGCTTTCGTTTCAATATGGCGAAGCCATGCACAGGGCGAATGAGAGCGAATGCGTTGACCGGGACTACTCCCCAACCTACCTGTGATCTCGTCCACGCCTCTGGAGTCTGCCCCGTAGTAAATATTCTCCCCGTACTTGTGCTCGGACCGGTGCTGGAGTTGCCCGTTCTTAGCCAGCCGGTTGGCCCACTCCTGCGCGTACTTGCTGATGTTCCCGTTCATTTTGATGTTGGGGGCGCCATGCATGGACCTGTACTTGTTGTGAGCTTTGAGGGCATCGCGCTTGAACTTTGACCTGTAGCCTTTAGATATGACGTCAAATAAAATGTCAATTTTTTAACATAATGTGTAGTGATTATATGACATAAAGTACAATTTTTTTCGTATTTACTTTGTGCATTATACTCTTTTAGATTGAGCGGATAAACGTACACTGTGCTTTAAAAAATCTGACAATTAATAGACATCAATCGGTATATGGAAGGAACCAGAAATTATGCAAGTTTGCCAAAAACTAAAATTTTGAACGTTGTTCGTAAAAAGCAACAAAAAGAAAACTGTGGTTTATCTTGCACAGGCCTATAAGAACTAGTCGTTAAAAGGCCGAGGCAATTTCGAGGAATGTTGTAGGGCACTAAACAAAATGATTCCATGCATTATGAGTTGGGTAGAAGCCAAAATGTTACCAGTATTGATTAAACAAATTCAAGGAACAAAAATGATACACACAATATACCGTGGGGAAAATGGGGTGGGGCTCAGGGAAAGAAAAGATGTAAAACGGAATACCAAAGAGGAAAACAGGATCACCATGTACAAAATAATTTGTCAACTTACAATATCATGTTTTGCTAATCTGCGTATTTCACATCCATTAAAGGTAAAATTATCTTTGTACTATACGCAAAGGTTTTCGTGGGAATGGAAGTTATTAGATGCCGCTTGGCCTTTACGCTGGAACCCCCCCCCCCCCCCCCCCCCCAGGCTTGTAGCGTTTTCCCACACTCACAGGAGGGTCCAAGACGGTTTCACAACATTTGGCAGATTGCCCCTACACTGCAAAAACAGTGTTTAGCAATTAAACACTTTCTTGCTATCAGTTTGTAAACACGTTTACACACTAAACATGTTTATCGTCTTGACGGATAGTGTTTAGCCAATAGCCATTGAATATTGATGTTTAGAAATTGGACACGTAATGTTTAGCTTCCAAACATGTTTACAAACTGATAGCAAGATTGTGTTTAATTGCTAAACACAGTTTTTAGTGTGTAATGTCACCGAGATCATGCAGGATGTTGCAATTGTCAATGCGACTATGGGGCGATTCTCGCCCAACTATCTGCACAGTTGCTCGGCATTCTTCGTCACTTACTCATCGGTTCCCATTACATGGCGACTCACGTCGCAGGCAGCTTCAGAGGAATTTGACATTACAACTTAACCCACGTCTAGACAGCCACGTAACATTGACATTATGGCAGTGTGTCTTTCCGTGCGAACTCCGGCGAATGTGTAGTTTCGTTTTTACACCCATGAGCGCCAGGCTCACATTTCGTCAAGGAAGCACATTAAAAGCTATATTCTGCAGTTTTTACAATCAGCTTCGCAGAAAATGAGTCAGAACAAAACATGTCAATGTAAAAAATCCCTTTTTCTATATATGGAAAAATAGAATATTATCTGAACACGCATCTGATGTTGTAACCGATTAGAGAAGTTTTCGGATAAATTATACATGAAGTGACTAACTCTGAAAGGAACCAGATGTATCAACTTAACGTACGTTTCGACTACACAATACTATGAAAGTGATGTTTATCTTACACAATGACACAAAGCAGTATAGCTACGGTATATGTGCACTCCAAATCAATTAAATAATTAGTTCTATTATACTGAACCTTTGAGTAATTTTATTTCATCTACAACACCTGAGCACAGTAATAACGCTGCTAATTATGACAATAACACGTTGTAGCGTGGGTAACGGCCGGTGACTACAAATAAACAATCAAACATCTCTAAGAAGTAATACGCTCCTTGGAAAAGGCAGAAGGGTCGCGAGGTTGAATTCCGGCATTGACATCTGACAAATAAACATAGGTCCTAGATTTATAACTAAGGCAGGTCGTGCTGTTTACGCATGTTCATTAGAGCTAACTAGAGAATGGGTGGGGTTCAGATCCGGTCCTACATACTCGAAATATCTAAAGTTGTTTTCAGATTAATTTGTTAATATTAATGCAGCGCTATCAGAAAAGATATTTTGGCGGGATGATTAATGCCACTGGCTTCTTGTTTAAAGAGTCAATGTTGTGATGGAACCTAATGGTGTCCATCCAAACATACGTGTAATGCAGTGAATCTATACATAGTTTTTACATGTGGTATGCCAAGGCATAGGATTTTAATTTAATTAATTATAGTGTTGCCGAACATCAAACTCATATTTTTTTAGTTTTGCAAACTTATTTCTCTATCTGCCGTTTGATTAAAGTGTGTAAATTCTATCTCCTCGGTTCTTAAATTGGTATAAATCACATGATGAGATATCACGATCTACGGGGTTGGGTAGTAGCGATTTGTTTATTATTGCTGAGGCCATGAAAGTGCATGAATCTAGACATGGCGATACAAGCGAGCGTGCCAAATACTCACTTCAAAATTTGGAATATACAACGGAGAGGACTCATGCAGCAAGAGTTTTGTAAAGTAGCTACACAGAATAGTTTTAAATTCTTTTTTGGAAGGGGTGAATTTCATTTTTTAGTTAGCCGATTTTAAAGAGCCTGATTTTGAAAGATTCCGAAAAATATGATGCAAATTGTTTAACTTGTTTAGCAATTCTGGGGAAAGGTCAATGAAATTACCTCCTAAAAACTAACTAAAATTGGGTGGGGGGGGGGGGGGGGAGGGGAGCTAATCAAAATTCTGATACCTGACGCCACCGGGCTTGTCTAGAACCATTAACAATCTTTATGCCAATGTGCTTGGATATACTGGTTGTTAACAAAGGAACTTTTCAAATTTATGTTGTGTTTACAAAAGAAATCTACGTGCACAATGTTAGACACTCAACAGACGTTTGTTTAGAGCCAGTTGTCATGTCAACTGACGTCACACTTTAGTACTCTATATATAGCCCCTCGCCCCACCTTAATGAACCAACAAATCATGGGCAACAATCGCAGAGGACAGCGTGTCGAATTTAAAGAAAATTGGTCCGCTTTCCTGTCAATCCCCTCCATTTTCCTATGATTAGCGGTGTCGCTTGCCTTCGGCTGTAGGTCTATATCCAAATAAGGAGAATGCTTCAACGGAGACATAATAGATTCCACATTTCCATTCAAAACACCGTCTAGCCGGCCTCTGGCGGGTTTTCCCAGTCTGTTCCGGATGCGGGGCTACCCCAACATACTTGTACAGCCTCATGTTACTCTCATTAAAGTCCCCTTACAAAACGGTACCACATAAAAACAAGTTGAAACGACAATTCGTCTGTTCCTCAGAACAGAGTGGGCCTTGGGGTAATGGTCTCTGGCATAGCCCATGGAGGAATTCCTAAACATGCATAGACGTGAAGGCCAGAATTTGAGGTTAAAACAACTTCCAAGCAATTTTGCTATTTTCTGGAGTTTATTTCTTTTCGGAAATTAGGCCTATATTACGATTTTGCCATATTTTTTACCCTTGTTGAATCATAGAGCAAGGAACCTTGCTCTATGGTTGAATTAAGCCGCGTTCGTAAGTGTTTTGTATTTTGAAATGATCGTTCTTTTGCTGAAGACCTTTTGCAGTCGATTTGCCCGGGAGAGGTTTGTTTTGTTGTGAGTTTTGAATACAGACTTTGATTAGCAAATTGTCAATTTTGATTAGCAAAATTTTAAAACAAGCAAATCGTCAATTTCGATTAGAAATTTGTCAATATTGATAAGCAACTTGTCAATTAAGCGCTCTTCATTTTGGTTCAACCGTATCGCTCACTATACCAATAAAATTTGAAGCAGCGGATGTACAACTTCATGACTATAGCTTTTTGAAAGATGTTTATTGTGACTTTCTATAATTGCTACCAGCAGCCTACATACATTCTTTCACGTGTCACACGTCGCATTGCATTTTTTCGTCACAATTTGAGCCATCGAAACATTTCCCATCACCATTCACCAATCCTGATAAAATGTACTTAATTTAAGGACGTGTACATAGTTACTGAGAAGGACTGTGGTTTGGTTTCTTTGTCCAATTTTTCTTAAAATACAGCAGCAGACTACTGACAAATACGAAGAAATTACGTCATACTGGGTTTACCACGTTTCGACCACGTGGGGACATGCGCGAAATATTATCACGTCGTATTTTGTTTTAGACGAAATGTATACTTTGTACCGGCGGATAGATGCTTATTTTAAATTTTTTTTTTTATTTCGTATTTAAGGGACCTACACTGTAAAAACGTTGGGTAAAACATAATTAGGCAACTGTTATTTACCCAACATTGGTATTAATTTACCACACTGTTGGTTAATTCAGGTAAAAATTGACCAATTATTGGGAAGAATTCGCCCAAGATTTTGGGTTGCTGATATATTGCCCAACATTGGGCAAAATATCAACCCATTTTGACCATTTTTTTTTACAGTGTACGCAGTCTTGGTGTTGGTTGCAAAAGCAGACAGAAGTTGACATGATCCCAACTTGTAATGTTGTATGTGGGAAAAACGTATTCCGTGGTAGTACCGTATCGCGCCGTTCGTTCCGTCCCTTACCTGGCTCCACGAACCAGGTAAGCACAGTGTAACGTCATTTCTTCGTAAGTCCATTAATTGAGATCCAGATATTGCTCAATGGACACAAAAAATCCTCCATCCCCCATTTTCAGCAAATGTCTTCTCCAAGCATACCCTAAATCCTGTTGTTTGAACACCAAAGTATTGCCAAGTTAGGGAAAATGTTGTTGAACGTAACAACGCTGGTTCTGTAATAATTAACCCATCTTTACGTATACATGACCTTGGATTCCCAAACACACAAACAACCAGGTATATATAGTGCGGTGTACAACGTATCAGCTACCGGTACTGATTATCAAAATTTCTCTCGACAACTGAACAAGCCAGCTCAATTTAATACGCAGGCAGCAACACACAGCATTCAAATCAGCATTTGTTTTAATCGGCGAAATTATACTTCATAGTGGAGCTACTAGTTGAAGTAATTGAATTGCAATTTAAAACATTTTGTAAAATATTTGAAATGTATCCCCAAGTAACAATGAAAAAGTATCTCAACTGTAATTCACATTGCTATAAACTTGTCCGGTGTGGTACTTTGAAGTTCACGTATAAAAAGTGATAAAAGTGAACGCTCTGCATGTCTGCATGAACACATCTTTCCTTCCTAAAATCCTAGCCCTACAATAGTATCTTGCTTACAGGTTCTAATGGCAGTATGGCGCCTAATATTATTCAACAGGAAAGCATTGTTTTGAGGGCATCCCTGTTATTTTCGTATTCCCCGGAGGCAAGGCCATCGTGGGATATTATTGATATTGAGTCGTCAGCTGTTGCGGCCGATATGTAGGACATACCGGCAGTCCCACGGGGCGACCAGCGTCCAAGGATAGAACGACTGCCGAGTGTAGGGGATCTGTCTGATAAATGTTATTATAAGGGACGTTGCGTTATATAAAAATTGTGCAAAAGATTTTCTCACAGCGTTTTTCTAAAAGACGAGTAGTAATTAGGGCGTCCATTTTTTTTATTCCACGTTTCCAATTTTGTTTCCATCTAAAGTAGGTGCGGTCGTTCGAAACAACAAAATTGCATGTTGCTGCTGTCGTGTAAATAGGCTTCTATTTTTATTTTCGTATTCTTTAATATACATTTTATTTCTTATTTACCCCGGGGAACCTCTCACTGACAGCACTGTTTTTCAAAGGTACATGAAACTGAAAGGATTGTACATGTTTAATTGGGCTGGCTTCGTTGCGTTGCGTGCGAAACCATTCGTTCTTTTCAGCCTATGATTTTTTGGAAAGTGGACTTAATATTGTCCTTTTTTCGATAGGGTCTGCAGCCAAAAAATAATAAAAGTGGTTTTTTTTGTAGTGGTTAGGAGGGAGAAATAAAGTAGGTCGGAAATGGGAAACACAGCATTTAATAGTGCTACCCTGAAAGAAATGAAGGATTAATCATGAGTATAGTAATCTAGTGGCGATATATATTTACAATCCCATATAGTAGCGATACATATAATACCAGTTTTACATATGATATTTTCTCCCTATTTTGGAACGGGCCAATGTTTGATAGCTTTAGGCCCAATGTAAATTTCGGACATTAAGAACCAAAAAAACCCGTTCCCTATGCTATAATTATGTTGTTCAGCATCAGTCAAGTAAAACGCTCGCTTTATTGGCATTTCAATGGAAACTAGAATATTGCAATAAAATGATTGATTGGTTGATGTATTGGTGAGACTCTAGATTTGTGCCCTATGCTGACTGTTCACACTCCACTGTGTTTTTGTGATTTTGGCGGTGACTGTATACAAAAACAAACAAAAACAAAATACAAATCAAAGAAAAAATATCAAAACAAATTTAGAGGGATTTTTACTCACGACCGCATATCGAGGTACAATAATATCAATGCCGACTCCTCAAACCAAACCCTGTCGTCCCCCCCCCCCCCCCCCCCGCAGGCTAGCCTAGTATAGGATGCGATGGTTAAAGTCGCACAGACGCATGTGAGCTGGAAACCCCGTGCGAAAATAACACAATAAAGGGATTTACCTACTCTGTCTCAAAAATATGTTTCTTTTATTTCTTTCCCTAACTTTCTGTTTCCTTCCTCCATGATTATATTAGCTGTGCCTCCAGGTAGCCGAGGAAGAAACGAGGTCCATTAATAGTTTAGTCATACTCCGTGACATACGAAACGTTTGATGTTTGTGGTCGGTACGACAGACAACGGTGAAGATTTTAAAACAAAACTAAACATACTGCAGGTTATAGCGAGGAGGGAAGCAGATCTTAGGCTGTGACTAAGAAGGGAATTGCCAAGTTTAAATGTAGTGTACATGATTGGTCATTGTTGCAATTTTCAGAAATGGGCGGATTTGGGGGGTCAGTATTTTATAGGAAATATCGTGGCCCGTTCAAATTTTTGCGTTGTTGGATGGCGAAAAAGAAATACGAGAGAAAAGCGGCGTTCGTTTTCAACCGTCGCGCGGATGATAGCCTTTAGTCAAGGCGCACGTGGCTACCTGGACACGCTTATTTCCATTGACATATGTACTAAAATCCGAGATTTTCCTGGGAAGAGAATTCCTTCGACCGTTGCACTTTGGTGGGTCGTCTTGCCAGTAAAATCTTGGATTTTGGGACAGCATCCCACGTCACGGCAAGTCTCTTGCTCTATGGTCTTATTAATCTTAAAAGCTTTAAGATGAAAACTTTCATACCTTGTGGAAGTTTCACTAAACAAGTATTAGGCCTATCACTCAATCTTGACACATGATTTTTGCACGGTTGGGGTTTTGTAAAATGGTGGATTACAGCATTGTCTATAGGGCCTACTCTAAAATCTAGAGCATGTAGAGTGCTTCGGGAAACACCGTTTGGTATTATGTGCTTTAGCCTAGCCTGAGCTGGAAGTCACCCGCGTGCGTGTCACACAATCCGACCTGGTGACAAATGCTGTCTATAACAGTGTATTTTTATAATTATAGGCTTATACCTTAAAATTCAGACTATAGCTTACCGCTAGGACCAGACGACCCTCCACTGAAACAACCTCCCATTTTGCAAAGCTGATCCACAAGCTGGTATGTCGCTTGCCGTACTCACCACGCCAGCCCGGCCAGCTAACGGTAGGTCGTGCACCGCAGTAGTCGTACACTAATATACCATACAAATTGCCTGCTTCAGGAAACACCGTTTGGTATTATGTACCACGGTACTTTAGCCTGTGAGCTGGAAGTCACCCGCGTGCGGTCACACAATCCGATCTGGTGACAAAGGCTGTCTGAAACAGTGTATTTTTGTTGGACATAAACATGTATGGAATGACACCACTTTGAATGTGGAAGTGTAGGCGGGCCTCGGATTGCGGTCACTGTCAATCCGCGAACCCTCAAAGGGGGCTGTTGCAGGTAAATATTATTTCTCGCAGTAGGAGGGGAATAGAAGTTTCTTAAATTTTTATAAATCAAATTATATATTGTTTTAAATTCTTATCTTGGTCTTCTTATCTCGACTATCTGTATAAAGGGGCAGTATCTGAGCAGTAGCGTAACTGGGGTGAAACTTCGGGGGGAGGGGGGGGGGGGGGAGAGACCTGGGGGTGTACACATTTTTCAAGGGGTCACTGAAACAGCGGCGTACCCCCCATAAAAAAATCGTCTCCCCCCAGTCGCCCTCCCCACAGACTGTAAATTTCGAAAACGCAGAAAATAATAGTATTATTAAGAAAAATACTGTCAGCGTCCCCCTCCCCCTCCCCCCACTGTAACATCCATCCCCCACTGTAACATCCATCCCCCACTGTAACATCCATCCCCCACTGTAACATCCATCCCCCACTCTCCCCCTATGGAGAGAGCCCTGGCTACGTCGCTGCACTGAAAGTGCATTAACTAGGGCGGCTCGTATAATTTTTTTGTCATTTCAAGATCGGGGGCATCCGCCGGGGCACGGACGTCGGCTGGAGGGGTATTCCCCCGCCCCCGTAGTTGCGCCACTGTATCTGAGAGGTGGTGATCTATATTGTAAAATTTGTTTTCTATTTTTTTCTACAACACGATGTATGCATGCTATGCAAGGCGTTAACTTTAAGACTTTCCCCCGTCGAGGCTGCAGTATTAAGTGTATAAGGAATAACATTTATGCCCTGTGTGTACAAACATTTCAAGTATACGAAAATTGACAAGAGCTTTTCTTTTTTGTAGACTCCCTTCCAACTCTTTGCTTTGTGATTATATTTTTGTCTTGCACACGGTTTATTTCTAGCTATCACCGACAACATTCCTCTGTTATTTTGCATTGAGTTGGAAATAAAGTATAATGTTAATCATCCCGACGAATGCCATGGTAGTCAATGAATAACCGATGATCAACGCACATTTATGATGGACAAATTAACCATTTTAATTCACGAATCGACAAATCCCACTTTGAATATATTAAACTCATACAAATCAATTTTTTTATGAGATCAATAAACAATGTTATACCTGCACAGCATTGAACATTGAACCCGGGCACAACGTGTATACACGGGGGCGCCGGGCCCGGGGCGCCAGACCGGCTTGTGCACTAATGTGCAGCCAAGCGAAATGGAAAAAAGAGGCTTGTGCAGCCAAGCATAACGTACACAATACCCCAATAATGATTTGAAAATGCAGAAATTGACGCGTATATACGTCACCCGGCCAGGTGGTAATTTCTAATCTGCACGTATTTGTGTCAACCGGTGGCAAGGGGTTAAAGGAACAATGCAATAAGATTTTAATGCCATAAAAAAATGTAGGGCAGCGTTATTTCGATGTTGCTATCAATTTCCAGGCCCCTCGTAGTCATTCTGATCTGGGGGGTAATTGCGACATTTTAGTTAAGCAAAATAGGCCTATTCGTGTTTATTTGCCAAGTCACAAATGGTATCTCCATAGCATTGTGTACACACACAAATCAAGCATTCTCTTAGAGAAGGTTTCATCTTTTAGTTTATTTCCACTGCTAACAAGCATTGGTCATCTTTTTGGTGATGGGGTATTTTGTAGATTATTTTTGTACTGCTCTTCTGACAAGGTCCTTCTGTTACACTCAAACGAAAACGAGCACATGCCAATGTTGTCAGACATAATGTTGTATAATGTGAAAAACAAGCTGAATGGATACTGGTGGCATGGTTACTATACAACATTTGCTTATTTTCAGAAATGAATGGATTTTGGGGTTAGTATTTTACTGTAACACTGACCTGTTTAAAGTTGTGTGTGCCATCCTGGAAAAACAGAGTACAAACAATGCTGTTCTTGTAGTCTGGTTCCCTGACCCTACTTCAGACAAAACGGAACAATTTATAGACGTCAGGGAATTATCTGGTCGGGGAACTAGACTATTTCCAATGATTGACCGGCCGACAACCGCTGGAAATTCATACAAAAAATATCACTTTTCTTGAAAATGACAGCACACAAGGTGCCATGATTTCACAGGATGCTTCAGACTAGTATTTACTGACAGCCAAGTTCATAATAATTCGGTAGTTTTGTTTTTTGATGTTTGCAAATGTTATATTACTTTTATAACTGTGGATTTCACTATCCAGCGACACACTGCTGTATAGAGGAAAGTGGCCTGTTTGCTCCGCGGGTTAGCCGCGACATGGGGTATTTGGGATAAAAGGTCCGTGCTTGAACAAACAGCAATGGCTAAAAACGTCCAAGGTATTTACAGTAGGCCTACATGTACTCGGGTCAGCCCCAAAGGGAGGGTCGGTTCAAAAAGAAATGAAAACAGTTGATCAGGGTTCTTTTCCTCATCAAAAGCTTCGATTCAAAAGGACCTGTTTTGGAAACGCTCAGGCTTATCGCAAATTCGGAATACAATTCAAAGGGGAAGTATAAGAGCTTGTTCTCATATCTGAGAGCTCGAGTACACGTGGAGTTATTCAGTGGGTAAAAAAGAGCGGATCTTTTTCCCAATTTTTTTTGCGAGTGCACTTTTTTTAATCTGTTGGCCGCGGAGGAAAAAACAACAAAATCTGAACAGCATTTTCCGAAGTGACATTGGGAAAATGTGGTTTTCTTTGGATCCAATTTCATGCAGCTCATCAACACAAAATGTTGCCTATATTACAGGTATACAAGATACGGCAAATGAAGGTTACCAGTCAAAAGGCGGCCATGTAATGTGTAGTTTTTGTGACTGTTTGTCGGCTGATAAAATTAATACCTTGGTCCCTGGCCACTTGTCACCTATCCTGGTAATACAGCTTCTAACATTTCAATACTACTATTGAGATTTTAAAATAATATTTAGGGGAACTTTTCAAAAACTCATTTAAAATGCAAAAAACAACCAAATCGGGATTACAAATATGACTGTACAGCACACGTGCAGCATGGTCGGTCGATCATTGGCCACTTCTGGATAAACACGGTTCGATTTTGCGCACAAGTCAATGGATTAACAGGTAACTAAACTTGGAGTTTTGAGATTCTTCAAGAAATTTGCCCAAAAATAAAATGTAGACAACTTTATCATCAGTAAATGTGGGGCCAGAAGTGTAACCTCTTAAAAAACAGATTTTCCTCACAGTGAGTTTGATTATTAAATATCATGTACTCAACTACAGTGTTACAACCTAATCTTAACTGTACTCGATCGTCAAACAAACCACAAGGGAAACTTAATAAGTAATTTTGAATGAATTTTCAAAGTGAACAAAGAAAACCGGCAGGAGTGGGAACCTGCGACCTCCGAAATACCGTACCAGAGCTCTACAAAAATATTAAGCTATCTTGCCCATGTTGGCGGTCTCCTAAACTGTCTCCCGGTACGGTATTCCGGGGGTCAGGTACAAATCCCGTTCATTTCAGTTTCTTTGTTCACTTCGAAAATTCATTAACCGTAACTGTAATCGAGTTAACTCGAGTACTCGCACCCGAGTTAACTTTTCTGTAGGTCCCGACTCGAAATACAGCACTGTGAAGAGATTATATTTTTTTCGGGAAGAAATAAAATAACTTTTAGGGGCTTCTTATGTATACAGCTGATTAACAACAAAAGAAAAACAGGAATATGAGGAAATGGTAATGGCTCGAGACCAACGGCCTTCACACGGAGGATGATGGAAGTAACGGAGACTGTGCGGGTTCACATTGCACGTTTGAGGTTCGTCATCCATGTCCGGTTCGGATCGTTTTCAACGTGCGTGACAAGTTCCGACCATCACAGTAATCTATCTCTTCCCCACAAATCAGTCTTTAGTGCTTCAGTATACCAAAATCAGACGTCACGCGGAGGTGATTAAAATCTGGTAGGCACTTCAGGGGATACATCAGAGAATATTTCCACATCTCTGTTATATTTAGTGCTTCAACTATACTAAAGTTTGTTGACATCTTACACATGAAATTTGACCACTTTTTAGAGACCCGTAAGCCTAGATATGGGGTGATAATGCGCGATGGGTCTCAAATTAGTGAGTTACAGAATCAGTTGCGATTTAATGCTGCATTCTGAGTACCTGATAGCGATGTACGCAACAGTTTTTTGAAGTTCTCAATTATTACTTCTAAAAAATCTGTCTGTTCGGTTTTGTTTTGTTTTTGTTTTGTTATGTTATATATTTTTTGGGGGAGGGGCAATGATATCCGTTGGCCCCCTCACTGTTAAAACGCTGTTTACAATGTTTAAACAACCCCTAGTTGTTCATGCGCCCTGCTTATACAACCAACTGGTTGTTTAAGCAGGGCACATGAACAATTTTGGGTTGTTTAAAAAATTTAAACAGCGTTTTAACAGTGCTGGATCCGCCTTGTATAGAATGTCTCAAATAATCGACGAAAGCAATTTACGTAAAAACAAGCATACAATTTGTTTTTTTATAGGGTCAAACTGATTTTTTAATTGGTCTTTTATTTTATTTTTCTGGGGGGGGGGGGGGGGGGGTGGCGGTAGTGCATCCAGAGTTTTCATCAGTTTTTCCCAAGGATTTTCGCAATGTACACGTCTTTCTCCCGGAGAATGGGCCAACATATCAATTCATACAATTTGAATTTGATTCATTTGAATTTGAAAAAGCTGGGGAATTTAAGCCTCACCCGCACAGATGCCCCACAGAGGAGGACGTGGAAATAACTCCTTAGCACCCTACCACGTAATCACGCGAGTGATCAAGCGATAAACTGAAGGAGTATCAAACTAGCTTACAGCTTAATTAATAAAATAAGTACAAAATTAGTTTAGTTTTATTTCCGTTTTGGATTTTTTGGTCATTGTCCCGTGTTCTACAGGCAATTGTTTTAGCTTGAAAATCGCAGTTCTGTAAGAAATATATTTCACTGTTCCATTTCATTTCTAGGAAGTTTGGGCAAAGTGTTCTTAACTGAAACTTTCAGCTGAAAATAAACAAACACCCAACGAAAACAATTAACCAACAAACACACCTCCCCCCAAACAAAAATGGTACACACAGTCAATCTTTCTGTGTTAAGAATAAACCTTTGACAAGTTACAGAACTATGCTAAATCCAGCATATTTAGATCAGTTCAATTGGGTTGGACCAAATAGAGAAACGTACTTAGTTATGCCCAAAATTATTCATACCCTATGAAAATCTGGTAGTTTGCTTTTCTCTCATACATAAAAGCTGGATTGGCGGAACTTAGGCTTTACTTAATGACTTTTAGTTGGCATGTACAAATCTACATATATTTTGGTTTCACATCATTAGCATAAAAGTAGAAATAATAAATAAAATGATTCACAATACCCCGAATTTGGTATGGGTATGAATAATTTGGGGCATTACTGTACATGAATACGGTACCTTACGCTGAGCTCGCTGCTCAACAGAATATACATGTATACAAAACTCGATACACAAAAGTAATTCTGAAAGTAGAGAAGTTGTCATGTGCTGTACATATATAATTACCAACGAAATAAACTGCTCTACAGTGAATAGTCCATAACCAATGCGAAAAATAGTTGTCAGCACATTAACATAACTATCTATGAATCTTAAACATTACAGAAAATGTTACAAACTTATATTGGGGGGGGGGGGGGGGGGTTCAAAAGGGAATGAGCCCCTTTTGCGTAAAGCAGTGCATCACAATTGGCTGTGTTAGTTGTACGAGTTCCGCCGTCGTGTGTATATTACATATGCGGTATCTTTGAGGTCTTGAGTATTCTAAAATTCAAAATTTACGCTGAGTGTCATGGTATTGGTATATTGTACAAAGAGGATTTGTGCAATATTACACGCTAACACAGCATTTCGGCTATCTAGAATCTTGGAAGTCATCACAAAGTGTTTAAAGATTACTTACACAAAATCACAACTATGAAAAGCTACAGTGTGTTGACAGTAATAATTGTAAGATCATGTCGCCTCTCGCCTTATAAAAATAGAACCCCGACCCAACCTAACAAATAGAGCACCGTCTTTCCCAAAAAAAAAAACAATGTTTCGCCCTCCTCTCAAAAAGCCCCACCCAACAAATCTATGCCTTATATATCACAGGCTGTACAAAAGCAGCTCAATAAATTCGTTTTAAATAACCGATAATCACATTATTTTCGACATCCACAAATTCAGAGAACTGATGTCAGCAACTCGATGCAAGTTCGAGCAAAGGAACCTTAGACGTTTCTCAAACCCTGGCTTGGGCTCGAGCTTCGGCTTCGTCTCCAGCTATTCCCCAGCCCAATTGCCAATCTGAAGCCTTGAATACGTAAATACAAACAGTCCCAGGCTCAGGATTAAAATATAAGATTTTGATGTACATATATAGCAAAAACAGTGTCCAAGATCTTGCCAAATCTGGGGACATAAAATTACGTGAAGCCCAAGCCCAAGCCCAAGCCCAAGCCCAAGCCCAAGCCCAAGCCCAAGCCCAAGCCCAAGCCCAAGCCCAAGCCCAAGCCCAAGCCCAAGCCCAAGCCCAAGCCCAAGCCCAAGCCCAAGCCCAAGCCCAAGCCCAAGCCCAAGCCCAAGCCCAAGCCCAAGCCCAAGCCCAAGCCCAAGCCCAAGCCCAAGCCCAAGCCCAAGCCCAAGCCCAAGCCCAAGCCCAAGCCCAAGCCCAAGCCCAAGCCCAAGCCCAAGCCCAAGCCCAAGCCCAAGCCCAAGCCCAAGCCCAAGCCCAAGCCAGGGTTTGAGAAATTCCTTTAGTTAATCAGTGGTTGATTTGTGACGCACTTTGCACCTGCGTAAACAATATAGTCGAACTATTGTGTCCCTGGTTCCCTCCCTCTTTTTCACAGTTTAGCAACGAACACGTTGCTATAGTGTAACCAGCGCGACCGTGCCTTGTTGGCTGGTTCCCGATGGCTGACCAGTAGTTGACCAGCCAACGTTCTTTACTCGAACTTGCTCTTGTCTTGCAGTCAAAGCACCAGGATGAAAACACAGATAGCGCCCTCTCAAAGCTCCTCGCACAGCTCAAGGGGAGTCGCCGAGTGCGACCAGCCGATTTTGCTCATAATTATTTTTCTGCCAGAGGGAGAGAGAGAGACAAAACAAACAACACCCGGTAACAACTCTGTTTCAACTTGAAATCTATTACAAATTAGGGTGGTTTTCCGGTATTTTTAATTAAAATTTTCTCCCGTGACGGTTAGAGTACAACGACCGACCAATAGACTTACCGACCAACCATCTGACCGACTGATCTCACCAACCGACCGACCATCTAACTTACTAACCAAATAGACCAACTAGCCCACCATCTGACTGAGCGACCAAACAGACCAACCGACGGACCAAATAGACCCACCGACGGACCAAATACACCAACCGACGGACCAAATAAACCAACCGACTGACCATCTGACTGGCCAACCAAATAGACCAACAGACTGACCATCTGACTGACTGAGCGACCAAACAGACCAACCGACGGACCAAATAAACCAACCGACTGACCATCTGACTGACCGACCAAATAAACCAACCGACCGACCATCTCACTGACTGAGCGACCAAACAGACCAACCGACGGACTAAACAAAGCAACCGACTGACCATCTGGCCAACTGACCAAATGGACCAACCGACAAACCACCTAACTGACCGACTGACCAATGCAGACCAACCGATTGACCACTGACCGACTGACTGACCATCTGACCAACCGATCAACTATACTACCTGACTAACCATCTGCATGACCGACAAAATTGACTAACTTGACCGATTACGAGAATGAGCAACCCACCGACCAACAATTTGACCCATCGACCAACAAATTGACCAATCGACCAACAATCTGAATGACTGACCAATTTGACCAACCAAACAACCATCTAAGCCAACTGACCAAATATATGTCAGGCAATAAACCATTTGACCGAGTGGCCAAATAAAACAACTGACAATCGCCTGACCAACCAAGTGTCCGGCCAGCTGTTTCTCACCAGCTCTCTGGCAGCATCCTCGGCTGTCTTTAGCTCCTCGTAGCGGTACAGTGCCTCTCGAAGTGGCTGAACCATCGAACTTTCCAGCACAACAAACACCTGCCGTGCAAAACAATAAATACATTCAACTACCTATTTTCCTTTCATCATAGGCCTACACTGTTCACCATACACCTGTATATATTTAGCAAAGAATAATGGAAGGAATTTATTTTAGCATAATAATGAAGCTTGTAAAAATGAGTCTGCTTGGATCACAAGGCTCTCTTAACTTTTATCAACTACAACGTAAAATGTATAGATCCGTGACAATGAAACTGCATGCAAATTGCAGGCAGTGTATTCTGAATGTTTGTGGTTTGAACAAACGTTACGTTTCATATCAAATTTGCGTTATTCTTGCTACAGTTAGTTATGCCCCAAATTATTCATACCCATGCCAAATTCGGGGTATTGTAAATCATTGTATTTATTATTTCTACTTTTATACTAATGATGTGAAACCAACATATATGTAGATTTGCACATGCCAACTAAAAGTCAATAAGTAAAGCCTAAGTTCAGCCAATCCAGCTTTTATATATGAGAGAAATCTGAATAATTTTGGGCATAACTGTATCATTTCAAATTCTGCGTTAAGTTTAAATCAAAGAAATATGAGGGTCGTCAATGCAAGTTGCCTCTGCCAAGGCGCTTCTGCTAAGAAATTGCAACTTCATTTTCTATTCAAGGGAGATGTTTCGGGAAATTGTACGCAGATGAAGTCGTTATAGTTAGAATAAAATGTAATTGGCTCTCATTCTCTCTGTTACCTTGGCAGCCACCTTAAACATCGGAATCAAGACGAACTTGATGAATCCAATTTGTGAGGTTGGTTTGGTGACCTTGTCCCGATCCATGAAGGACGCTACTGGTAGTCCTTCCATCTTCTCTCGGTCACTCTGAAATAACCAGCAGACGAAAGAAAGGACTAAAGTTGGTTGAATACTTATAAAGGTCGCAACTTAAGGTGACCTTAAATTGGAGTAGACCTTGAACACCGTAGAGCCTTGTGACTATTCTTCACGTTAAACAAATATTTATCCCGGTTGACTGTATATCCCTGCTTGCATTGGACTTGCGTTGGTAAAACTCACCGAGACCGTGACGATGGGTACTTTTGGCGTACGCAGAGGGTGGCAAAACGGGGCAAATCTCCCCCCCCCCCCCCCCCCCTGGGAACCCTCCCCCCTCTATGCTGTTCCTAACCGCTTTCGTTCCATCATGGTCATTCGTGGCTTAAGCAGTATACACGCTCGCTCCAGTACCTACATGACCTATGTGTGTAGGCCTATGCGATCAATGCGCGGTGCGCGCGATGCATTATCGCGCAAAATTGAACTGCGCCCCCATGAGTCCACAAAATCAGAAATGAAGGACGCCACCATAGTTTTAAAATTCGAATACGAGGTCGAGGTCGAGGTCGAGGTGATCTGTCGTCTTTAGAACACCATACTATGTACAAGTAGCTCCACCAAGTATAGGTCATTTACGTAAAGATATTTATTCATGATTAGAATATGAATATTCAGTTTTCCCTCCTTACCTGCATGAAGTATTCTTTCAGCAAACAATCTACCCAGGGTTCAGAAACCTCCATCGGTCGAGCCTCATTGGATATGTCACAGCACTTGATCAGCACCATCTTTAACTGTACGAGAAATAATTGTTAAAACTCGGATAAAAACAAGAAACCCATGGTATCTGGTGGAAATTAATCCTATTTGCGAAATGGCGAACAAAAACTATCAAGTAAGTACGGGTACTTTCTGTGCTAAACACATTGGGGTTTGAATTTTAAATGCATCTGTTTATATTTAAGAGTGAAAAAATGATCAAAGCCCAATTTCTTGGCTTTGCTTACTGTAAGTGAGGAATCACTGGTTTAGCAGAAAATTCGTATTAGCATTTAACAAGGAGTTTTGAATTGTGCGCATGCATGCATCTCGTAACTATAGTGACTCTCTGCTTACGTGTTTTTTTGTAGCGACAAATTCATTTTCTAGCTAGGTTAAGCCCAGAATTGCAAGGCATTGGCACAGATTCAAGCGTCATGGATACCGATTTGTTTCGTACTCCAGAATTGCCAGAGTGTTTCTGTGTACTTGGCTATGTGACCTGCAAGACAGGTTCTCAGACTTGTTTTCCCATGATATAAAATCCTCCACACCACAATTAGTACAAGAAAAAGAAATATAAACAGGATAGGGGATTCGAACCCAGGACTCGTGCTCCAAAGGGTTATACATTCTACCAATATAGCCACAACAGCAGGTAAATCAAATTGGTTTTACTGAAACCTTATACAGTTGTCTGAAGACTTCATTATATCTATAGCGCCATGGTGTGATGATTATTATATAAGTTATCTTAATCATGAATATTCATGATAGCAATTCAGGTCTTCGAAAAAAATGGCTTACGGATGCCATGAAAATGGGCGCTGTTCCATCGCTAACTTTTAGGGTTAAACATAATTACGGTAGAGTAGAAAGAAATCTTGATAACTGTTTTTTAACCAAATGTATTGTGTCTTGGGTATGGCATTATACTTACATAGTTCAGGTGCTCCTCGTTTGTGTATTCGAACCCACACTCTACGTACTTCTTAAATTGGTCCAGAATCTCGTTATGGCGCGCCATGTCCGTGGCAAAGATCAGCATTATGATTCCCTGAGAGAAAAGGTCAAGGGTCAAAGGTCACCATGGTGAAGTCAGCGGAGGTTTCAGTGCTAAACACAACTATTAGTATATGATGCATTTTTTGTGGGGGTAGTTGCTCTGGTGTTTAAAAGTAATTTCAAAATACAACAAAAAATAGACAATTGATTTTTACGTGGTTTGAACACGTTGGAGACTTTTTAACGTTAAAGACAAACTGCAAGAACCTTTGTTGGGACCTTGGTTCTGGCAGACACAGTTCTATGGAAGGCTTGAGGGGGGCCCTAAAAATCGGATACGCCTCCCTTAAGTTCTGCCTTTTGTGTAAAGTACCACGTCTTCTCCAATAATTACCTGGCGGATGGCCTGGAAGGTGTCCGCACCGGCATTAGCGAAGATGTTGCAATCGGGGTTACTGATAATCTTGAAGGTGACAGCACAGTGATGATTCTCCAAAGGAGAAATATCGTTGTAGCGGATCGCAAGATCGGTGCGCGCGTTGATCTGATACCTGAGGAGGGAATTGCAATGAACACAAGCGTAATTATAAGCTACATGTCTCTTTCACAAACTCTGTCTCGGCTTCGGTTTCTCCTAATTATAGATCCTAAGATATGGCTAGATCCGAGGCACTGCTTTTGTTGCTAAATGTACATCAACGTCTTTTATTTGAACCCAGAGGCGGGTCCTGATTATTGTGTTCAAGTATTCAAGCTTTGAGATTGGCAATGGAGCTGGAGATAGCTGTTGATGAAGTCAAAGCCGAAGTTGAAGCAATCGGTTAACGCGTTCGGCTGCAGTGGGTCAAGCCCACCCAGGGACAAGAAAATTTGATTTTTGCTTTTTCATGATATAGAAAAGGATCTGTAGCATTCATACAAAAACGGGTTGTTCATAGATGCCGTTTCTGTGGCGCAATCGGTTAGCGCGTTCGGCTTTTTCATGATATAGAAAGGATCTGTGGAATTCTTACAGAAACGATTAATTTGTTACAGCCTCTGTCTATGTGGCGCAATCGGTGATCGGGCTTTGAACCTGCGACCTCTGGAATACCGTACCGGTGCTCTACCAACTGAGGTATCCGTAGCCCTACGCTAACGGTCTGCCAAATTGTCAGTATCTTTGTTCGGGTGGGCACTAGTCAGAAGTCATAAACCCAGAATGCCGTATAGCCAGGGATCACGCGCAATTTTACGATACAACCAGGGAAACGACAATGTAGGGATCACTCAATGAGGAAACGACTTTTAAAATATAATCGTCAAACAAACCACAAGAGAAGCTGACTATTTTGAATACATTTTAAAAGTGAAAAAAGAAACTGACAGGAGCGGGATTTGAACCTGCGACCTTCGGAATACCGTACCGGTGCTCTACCAATATGAAGGGGCACTGTGAGGATCACTTAATGAGTGTCGCTTCCCATGCAGGTTGTATCGTAAAGTTGGGGCGTGATCCCTGGCTATACGACATTGTGGGTTTATGACTTTTGACTAGCGCCCACCCGAACAAAGATACTGACAATTTGGGAGACCGCCAACACAGGGCAAGATGTGGTAGAGCATGCTCCGGTACGCTATCCCGGAGGTCGCAGGTTCAAATCCTGCTTCCAGTTAAATTTCTTTGTTCACTTTGAAAAAATAAACCAAAGAGCACATTTTCTCATTTGCATCATCTAATTAATTGCCTCAAATACTCATTTTAGTTTAATCTTCCACATAGAACCGGACACTTTGTTAGAGTACACTAACGGAGAACATTCTCAACGATTGGAATATCCCGGGAATATATCATACGTGTTGTTGTATCCAGGGTGATCCAAGTCATGACAGAGCGCTGAAGTCAGAAGAATGCCCAGCTCCATCCGGGAAAGTATTGACCTCAGGTCACACAGATGGATCATCCCATACATCATCTGGGTCACGCAGAAGCAGTGGCGAAAGTTGTGGAAGGGATTGTGGCGGTAGTTCTCCTGCACGCACAGCTGGACAAACAAAGACGACCGAGTGAAGACAAAAATAGCCTAGAACAAGGACCAACTTCTTACGGCAAAAAAAACATGTATCAAAAAACAAAACTACTGAATTATTATGAAATACCTTACTTGACTGTAAGTAAATAATAGTCTCAAGCATCCTGTGAAACATGGCACCTGATGTGCTTTCATTTTCAAGAAAAAAAAGACCCTTTTTTCAAATACTGCCCCCAAGTTACCAACTTTATTTAGTCCACATTTTGTTTGGCAGTTGGTTACACATCCATGGACGGGTGCAAGCCAGCTAGTCTATAGTTCCCTGACCTTATAATTCCCTCACCTTATAATTTCCTAGATATGTGCAGTATTGACGCATTTTCTTCGAGACGGCCCGAGCATACTGTCCGAAACATTTAAACAAACTGTGGACCCTAACGTCCTCTATTGGTAAACGTCCACGATTGAATAATACAAACTCAAACAAATTGATTTCATTTTTTTCCTGTTTCCTTTGTGGAGCGCTGTGGCCTCTTGGATTAGTGTACTCAAGATATCAGTGATACTGCAGATTGTGGGTTCGAGACCGCCTGGGGTCATGGTGCTTGTGTCCTTGAGCAAGGCACTACAAGTTCCTTCTCTCCACCCAGTAGTAAATGCGGGAACCTGTGAGGGCAGTGATGGTCATGTGGATGATTAGCCCATGTGCTCTTAACTTGCAGCCGGGGCTGTATACTCCCCAGGGAGCTGAGAAGGTTTCAGGAATGATATATGGGCCCGATGACCAGGGACAACAATAACAGCGCCATAAGTAATGTTTATTAGATATGTGCGCTCTATAAATCTAGATTATTATTATATTATTATTTCCAGCTCTTACCAGGAACCGTTTGAGCACCAACGTGTTAATACCAAACTCTTCCACCAGTCCCAGTTCATGGTACATATGCTCCAGCAAGCACAACATCTGTAGTATATAAGAACAAATTGCCGTCATAATACAGAAGTTAAACAACAAAACCGCACCTGTCAGTGCCATCAATTTTGCCACTACAATTGTCTTTACCTACATTGTCCTTACCTATACATATTGGGCTCTGTTGTAATTCATGGGAGATCTCTTTATAGGAATAACCGGTATAACTTGACCAAACTCACCTCATTGGATTCCCAGTGCCAGATATCGAAGGCGGGTTTCTTGAGATACTCGATTGTCTCACGAGACAGCGTGTACTGCGTACAGAAGTTTGAAAAGGGCATTGAAAGTTCTCTTAAAGTTGTCTCCTGGAAAACTGAATTCAGTGGCAATTTGTTAATTAACTTCTTGAGTACGGTTATCGTAGTGAGGCGCCGGGGTGCCGGGCGGCCTATGCAGCCAAGCGAAACGGCCACAATGTGCTTGTGCAGTCAAGCGTAACATACACAATAATCCAACAATGGATTGAAACTGCACAAATAGCGGCAAATGGCGTCATCCGACCTGGTGCCACTGTTTTTTTTGCGCCATTTGGCGTCATCCGTACGCAAGGGGTTTTAACCAACTCTTGCGGAAGCTTTCTGCATGCAGGTTACATCTTGCGAGTGCGTCGCAAGATTTTATAACATCTGTACGAAATTTCCCCTTTGTGTTGCTATTCTTTGTTTTGTTGTTGTTTGTTTTAAGATTTCTTTTGATTTCAATAACCATGAACGACACGATGTGGATCCAATTTCTTTAGGGACATTGTTTGATACCTTGGGACTTGTTATTTTGAAATCAATATTTGCAATCCGACGCAATAGTGTCCTGTGCACTAATCAACATGCATTTTCATGATACTTCCCATGTGAACTTGGGGATTTAACAATTTTTTATCTCTGGGTTTTAAAGAGCAACTAAAACGCCGATTACAATTTTGACTTTTTGGACTTTTCCGACAGTTTAAATACTCTTTTAACTGATGGAGATTAGTTTGCAGACGAGAGGGATTTTTATATTCAAAAAAAGGGTTGTTATTCTGAACCATTTATCCTGTTTCGCGAAAGCTCATTATGTATGTTAATGTATGTACGTGACCCCGTGACGTACACGTGTAGAGTCGGTTGATGCTACAGCCAAACACGAGTGCATGTACGTACGTACGTGGAGTTGATGCTGCTGGAAGAGTTTTTGTCGACATAACTTTTTGATATTTCAGTATGAGCATGGTTCTGAGATAATCATTATGCCTCGATCGTGTGTAGTAAAGGGTTGCACGAGAAACAGCGACAAAGACCCTGACCTAACCTTCCTGCGATTCCCAGTGCTGAATGGAGTTCAAAGGCGACAGTGGGTCCGCTTTGTAAACAATACAATATCTGATTTTCGGCTGTCGAAATGGTCAAAAATATGTGCAGAACATTTCGCCAAAGACTGTATTGATGATAGTGTTAGTATGAAAACTCAGCTGGGTTTGAAGGCACAATTCCGTTTGAAGGCTGGAGCCATTCTAACTCTAAAGGCACCGAGCATTCCAATCCTGTCCCGGACTCACGCGCCCCAGACCACGACAACGTTCCCTGTGGTTGCCGGCTCGAGCAGCCAGAGCCCCGGCCGTCTCCCTGTCCACGCTCGCTTGACTCAACATGCATTGTACACGTACGGTACCGTAAATAGGCTGCATGCGATTGAGTCTGGTACCTTATAACAGAAATTGTGTGTATAGTTCTGAGAAGGTGCGGGTCCTTATGAGGGCTGCATAAGCAAAGTCGCCAGACTAGAGTATAGCATCAGCTCACACACAACTCACCGCGCATGCAGGTCCCAATAAAAGCCGACTGCAAACAAAGGAAAGCATGACTCATAACTCACTTTTCAGCAAGAAAAAGCCTACAATCCCAATTCAAATTGTGTCTTACAAAGATGTCAACACTTTAAAATATGTTTACCGTAGTGTTACACCTGAATCATGTGCAAAATCATGTGCAATTCTTCCAGGTAAAACTCAATCTTCCTTAAATGAAAAGCAGGAATTCGTTAATGAGCGCATCAAATCAGCGTTTTGGAAGCTCCAGTATTGTTTTCAAGCTTGTTTTGTTTCCCCTCCCCTCGCTAGAGGTCTTTTATGCTTGGGTGTTTCTGTAGGATGAGACAGTTCTTCACATTCCACAACGTGCATCTTTTGCATAGCCACGGCTGAAATTCGACGGTTGAAACAGTTGTCGGCTTTGTGTCGAATGTTAGACGGGCTTTGCTGTCGCGTGAATATCAGACTCTCTGAAAATCCGACTTGTTGGTTATACTGTGCATGATCAGTAGGCCCCGTATACCAAAACAATGAGAAACATAGGGTAAGGGTGAGGGTGAGGATTAGGGTGAGAAATAGGGTTGGGGTCAAGGTTCAAGATAGTTTTAGGGTTAGGGTTGGGTTGAGGTTAAAGGTTACCGTATGCTACCAAACATTACTGCGTTCATTATAAAAGCACAACTGTGTTGCAATGCATCAAATAGTCGGATATTCATGAGAGTCGGATATTCATAATGACACCGGCACAGCTTCAAATGTCCCGTTTTTGCCGTGGCTAACATGGCTGCTTCTATTCACTGTAGTCAGATTCCCAATGCCGCTTTCTCATAATCATACTTTTAAGTATCGCAAATGTCTCCTTCCCAGTCGGCCATCTTGAATAAAGTCAACGTGGCTTCGCTCGTTTACCTTAGAGTATTTGGGTACGTCCCGTCTTGTCACAATCTTCTCATCCCGACCAGGCATAACGCACTTGCAAAACTGCGCATGTCGACTGCAAAACACGAAGAAATACCAACAATATCACAACAACTCTTCTCTGAAATTGCGAGTTTCTATAATGTCAGAATTTAGTGAGATTTTTTTCAAAAAAATGGCCCGATAACGCAAACATGACCACAAACACCAGGAATATTATATATTTACGTGATGACTTGTACCGTATGTGTCGTTCAAGGGCCACCGTGTATCTATACTATTATTGTATACTTTCAAATACTAAACAGAAATGATTTCATTATTCCTTTTGGTTTTGGTGTACAGTTACCTCTTTGCGTTCAGTAGTTCGTCTTTGAGATTTCTCAACTCCATTTTGCATTTTTCAATTTCGATTGCCTTCAGGCCTTCCACTGTAAGAAAAAAAACAATCATCCAGTTTTGTTTTTAAATGTAGTTTGGTTCAACCTGTGAAAGTGCGGTTTCTGGAAAGGTTTTTAACTGAGCCAACCTACATTTTTTTTAAATGCAAATCGCCCATCACAAGCCCTAGGGCACTCGAAGTATGGGCCTACTTAGAAATATGTGGAAGAACCAGCCCCTCACACTGAAACAAGATAATCTAATCTCTTCACAGCATGAATAGGGTCGGGATGGGTAACTAGTCCACTGCATGCAAGGCATTAAACAATGCCTCTACCCATATTAAGCGTAGAAGTGCAATAGCCCAGGACTGGGCTCGAACCCACAACCTGCAGAATTACCCACCGACATTGAATTCAATGTGCCAAACCACTAGGCCACGGCACTTCCACAAACATTAGCAAAAATACCACATTCAACAAACAATTTGTATTTGATTTTTGATTTTAAGTTTAGGGGAACTGAATTTAAAGCAAGTTTCAGTCACCTCCGACTCCTTTTGCCCAATAATAGACTTCCATAGGCCACATTTTTGATCGAATGGTGCACTGTAACGGCTATACGGCGCCGTTTTAGGGATACAAACAAAAATAACATTCCAGATTTGTAAAGGTATTATACGGCATTGGTAGAGCTGACAACATAATTGTAGGCAATGTTCATACTATGTGTGATCTACAAGGAATAACAAACTTGTCAAATTTGGGGATTTATGTTTTACGGCGATTGTTTTTGCATGTTAAAATCGAAATAAGCCACAACGTTTCTGGAGGTATTCAGATACAATTTTCAGCGGAAATTTGTTTTCAGAAGGATTGATACTGGTACCGTAGCATCTTTATAAACAGTTAGCTTTCAGATTGAAACTAAACAGTTCTATTTTTCAAAGTGACCGGGATTCGAACCTGCGACCACCGGAATATCGTACGAGCGATCTATCAACTGAGCTATCTTGTCCTATGTTGGCGGTCTCCCAAATTGTCAGTATCTTTGTTGGGGGGGGGGGGGGGCACTAGTCAGAAGTCATAAACCCATAATGCCGTGTAGCCGGCCAGGGATCACGATACAACATGGGAAGCGACATTGTGGGGATCACTCAATAATGAGTCAAACAAACCACAAGGGAGACTGACTAGGTAAATTTGAATACATTTTTTAAGTGAACAAAGAATTTTGTATGTCTTTGTTGAAGTATAGCCTATTTACCAGCCACTGACAACTAAAAACTTACTTTCCTTCTTCTGTTCCATGGAAGATATTCTTGACGACAACTCTTCCTTCATTTCATGCACACCCAAAGCCCTGGGAAACAAAAAGGAAACAGTCACGTGACCACTATCTTCAAAAGAAGCCACCGCTTTAGATAAAAAACGTGCAAGAGCATCATCAACTTAAGATTATTTATGTAGAGAAAAATTACCTGTTTCCACGTTAAATGCATTTCCTTATTAACCTTTAAAAAAATTGATTTCCACATGAAATGGATATTCGTCTGGTTATTCAGAACCATTCTAGCCAATATTTCTTCCTACATTGTTAAATGGTTATTCTGGAGGAATGATTTTGAAAGATTTTGAAAGATTTTAAAAGCAACATCTTCTTTTTCCTTCAACCGAAAACAAGCATTTACATCATGCTTGTATCGTAAGGCATGGTTATATGGGTGAAAACATGTTGAACTCGGCGCTTGTTTTACGAGAATGAGAAGAGGGGTTTTGAAGTAAGCAGCTTTTCCATGGGACTTTCCTTATGACCCAAGCAGTTATGCTGACATCTAGGGATGACATAACAACTGCAAAGAAATTAAAATCCATGGCTGTTTTAGAATCAAATTTCAAGACTTATCGGTTTTTTTAGCGAAGAATAGTTTTAGTTCTTAACCAGTCGTTTCTAATTTATATTTTAATTTTCATGTAGGCCTACTTATAATGTGTTTGTTTTCAAATTTCCAATATCATAATTGCATCACTTTTTAAATGATTCGGTTTACAATCACTTCATAAAAAGAATTTCCACCCACGCGCACCGGTTTGAATTTGCTAAAAGAATTTGATATTTGCCCGCTATCGTCTTGGATAAATAGTTTCATATCATGCAGCGTGTATACACCATGATTCAAAAAAATAATATTTCAAGGGAAATAATATTATGCATTTTCCTTGAAATAATCATTCGAGTGAAATCTTTGTATGCACGGGGTGATTAGGAGGGTGCAGAAATACCGTGGAATTGGAAATGCTTCCCAATTAGTTGGCAATGCTGTAATTAACGAGGCTTTCTCTTGAAACCAAAAATCCCAAGTATGAAAACAACATCAGAACTCATAGCTGACGTCATCGTTAGCAAGGTAACGAACGGCTTGATCTGGCAACTTTGAATATGTGTAAGTAGATAAATACCGGCAATCGTGGACTAGGGTAAAGGGTTAGGGCATAGACAAAGAGTCCACGGTTGACCGAACGTCAACGATTGAAAATCGTGGTCAAAACATATGGGAGGCCTTCCGAAAAAGTACAAAAACAAAAGAGGGACATTAGGAGGTCCACGATTGCCGGTATTTACACACTTGTGTGTGTGTGTGCCTGTGCTCTTGTATTGTATTACGTTCGAGGACAAGAGGAGAAAGAAAATACAAAATAATCTTTCTTGTCCTCGAGAGTCGGTCTTTTGTTAAAATCGGTCCTCGAACGTAAGGATACGTGCTTAGTCTATGGGGTTGGGTTATATTAAAGGAAGAATATGAAACACAAAGCATTGTCCTCACGAGTATATGAAAGTATGGGTGAGTATGTTTATACCGGCAATCGTGGACCTAGGACAAAAGAATTTGGGCGTAGACAAAGGGTCCACGTTTGACCGAACGTCCATGATTGAAAATCGTGTACAAAACATATGGGAGGCCTTCCGAAAAAGTTAGAGTATAAACAAAAGAGGAACAATGGGAGGTCTACGATTGCAGGTATTTACACACTTGGGTGTGTGTGTGTGCATGTTTGACCCGTAGGAAACAACGCCGTATATATGCCAGCCACTGCACTAAACAATTATTGGGGTTAAATGTACCCAATTGTGGGTGAAAACTGCAACTAACTAAAATATAAGTCTATCTGAACACAATCGAATGAGAGTTCGTTTACTCAAATTTTGGGTACACTGCAAAAACAGTGTTTAGCAATTAAACGCTTTTCTAAACACTTTAAACTAAAATAAGTAAATTGACCGCCAGTGCAGTAGCCGACAATTAATTCTGAGCAAAATTGTCTGGAATATACATTGAGGATTCTGCAACACCGCCCCCTCAACGCGGAGCGCTCTGAATTTGAGCGCGGTTAGGCGGCCCAATGCTCCAGAACTTTCCACCAACTCACCTGTCATCATTGTACGGGGGAAATAGGGGGTGTTTCAATTAATTTACAGAGTACACTTTTATTGCCGCTCCACCCCCCCTTATTTTCCAGAAAATGTTGCCCCATTTTTTTACCCGTCCAGAAATTTATTTGAAGGGGGGGGGGGAGGGGGAGAATTTGGTTTTCAGACCCTGCCTGATCCGGTGGGTTTTCCTTGCAACATTATATCAGGATTTTACTCCAACGTCTGAAACTGTATGACCATTGCTTCATCGAATTCTCTCCTTGAATTTCTTCAGGCATTCGAGCAACAGAGCCGCATGCACCTTTTAATGGATCAATGGTTTAATCACCAGAAGGAACCAAAATAGAAGAACTATATATTATGAAATACAATCATTAACATTAATGCACGCGCACCGTAATTGCAGTGTAAAGCGGACCAGTTGGTTGCACGTAGGAGATATCGCTCCACCGAAATTGAAGCCTGTTCACTTACTTGGTAAATTGCTCCGCCACCTGTGTGATGACTCCACAAAGAATTGCATCTTCCTGTTCTGTTGAGAAAAAACAAACAATTAGCGAATTTAATATGGCGGCCGTTTGTAGGGAAATTACCACGACGAATCAGAATTTTCGTTTCATAATTCCATAATAGTGTCATATACAGTAAACCAGGCAGGCACTGTTTCAAGGAGTTATTGTGCATCTTGTACTACAGCTCTATTACGACCAAACAGGGGTATACAAACGTTGGACTGAACATGGTATCTTCCCAAAATGTACCGGTACACTAAGTTGTAAAATCAGGATGCTTTTCCTTCCTCCATGGTCGGTCGATCTAACGGTCTGTCGATCTGTCGGTCTGTCTGAGTTATTAACGTAAAAGCATAAGCCATAAACTTTCTTATAATTAATACAAAAGCCATACAATTCGCTCAAGCTGTTGGCGAATTACTGACTTTGGAAGACAAACAGTGTTTTGGACTTTGTCTGGTTGTGCCAGTATCAGACCATGAAAAGAAAAGAACATGAGGTGTCATATTACTGTTAATTTAATGGACATTTAACAACATGGGCGTCCAGGGTGTCAATGGTGGTGGGGTTGGCAAAAGTCCCCCCCCCCCACCCACCCTCGAAAAAATTTAGAATATGCCAGAAAAAGTACAAGGATTTTTAGATTCCCCCCCCCCCCCCCTCTAGAAAACATCATGGCGACGGCCGTGTGTCAGACATATTATAAGGAATTTATTCGCAGTTTATTCGCAAAACTAACTAAAACACAGACCTGTACTGACCTTCTCCAAGGTATATAGCCAAGCACATTGAAGACAAAGGATTGCTTTAAATTATGGTGCATGGGTTATTAAGTATGTCATTTTAGGTATGTTCGGATTTTTTGTACTAAAAGAAAGCTTAGGCCTATTGATTGTGTTTTTACATTTATACACTTAGACCTATACACAGGACTTACTAACAAAATATTGGGGAAATGGTTGGTTCGGATTTTTACTCACCATACTCACCAAATACATCACAAGGAAGCATGCAATGTGTCATTGCTAAAATGACATGCAGAATAACAATAATATGCTATCAAATTGAAATGGAATCGGATTATATACCAACATAAAGCAACATTTGTATTTATTTTAAAAGGTCCGAAAAAAAGTGAGTGGATTGATTCCTTCTATTTCGCATCTTGCTTTTCTGAATTTTCAAAGTTTATTGATAAAAGGGAGACAAATAGCTTTTTCTTAATAGAATGGAGATAGCTTGTGGTGATTATCCACAAGGGGCCCCGAGGTAGCGTACGTATAATTATTACCCATCGCGTATCGAGATTCTTGAGTCTTGACAACTGATGAGTAAGGAAGACAGAGGAATAAAAGGGAGCCCTTGGATAAGGGCCACCATGACCATTAGCAACAACTGACGTGCACTCACGTATGCTTCGGGACGCTAATGATGTTTTTATGACGGAGAGAAGAGAAGCTATATATATACAAGAAGCTGCACACGAAGTTATACAAGAATGTACACAAGTGAACTAATTCCGGCCTTCGAACCGCGGCTCAACAACTCCCATTCCGCATCGCATCGCAACCGCGGCTCTTCATTGAATGCTGCTGCACCGTTAAAAATTACGTTGTGGTACAACGATTTTACAGAGTTTCTTCCTGTATAACCACATAGAAACTCTGTTACAAACATCGTGTTTTTTTTTTACAAGGAATTCCTTGTATATCAACAGGTGCGCAATTGTAAACTGTACATTTACAAAGAAGTTCTGTAAATATACAAAGTTCCTTTTAAAAGAAAATTGTTCATTCACCTATAATCTACTGTTATCCTACATGAATTCATGTACAGAATTACTTTTACCCAAACATTATTAAATAATGTCATGTTACATCCCCGTTCATGTTCAAAAAATCGAAACGGTTGATGGCAAACCATGACTTCATAATGGCTCAACCAAATGAATAAAACCAAAATGTGCTATACTGTCATATATAAGTATGATCTATGGGCGCATGTACAACATAGTATGTAATTATGTAAGATTGCATTGTAATCACACTGTAGGTATTGTAAAACTATATAAACTACACTCTGTAGGTGCGCAGAAAATCTACAAATAATCTCTGTAACATTTTGTTAGTACACAAAATGCCTCTGTGAATGTACAATGTCATTGTAAAAATACGAATCGTGCTCTGTTGTTGCACAGAACAGTCTACAGACCATCTGTGCATACACACAGCCCTTGTAATACCAATTGACTGCAGATTCTGCTTTTTAAATTGTACAGATATCTGTAAAATTGAAAAACAAAGTCCCCAGTTGAATAAACAACATTTCTGTAAGCTTTAATAAATGTTGCAGGTTGTAAACACAAAAACCGTACATCCCATATTTAGCATTTTACGGTTTGCCTGTTTTTGGCAAAACAAATTGGTCTGTTCATAACGTTTACAACCTTTCCATTTTTTAGTAATAACAAAATGTCTGTAAATACATTTTGCAAACTTGACTGTTACATAAAATAACAGAAAGTCCTTGCATTTGAAATAACAGAAAGTGCTTGCATTTCTGTCAACTTCAATAATTGTTGCAGGTTGTAAACACAAAAACGTACATCATATATTTCGCATTTCACAGTTCGCCTGTATTTTGCCAAAACAAATTGGTCTGTTACGGAGCCCCTAAAGGGACATATGATAAAACAAAATCACGTATGAAGAAATAATTTGAGTTCTATATTTCGTGCGCTCGAAATCATTTCGTGCTCACGAAATCATTTCTTGCACTCGAAATACATTATTTCGTGTACTCGAAATCATTATTTCGAGCGAACCAAATAAAGTATTTCGAGCGCACGAAATGGTTTATTTGGTTCGCTCGAAATCATTTCGTGCGCTCAAAATACATTATTTCGTTCTCTCGAAATGATTTCGTTCACTCGAAATTATTTCGTGTACTCGAAATAAATCATTTCGAGCGCACGAAATGATTTCGAGCGCACGAAATGATTTCGAGCGCATAAAATGATTTCGAGTACACGAAATAATGTATTTCGAGTGCAAGAAATGATTTCGTGAGCACGAAATGATTTCGAGCGCACGAAATATAGAACTCAAATTATTTCTTAATACCTGATTTTTTTCCTTCATCATATGTCCCTTTAGGGGCTCCGTAGTCTGTTCATAACGTTTACAACATTGTTAATAACAAAATGTCTGTGATTACATTTTTCAAAATTAACTGTCAAATGAAGAAACAGAAAGTGATGGCAATTATATGTTGCCATCACTTTTTCTGTAAATTTACACAGAATTTGTTCACAGTGCGGACAGTGCGGACTGGTTCATTTATTGTTTTCGGTGTCCATAGAGTTATGGGCGCAATTATGATGTTACCCGGTTCGACAGGGGCCATTTTCAAATTGGGCAAATTAATACTTGGGTATTTTGCATTCTACCATATATGGACGCTATGATGATTGTATCTGCGTGTGAAGCCGGCCGCATAGCGCAAACGAGATATAACAAGAACTAAATGTAGGCCTATCTCTAATGGTGTCCAATCACAATAACTGAAATATGAGGACAGTTTGTGAGAGTTTACTTTTCATTTTTATTCATTAAAAATATCCGTCTATTGAGGCAACTACAATGTAAAACAAAACACGTTTTTTTGCGGGAACTTTCTTACGACACACTTTCTCACCGTTGGTGGCGCCATTTAACCTCTTTGTTTTATTCTTACCCACAGGCAAAATGCTTTGCAACTTCAGGCATAGGCCCCTACAAGCAACAACAACAAAAATAGAAATAGAATAAAAAGGAGCAAGGACCAGGGGGGTTTCGACCCCCAAACCCCCTCCCCCCCCCCCCCCCCCCCCCCCCCCCACCCCTGGATCCGCGCCTGGTTTTCTTGAAATAATTTGTTTGGACGCTGTTCTTTTTACTGAAAGGTAGATACAACTTTTAGCAAAATATAATTTTTCTTTTCAATTTACAAAATGTGAACGATATATCAAATTAAGGAAAAGTCTAGTACGTCATACGTACGTCATTCGCCATTGTTCTAGTGGTTCACGCGCCAGTCTTAATAGCGTAGACCATATATAATGCAGTATAAGGCGGTCGTCGCATAATACGTTCACTTACGTCCGCAGCGCCAGAGGGTGCAGTGCAGGGGTTTTGGGGGCCGAGCTTTCTCTTCTCGACAATGAGCCAATCACGTTGCAACCTGACGCTCAGGTCAAACTTTTGTCCTCCCTTTTTTCAAGAATTTAGACAGTCATGCATGTTTTCATATATTATAAAATTAATTTTGAATTTATCATCCATATTTATGGCCGTTTCATGGTTCAGATTTTCGAAAAAACGAAGTATTATAGAAAACAAAATCAACCACACGTCCTATAGCCGGCGGCTCGGAGGTGCCCGGAAGTTCAATCGTGACCTTTATGCGCGAGACTTATTATACGGTCTATTTGCAGAAGTTGTCACCGAAGCTTGACAACGGCTTTAGGCCTAGGCTAAAATAACCTGAAAAATATTGTAAAAGTGGGACCTTTTACCGAACAAAACGTAGGACTACTCGCAATTAAGAACCCCCGAATTATGGCTCTACCATTCTATAATGACCAGAATCGTCAGGTCTGGTAACCAGACTTAAATATAGACCAACCTGCAGGTTGAGCCGCCTCCTCGGTTGCAAACAGTTGGTACGGCGTGCTGAAAATGCAAGACCGAGTCAGAACATTCAAGCTAGGGTTATATAAACTGTGAATACGCTAACTTGTAATTTAACATGCTGTATCAAAGGCATTCGCCAAGCCACTAAGTTTTGACGTTTATGTGCTATTCTGATTTATAGGCCCTATTTATTTTGAAGAAAAAAATGTGAAAAATGTTTGATTCTGGATGCTCCGTGGTGCAATCTGAGGCGATTCCTGACCACTATCACCTGACTTTAAAAACAGAAAAGTTGTTAAGATTACATTATATATATAATTTTATATCATTATGTTAGCCATTATTTTTTGGCCATCTTTTAGCCATGTCATGCATCACTACAAAAATCTAAGTTTCTCCCTCCCCCATTTTTGGCGTCTAATTTGCAGTTTTTCCCCTTCATTTTTAATTTATCCGGAATTGTTCTTGGTTTTAATTCAGTTCAGTTGAAGTTTTCAAGAAGAGGGTTTGATTCCTTGCCCTGTGTTAAAACCATCGGCAGATCGGCTGCAAGACATAATAGAGGATTTAGGCACATTTAGTATGTCATTCAGTCAAGTGATCCATTGTTTCCTGCTGGTTGGGGCTATTTAACCTGTAATAAACTCCCCAAGATGAGATGCACCGCGTTTACACTAGATCCGGCAAAGGGATTAAAAGGGGATCGAACCCGGCAAGGAGGATTGAAGGTGGATCTATGGACAGAGTTGAAATCCCAGGGATCCGGGAAATACTCCGGTTTTCTCTTAAAAGAGGAATTCAGTGTTATGGCATGATTGATAACCTTTCTTTTTCTTATTGCATTTTTCAGTAGTTTTATGCCAAAAAGTAGACACAGCAGATGTTTAATATCGGCGGCGGTATTCTTTTTAAGGAGGTTGCCCTCCTCCTCCCCTCCTTTTCTCTCACCTCCCCCTCCTTTTTTTCCCTCTTCCTTTTTCTCTTTTTTTCCCCTTCTTTTTTTGGACTCAATTTACCGGGGGGGGGGGGGGCGAGGGGACGTGCCCCCGCGGCCACCCCCCCCCCCCCCCTGGATCCGCGCCTGTACAGACCGAGCTCTTGCCCACAGTGCGTTTAAACTTAATGCAGGGAAAGTAAACGAACCGCTCGCACTTGCTGGGCTGCGTGGTGCTGGCCTGTCAAGGTGTCATGGTATCGCATTACACGTGAAGACAGAAAAGAGGGTATAACAAAGGGAACAATACTGTCCTCACATTTATTTCTTTGTTCCGGAAAAAGTGAGGACAGGTAAACTAGTGCTTAGTCTATGGGGATTGGTTATATTAAAGGGAACAATGGACAGTCATCACGTGTATAGCGAAACAAAAATACATGTATTGGCAAGTTACGGACTCTGCGCAAGTTAGTACGCCTACCCTTAAAAAGTGGGGGGGGGGGGTGGATGATTACATTGGTCATCCCCCCAGGTCAAAAAGTGGGGGGATATATCCCCCCCCCCCCATCCCCCCCGGGATCTCCGCCCATGATAGGATATATAGTCAATGGTCGGTAATTTCGTGTTTAAACATCATGTTTAAAATATACACGTCTCGTTATTTTACGTGTTTAAATGTTTAAAATGTAAACACGGTATGTTCACCATAATTAAAACTAAACGTTAAACGGAACATTGTATTTATGTTAAAATGCATTCATGCGTCGGATTAATTTCTAAGTGTAATCGGACTATAACATCAGCTGCCTTTCATACGAAAAATATTTAAAAGGGTTTATCAAGTTGTTTTTGCAATATAAACATGAATATGATTTAAATAAATTGAAACCCATGCAGTTAAACATGTTTTAAACATACGCTTATAAACACATTGTGCTTATGATATAAACACCCAAGTGTTTCAACGTTCAATAGTGTTTAGATAATAAGCGCGTCATGTGTTCACCGGTTTTACAGTGATACAATGAGACCCTCAGTAAGTCCCTCCCCTTTGACGTAATTGACCAATCACAGTCACATGCGAGACACACGTCAAACACACGTCAATCACACGTCAATCACACGTCAGTCACACTTCGGACTTTTGATTGGTCAATACGTCAGGGACGGAGCTAAATGGCTGTGTATTACAATCACACAACTACATTGTATGGTATTTATACATTAATGTGCGGGACGACCGGAAGCAGTAGGGCTATAACAATCCACTTCCGGCTATAGCTTCAGTTGGATTATGCTGGCCTTTTGGAAATTTTACCCTCTTATATGTGGGATCAATAAGTTGCAAAATTAACGGGGGGAGGGGGAGGAGAGAAACGTGGCTTACTCGGCTGTGTTCAGCGGCATCGCAGAGGACACGCTGATAAGAGCGCCCTCAGCGTCCTTTAATGAGATAGATGCAGTCCTGATGATGAATGAATGAATCAAAGAGAAACTGAATTTAGCGGGTTTAAAAAAATAAAATTACACGGGAAACACACATTTGTTGGAAATGCCAAGTAGACTCTGGAGGCAAGGTTGATAAACATATTGTTTGGGGAGTATTAATATGGCGGATGGTGGCTTCAAGTCGAATAGCCGAGCCGCTATCCATTTACATAGGGCTGTGATCCAGCATCAGCACCACCCTCAAGCCTCTAATATCCAGTTCTCCCCGGCTCGTCGCAGTAGCCTAATCCCCTCTCTGGGGATCATTCAACATAAACCCCTCACCTCCAGTTGTAATCCGACAATGGGATACTTTCGAAACATTAAACCAGTGTCACATGAATATCTGATTTCCATGAATATCCGACTGTAATACCAACAATGCATTGCAATTTCGCATAACCTTTTACCTAACCCTAACCCTAACCCTAACCCTAACCCTAACCCTAACCCTAACCCTAACCCTAACCCTAACCCTAACCCTAACCCTAACCCTAACCCTAACCCTAACCCTAACCCTAACCCTAACCCTAACCCTAACCCTAACCCTAACCCTAACCCTAACCCTAACCCTAACCCTAACCCCAACCCTATCCCAAACCCCAACCCCAACCCTATTTCTCACCTTAAATTCTTCACCCTCGCCCTGTGTTTCTCAATGTTTTGGTATACGGGGACCTACTGAGCATGCGTACTATAACCAACAAGTCGGATTTTGAGAGAGTCCGATATTCACGCAACATCGGTTCTTCTTAGAACCGACAAACACGCAAACCCTAGTCTTCTGAAATCCGCCAAACCCAACACCATCATTTTGTTGTATTTGATGGATTTAAGACCGCAGAGCCTTAGCACCGTACCATTTTTGGCGAAATTCAGGATGGTTCATAGAAAATACACAAGAAAATTTGCACTTTGTGTTACATTCAAACTTCCAAACCTTATCTATCCAGTATCTTCTGAAAATACTGCAATCTGTGGTCGATTTTGTCTATAAATAACGTTGATAATAAGATGATAATATGTGTGGCGCTCAATGCAGGTGCCGGGAATGTTTTAAGACATTAAGGCACAGCATCCCATCTGCAATTTTCCCCAAGGTATCCGAGAAACGAAAGATTCATTCGCCAACTCACGGGACACTAAACCACCAAAGAGAAAAAACGGGTGGAAATCACTTGATTTGAAGCTTTCAATGCCTTTTGACAAAAAGGGCCGCAAGATCGATATTCCTGAGGGCAAAGTACACATGTCCTCTCTCGGTCGGCCATTAATCCTGTAAAATGGCTCTCCCGCAAAATACAGCTGACTTCGTTTACGGGGAACGCTAGCATAGACCTGGCAGAATTCTGCCAGGTTTCTGCACATCAGAATATTGTTTGATGTACCAGATATGCATTGCGCTGTTTCAACCAGTGCAAAACAATGTCAAAATACACGTGCACATTCAAAATAATGTTCTGTATAATTCAAAGTTATTTTTAACATAGAGTTCCACACAGACATAGTGGAATTTCCTCACTTATTCCCATGTTAGGGTCTGCACTTTGTACGTGAAAAAGTATTAAAAAAACTGTGGAAGTGCGCAAAATGTTTGCCTCGTAGATATAATGATCCTAGACGGTTTCACAGAATAGCATGTCTTAATAACATGACAACAGAGAATAAGAGCCGATTGGTGGCTGCTAACTTGTTCACTCCGGCTGCTGCTGCAAGCAGATCGTAGATATCTCTGGTGCTGCATCGTCGTCCAAATTTGATCTGTGCACAAGGAAAGGAGAATTATTTTAATAGATGAAGCCTTCATAAAAGGTCAATGCGGATTCTACGGGTGTTCCGGACCTGGAACGGTTAGACTAGAGGATTAGATACACCCCATGTCACTCAAAAAAAGAAAAAACAAACAAACAAAAATAAACCCCTTCCCTCCCCCCCCCCCCCCGCCCAAAAATACAGAGAAGAGAGGAGAAAAGAAAAAAAAGCCAACAAAAACCTCAAGACCCCCAAAGCAAAACGAAACTCAAATTGGCTGATTTTAAGGACCGAACACAAAATTTGTTAAGAAAGTCTAAGGGTAAAGCAATTAGCAAAAGTTCATGTAGTTCATACAAGTGATGGTTCAGCATGGTACTCACAAGTGATGATGTCACTTTGACTGAGACTACAAAAGTCATAACTTGCGCATTTCGTACTAAACGACACAACAAGACCCCTTAGGATGAAATGGGTAGAAACAGTCGTGATTTCACGTTTATTGATTTTGAACTTTATTTAACGTTTATTTCACGGTTCACGTTTATTTCACGTTTTATTTCACGTTTACTTCAGTAACTTTACTTCAATATAAAAATTACAGATTGTAACAGGACAATCAATTTTGGAATACATTTTAAAAGAATGCAATCTTAATTTAATAACTGCGAAGTCAATTTTATGTACCCCAAAATGGCGTCGTTTAATATGGCGCCCTCTTTGGTTCCAAACTATGGCCTGTTCCTATAAAGGGTACAGCCCAGTAAATCGGTCGAAAAATTTCTACGCCGGCCAAATCACGATTTGCGAGCCCTCAAATTCTCTGCTGTAACTTGAGAGTTTGTAAAAGAGAAGATTGGAAGCCGTGCACAGGACTGCCATCTTGTATTACTGTAAAATTCGGATGAAATTGGGTCCTAAAATAAAGTGCTCTATTTTACAGTGGAGCGTAGGCATCATCTTTCAAGCTGGCGATGGGCTACGGGACTACTTTTAGGGGGATCATCTTTGGATGGAAATGTCTCCCAAAAGTCATTGGTTAATCCCTACAAAATTGAACAGAAACGGATAAATCATGAAATAAGCTCCAATTTGATGTGTGTCTCAAACACATTGGAGAGTCCTTAGTATTTTCTCCAATTTTGGAAGTTGGCGTATTACCATTGGTCTCTATATATGGAATTTGATTTACTAGTGTGTGTGTAACCCAAAACAGTAGCACCGTTTTTGTAAACGGTGTGCTGAATTAAAATACCAAAGGCTTTGGTAGGCCACGGTACCATAATTTGTTTTCCAATTAATCATGGTCATTATCATGGTCTTTATCCCGCCTACCTAAACATAATTCGAAGGGAGAAGTTGACAGACGGACTGAGATCAAAACTAAGATTGTCCAATCCCTGGTAAAATACTACATTTTCTGAATTGTAACAAGGTTGTGCAACGATTTACACACAATATAAAGCATGTAATTCTTGATTTACGTGCAGTTTATTTAGTTTAGACGAGGCCGTGCTTCGATTAACAGAGGCTTGAATAATCTTGATTTTTTTTAAATGGTTGCACTCGTAATACGAGTCCCGTGATTCTGAGGTATAACACGGAGTCAAGATTGGGGTACCATAAGCACATCATGCTAGATGTCCGCAGGGCCCCTTGTTTGACCAACGTGCTTCGAATTTAAACGAATCAACTAGGCCTAAGTGATGTGGAAACAATCAAAGTTAATTGGTTTTGAAGTATATTAAGCCACGTTTAAAACCCTCGCTGGTCGGTTAGTCGGTCGGTCGGTTGGTCGGTCGGTCGGTTGGTCGGTCGGTTGGTCGGTCGGTTGGTTAATAATTGACCGATGACTTTCACTGAACACATGTACTAGCCTATTCTTTGGCTGGCTGAGCCTTGGTTGATGGATTGACCAATTTAGGTTTTACTTGATCGATCATGGATTCGATTCAACAATCGATCAGGTCGTCACAGTTTTCACGAACAGACGAATTTTGCCTCTCCGCACTAAACTAAAGTTTCAAGAACATCAGGTTTTAAGTTGCTCACTTTTTGAATTGAAGATATTACCTGCATTTATACCACATGTTGATTCAGTGTTGACACTATGTTAAGGTTCAGTCCCCGGTTTTTCACAATTCATTGGCAACTGAGCGATAGGTCAATTAATTACAGAGGTATTAATTGATTAATATATTTGTCTCTTCGTGAAAACTCAGAAGCGAGAAATGGCCCGTTTTGCCCCACAGAGTGTCATTTGTCTCTTCGTTAAAACCCAATACCCATTTCTGAACAATTTTGCCCTTCACAGCCCTATTGTATAACATGGAGTTCGAATTCGTCTCTTCGTGAAAACTCAGAAATTAGAAAACGGCCGTTTCGCTCCACAGCGCGTCTCAATAATTGTCCCTTCGTGAAAACCAAAAATACAGTTTTCTTCCATAATTCGTTAGTAAGGAGATATCAATTAAATAGAACATTGTATTCAGAGCACTGACATGGCATGGGTTTTAAACAATTTCGACGCTACAAATATGCTGTCAGTAACATTATGTAATAAAATGAATAAAATACATAAACAAAACACTAAAAAAATTGAAACGCTACTCTTTTAAATTGATGATCTGATTTTGCATCCATCGAAAGAAAAAACGAAAGAACATTAAATGCTTCAAAATTATGCTGAACAAAACTTTAGGGCTTTAGGGCTACAGTGTTTAAGTACACTTTTGCTTACCCTGGCCGGCTTGGAATGTTTTATTGTCCTTATTTCTGGTCTCCTTCTCTCCTTCTCTCCCCTCCCCCCCCCCCACCCTCCCCTCTCAACCCTCCCCTCCCCACCCTCCCCCTTTCCACCCTCCCCTCTCCACCCTCCCCTCTCCACCCCCTCCTTTTCCTAATCGTTTCCCCATCTCATTCCTTCTCCTTTTAAATTGTTCATATTATATCTAGTATTCTTTAGTGACGTTCATGTATTTGCTTTGTCAAAGTGCTTGTTTTCATTTTGTTGGCCGAATAAATAATAATAATAATAATAATATGCTGATCTAATATCCAAACTTCCTCCCTGGAAAATGTGGCACGCCCTCCTAGGAAGTTACGTCACCATCGATGACAAAGAAATGCAGGCTACATAATTAATGACGTAACTACGGGGAGGCATGTACCACCCCCAAGGGTGGCCTATAATTCCCCGCCCTTCCCCCGGGTGCCTCCTATATACTTGGCTATTGCAGTTGTGCATAGAAAATCTTGCATATTCTCCCCAAAGTGCACTGTAAACAATTCCCGTATTTTTAACGGTGAAAAGCATGTAAATATTCACAGTGAGTAAACCGTAAATGACCGCGCGTTACATTTTACGAGCAAACCCGTAAAAGGCCGTTAATTACGTAGCAATAGCACGACCAATCAGAAACGAGGAAATTTGTGTTCACAAACGTCAGGTTAAATTGAAGTGTTTAGTCCAAAAATACACTTTCTTGACCATAATATGTTTTATTCAAACAATTCCACAAAAGAATTTAGATTTTTTACAAACACAGGTGAATATTCTCATTATATCTCCTTTCGTATTCAAATATTGAAATGTTCAGGGAAACCATGACTTCATAATGGCGGAATAAGCTAAATATAAAGCTAAAGCACGACATTATTCAGTTTGTAGTGTTTAGTAGGTTATCGTAGCATTTGTACACACTATCCATAGTAATGTATAGGAAATTACTTCTGATTAGTCTGGTTCCCACTTCATTCATTTGTGTTAATTTGCAGTTAATTAATGACAACCTAACGTCCAGTACTATACCTATAAGTTTTTCTAAAAAAGACGGTGCCCATAAAAATGACAGTATTTACAGACTTTTAACGGTGCCGTTAACAATACGGTTTATCAGTAAATTTAAATACGGTTCGACCATACAAAATACGGTAGCATTTTGCTGCACGCCTTTCGACCGTTAATTTTACGGGCAATTTTTTTACAGTGTAGATAAACTGATGTCTTCTGGCTAGGCTGCTGGCTGCAATCAGTAATGCTTCAGCCGAAATGTTCTCTTACCTTTTGCTCAGTTCCGTTGACATCTAGGTGAATACAGGCTGTGGCATTTCTTTCTCTGGAAGCCGCACCGTTCCCCATTGGGCTGCAGTAAAAACGGGGGACGGCCGATCGTGGGAATTCTCAGCCTATCTGTATAAGAAGTATATAATTCGACGCGCTAGACCAACTAAACGTATATTTTTCAACTGCGTGATAGCTGTTATTTTAATCTTCGTCAGCCTTGTTGTAATGTTGTTAAATTTCAGTCCCGATGTAAAAAAAACAATAGACTCAGGATGAGCAAAGCAGCATGTACTAGATGAGTGAGCGATAAACACTTCTAATAATGGAGAAGTTTACGGTGCTTTTAAGGTTGGGAAATGTTAAACATCGACGGGCCACGCAAGTTCAATTAGTCCGCGAGCGCGCACACGTCGTACTACACCCTGCACCGTGCATCCGCCAGAGCAATTTGTTTATCCCCGCTCAACCGTCCCGTGCCCGAGTCATCTGGCCTGCCTCTCCCCGCATCATCGACCTCCCGTTACCACGGCAACGGTGATAGAATGGACAACTCTGGCACGAGTAGGAAAGCTTAGATCGCTCCATGTTTTGCTCAGCGTCAGTCATGACACAAATCCACAATTGCATGCGTTTTCTGCAGGTTGCTATGGCGATTAATCTCTGAATCTCACATGGGTATTTTTGTAGTGGGTAGCCGGGGCTGATCATCAGGTTTACTGATATCACATAGGGAGCTCAATTTGCATTTCAGGACGTGAGAGTGCGTTTACACCATGTTTCACACTCGAAGAACAGACACTAATGTTTCAAGGAGGCTAGGCCTACGAAAGCAGAATACAAGGGTTGGATTTTCACACCGGCTGAAACGTTTTGATACTGAAATGATGATTTTCCCCCCTAATTTTTCCTCATCAAACAAAACCTCGTGAATAAATTATTTCAAAGGTTTCAAAGGACAAAAGCTTAATTATCTCAGTTTAATTGCATGGATAATGAGTCACCCGGGGTGCGCCAATTTTTTTGGGGGGCAATTCAGGAAAATGATACATCCAGGAAAGAGACTGCAGTCTCTATTTAAAGTGAGGTGCATGTAATAATAATAATGAGCATTTAGAAAGCTAATTTTATTAACTAAATCACAGCGTTTACAATGATTACTTCCCTTGTTCCTCGGAACAAACAATCACTCCTGAAAACTCCTCAGGTCCATGGGGAATATACAGGCTCTCACAAGTACCCATTTACACCCGAGTAATGGAGAGAAGTAACTTGTGACAAAGCATCTTGCTCAAGGACACAAGCTCCATGCCCCCCCCCCCCCCCCTGCTGGCCTCGAACCCACAGTATATCACCGAGATCTTGAGTCCGATACGCTAAGCCACGAGGCCACAGCGCTCCACTATAGATATGGGGGACCGGGGCTATAGGCCTGAGGTTTGGGGGAGTACAAGTGTGCACGTGCCCCATCCTATTTGTATAGCATAATTCGATAGGGAACTTGTCGAACAAGGCTTTACATATAGGCATATGCTATTTGCTACTATCCAAATTATGTACCGGACCGGCCTGTGGGGGTTACAGCAGGGGATGAGGTGGAAGATATTGACAAATTATTTCCTTTGGCATTAAATTTGAATAATAAAGTAAACCCTCATTTGGAAAATTCCCCACAAATGACATAAAAACGTTCGTTTTCATTGTCTATATACGAAATTACTAATAATTAAGTAATTACCCGGTATGTAGTTACGGGCAGGCTAGCCGCTAGCTCCAGGCATTATTGGGGGGGGGGGGGGGTTGCAGCTAGGTAAGGTGGCCACATCACAAGAAAAAAACACAACTATGCTTTTGGTTTTTGCCAATGGAGGCCTGGAGAAATTGGTTTCCAGGGGGGCTGGCCCCTCCGCCCCCACCCCTTAGCGACGGGCCTGGTTACAAGTACTCGATACTATGATTTGGAACCGGTTCCTGTCATTAAATAAATAGGCCTACACTATTTTTGACGGAGATATCAACAATTTACCGAGGAAGGTGAAATTGACCACGGGACTAAGTTTTTAAATGCAGAGATAATCGATTTTGTTTACATGTGCAAGGGTTGCAATTGTGGAATGTGGATGAATTGTTGATCCTTCCCCTCAACATGCCCTCCGTCTCGTTCGATACACAGGCGATATCTTCTCTCCATGTCTCCCATCGCCTTCCGAACAACATCTACAGTCCGCTGCAGGCATGGGCGTCAATCCTATGGGGGGGGGGGGGGGGGTGGGGGGGGACAGGGGGACACGTCCCCCCACGTTTTGAAGGGTGGGGGACACAATATCAAACCCCCCCCCCATGTTTTTTAACTCGTGTATCTCATGTATATAGGGCCCTTATGTACTGTAGCGGAAAGTGTGCAAACTGGGAGGAGCGTATACCGCTCAGCGATATAATATATACGGGGCTAGCATTGTGGACAGCGCGTAGCCGGCTGGCGATGATGCAAGCGCGCCATCGAGCTTAGTCTTGGTTCCAAGACGTCCTCAGCGGTGCGACGTATAGCGCGCACGGCCGGCCGACAGCGCCCTCTCGCTACACACACCCGCCAAGCCAAATCGCTAAGACCGTCTTGGGAATTTGTCGCATGTAAATAGCCAACACTCACTAGCCTAGTTTCTGTACTCACGTCGGGTTTACGTGTACGTACGTATGAACGTGCAGCGCAGTACCAAGCCATTCGTTGTTTGTTGGAAAAAATGTTCTGACCGCGTAGACCAAGCGATCGATTTTACAGCAAAAAAAGTGGGCTTTGGAAAGCTAAAAAGTCATCAGATCAGTGCCAGTCATCAATTTGTACGTGGCCATGATTTGTTTGTTAATTTACCAACGGGATTTGGCAAGAGTGCAATTTTTCAAGCTGCTCCATTGGTCTTAGATTTCTTGAACGAAGCATGCAGGTGTTTCCTACCTCCATGAACGAAGTAACCGAATGCAAACAGGAGAAAGCGCTGATTATTGTCGTCGTGCCATTGAAAGCTCTGGCCGTGGATTCCTTCCTCCATGGTTACATCGTGCTGAACATCTGGGAATGAAATTGGCGAGATAACGTCTGATATTCCAGATCACATTTTTGGAACAATCCACATGTACTAAACGGGTGCCCGTTTCATAATATTTTTTCACTACACAACCGGTGCCCACAGGTACTCTACGGGTGCCCGTTTTATACTCTTCTTTTTTTACTACCCAACCGGTGCCCACAATGTACTCCACCGGTGTCCTTTTGATATTTCTTCTTTTTTTTCACAACCCAACCGGTTCCCACAATGTACTCCACGTATGCCCGTTTTATGTTTCTTTTTTTCACTGCACAACCGGTGCCCACATGTGCTCTACGGGTGCCCGTTTCATAATTTTTGTTCACTACCCAACCGGTGCCCAACTGTACTCCACGTATGCCCGTTTTATACTATTTTTTCACTACCTAACCGGTGCCCACATGTACTCCACGGGTGCCCGTTTTATACTTCCTTTTTTTTTCACTACCCAACCGGTGCCCACAATGTACTCCACCGGTGCCCGTTCTATATTTCTCATTGTTTTCACTACCCAACCGGTGCCCAACTGTACTCCACGGTTGCCCGTTTTATACTATTTTTTCACTACCCAACCGGTGCCCACATGTACTAAACGGGTGCCCGTTCTATATTTTTCTATTTTTTCACTACCCAACCGGTGCCCACAGGTACTCTACGGGTGCCCGTTTTATACTCTATTTTTCACTACCCAACCGGTGCCCACAATGTACTCCACCGGTGCCCGTTTGATATTTCTTCTATTTTTCACAACCCAACCGGTTCCCACAATGTACTCTACGTATGCCCGTTCTATACTCCTCTTTTTCACTACCTAACCGGTGCCCACATGTACTCTACGGGTGCCCGTTTCATAATTTGTTTTCACTACCCAACCGGTACCCACAATGTACTCCACCGGTGCCCGTTTTATATTTCTGTTCTTTTTCACTACCCAACCGGTGCCCACATGTACTCTACGGGTTCCCGTTTTATACTCTTTTTTTCACTACCCAACCGGTGCCCACAATGTACTCCACCGGTGTCCTTTTGATATTTCTTCCTCTTTTCACAACCCAACCGGTTCCCACAATGTACTCACGTATGCCCGTTTTATGTTTCATTTTTTCACTGCACAACTGGTGCCCACATGTACTCTACGGGTGCCCCTTTCATAATGTTTTTCACTACCCAACCGGTGCCCACATGTACTAAACGGGTGCCCGTTCTATATTTTGCATTTTTGTCACTACCCAACCGGTGCCCACATGTACTCTACGGGTGCCCGTTTTATATTTCTCTGATTTTTTCACCACCCAACCGGTGCCCACATGTACTCTACGGGTGCCCGTTTGATATTTCTTCTATTTTTCACAACCCAACCGGTGCCAACAGGTACTCTACGGGTGCCCGTTTTATACTTCTTTTTCACTACCCAACCGGTGCCCACAATGTACTCCACGGATGCCCATTGTATATTTCTCATTTTTTTCACTACCCAACCGGTGCCCACATGTACTCTACGTGTGCCCGTTTCATATTTTTTTTCACTACCTAACCGGTGCCCACAATGTACTCCACGGATGCCCATTTCATATTTCTCATTTTTTTCACTACCCAACCGGTGCCCACATGTACTCTACGGGTGCCCGTTTTATTCTCTTCTATTTTTACTACCCAACCGGTGCCCACAATGTACTCCACCGGTGTCCTTTTGATATTTCTTCTTTTTTTCACAACCCAACCGGTTCCCACAACGGGTGCCCGTTTCATAATATTTTTTCACTACCCAACCGGTGCCCACAATGTACTCCACCGGTGTCCTTTTGATATTTCTTCATTTTTTCACAACCTAACCGGTTCCCACAATGTACTCCACGTATGCCCGTTTTATGTTTCCTTTTTTCACTGCACAACCGGTGCCCACATGTACTAAACGGGTGCCCGTTTCATAATTTTTGTTCACTACCCAACCGGTGCCCACATGTACTAAACGGGTGCCCGTTCTATATTTTTAGTTCTTTTTCACTACCTAACCGGTGCCCACATGTACTCTACGGGTGCCCGTTTCATAATTTGTTTTCACTACCCAACCGGTACCCACAATGTACTCCACCGGTGCCCGTTTTATATTTCTCTTCTTTTTCACTACCCAACTGGTGCCCACATGTACTCCACGGGTTCCCGTTTTATACTCCTTTTTCACTACCCAACCGGTGCCCACATGTACTAAACGGGTGCCCGTTCTATATTTTGCATTTTTGTCACTACCCAACCGGTGCCCACATGTACTCTACGGGTGCCCGTTTTATATTTCTCTGATTTTTTCACCACCCAACCGGTGCCCACATGTACTCTACGGGTGCCCGTTTGATATTTCTTCTATTTTTCACAACCCAACCGGTGCCAACAGGTACTCTACGGGTGCCCGTTTTATACTTCTTTTTCACTACCCAACCGGTGCCCACAATGTACTCCACGGATGCCCATTGTATATTTCTCATTTTTTTCACTACCCAACCGGTGCCCACATGTACTCTACGGGTGCCCGTTTCATATTTTTTTTCACTACCTAACCGGTGCCCACAATGTACTCCACGGATGCCCATTTCATATTTCTCATTTTTTTCACTACCCAACCGGTGCCCACATGTACTCTACGGGTGCCCGTTTTATTCTCTTCTATTTTTACTACCCAACCGGTGCCCACAATGTACTCCACCGGTGTCCTTTTGATATTTCTTCTTTTTTTCACAACCCAACCGGTTCCCACAACGGGTGCCCGTTTCATAATATTTTTTCACTACCCAACCGGTGCCCACAATGTACTCCACCGGTGTCCTTTTGATATTTCTTCATTTTTTCACAACCTAACCGGTTCCCACAATGTACTCCACGTATGCCCGTTTTATGTTTCCTTTTTTCACTGCACAACCGGTGCCCACATGTACTAAACGGGTGCCCGTTTCATAATTTTTGTTCACTACCCAACCGGTGCCCACATGTACTAAACGGGTGCCCGTTCTATATTTTTAGTTCTTTTTCACTACCTAACCGGTGCCCACATGTACTCTACGGGTGCCCGTTTCATAATTTGTTTTCACTACCCAACCGGTACCCACAATGTACTCCACCGGTGCCCGTTTTATATTTCTCTTCTTTTTCACTACCCAACTGGTGCCCACATGTACTCCACGGGTTCCCGTTTTATACTCCTTTTTCACTACCCAACCGGTGCCCACATGTACTCTACGGGTGCCCGTTTCATAATTTTTTTTCACTACCCAACCGGTGCCCACAATGTACTCCACCGGTGTCCTTTTGATATTTTTTTTTTTTTCAAAACCCAACCGGTTCCCACAATGTACTCTACGTATGCCCGTTTTATACTTTGTTTTTTCACTACCCAACCGGTGCCCACAATGTACTCCACCGGTGTCCTTTTGATATTTCTTCCTCTTTTCACTACACAACTGGTGCCCACATGTACTCTACGGGTGCCCCTTTCATAATGTTTTTCACTACCCAACCGGTGCCCACATGTACTAAACGGGTGCCCGTTCTATATTTTGCATTTTTGTCACTACCCAACCGGTGCCCACATGTACTAAACGGGTGCCCGTTTTATATTTCTCTGATTTTTTCACCACCCAACCGGTGCCCACATGTACTCTACGGGTGCCCGTTTCATAATATTTTTCACTACCCAACTGGTGCCCACATGTACCTTACGGGTGCCTGTTCTATACTTCTTCGTGTTTTTCACTACACAACCGGTGCCCACAATGTACTCCACCGGTGCCCGTTTGATATTTCTTCTATTTTTCACAACCCAACCGGTGCCCACATGTACTCTACGGGTGCCCGTTTCATAATTCTTTTTAACTACCCAACCGGTGCCCACAGGTACTCTACGGGTGCCCGTTTTATACTCTTCTTTTCACTACCCAACCGGTGCCCACATGTACTCCACGGGTTCCCGTTTTATACTCATTTTTCACTACCCAACCGGTGCCCACATGTACTCTACGGGTGCCCGTTTCATAATTTTTTTCACTACCCAACCGGTGCCCACATGTACTCTACGGGTGCCCGTTTCATAATTTTTTTCACTACCCAACCGGTGCCCACATTGTACTCCACGGGTTCCCGTTTTATACTTCTTTTTTTACTACCCAACCGGTGCCCTCAATGTACTCCACGGATGCCCATTGTATATTTCTCATTTTTTTCACTACCCAACCTGTGTAGACGTCACTGTAATTAAGGCTGGACTTTGGTCGTTTTCTTTTTTTAGTTTGAAACTGCGTATTACTTTGTGCCTGGCTATATACTACGTCAAAGGTTGATCGTGGATGATCGTCATGATTTGTATGATCTTGAGCATCTATTGGGGTTTGTTGCGAAAGTTTATCCCATGATATGTCATCAGAAACTGCATGAATCTGAATCTGTGGATAAATCGGCCATTACCGATATCTAGAAGGGAGTATTCCAATACACCTCGCGATTTAATGATATTGCTTACCTGTGTCCTAAAAGGTAAAGTTAGTGATCAAGGATCAGCCGTTGATGAGGGGCAACATTTAAATTTCGCGCCACACAGACACGTCCGCACCACGTCACCGCTCGACAGGAAGTTTTTCCGATTTTGCATACTTTGCGACGTCGACATAGAACCGACGCCACACAAAGACCATGGTGAGAATTCTATATTGTAATTGTGGGACTGACTGTATAGAGTACCGAAGTGATGACGTCAATCAATACAATGTTTGGAACCAGAATACATTCTAAACTGCATTTGTTTGGAACCATTGCCGCGGCAACTGACGTCAGACTTCGGTACTCTATACAGTAGGCCTATACAGTTGTCTACCTAGTCTTGGTTCAAGACGTTGTTACGTATATACGCGATACCCGGCCGCCGCGAGAGGGCGTTATCACGACAAAATATTCAGCACGAACGGCCAGTAACAACGTCTTGGGAATTTCGTAGAGGCCGTGTTGTGCGCACGCACCTGCTTAGCCCAATAATTGCAGCGCGCATTATGTAGTTTGCACCTTCCAATTCCCCGTCGTATCTCCCTCGCGTCGATCGTCACAGTTGCAAGACGTCGCATGCGAACACGAGCGGTGAACTTGACACTGCAGCCGCTAGCGCATAGCCGGCAAAGCATAGCAGCTTCGATCGCGAACGGCGCCCCTTCGCCAGTATAGATAGCTACCAGACTATTGTGCAACTTCATGCTCTTCTTCGTATGTGCGCGTGCGTGAAGAGAAAATGTTCCTCATTTTCATACAGAATTGACGCATGCGCACTAGTTTCCCTCATTTTTCAAATTTACAGTTATAAAGCCATGATTCTTAACCCCTTGGGCACGGTATTTTACGGGAGACGTCGGGGTGTTGCAGCGGTTCTGGCAGCCAAATCGAACCGCTACAATGTGTTTTTGCAGTCAAGCATGACATAAACAATAATCCAACAATGGATTGAAACTGCACAAACGGCGGCCAATGGCGTCATCCGGCCGCATAATTTTGTTTCCAAGGAAGGTAAGGGCAGTTATCATAAATGGGCGTATCTAGACCGGCATTACCATCATGCATATTCATGATTAAGTTATTTTTTAGGTTGAAGTAAAAATATTTGGTCCAGCTACTGTTGTGGCTATATTGGTAGAGCATAAAGCTCTGGACTACAGAGGCCTGGGTTCGAATCCTTTGCCCGATTTATATTTCTTTTTCTTGTACTAATTGTGGTGTGGAGGATTTTATTTCAAGGGAAAACAAGTCTGAGAACCTGTCTCAGCTCACACAGCCAAGTACAGCGCCCATTTATGATAATTGCCCTAACTTTCCTGGGGAAAAAAATCACGCCATCCGGCCTGGTGGCATTTTTTTGACGCCATATGGCGTCATCCGTACGCAAGGGATAATGGTATTCATTCAACCATGTTCGGGTATTGTACTGCCGCCGTGTGGTTTCTTCTCTGTTTCAATAGGTTTAAAAATTCTCTCAGGCAGTAACAGCTTAGTGGCCGAGTGGTTAAGCGAGTCGTTCATCGAGTCGTTTATCGGCTCTTAAACTGAGGGTTCGATTCCCAGCTTTTCAGTATTTCCTTTTTCATTTCCAGAAATGTGATTGTCATTATTTATAAGAGTATTCGTTTACCGTCCCCAAATACCAACTGTACTGTGGCGTGCGGTCGATTAGCAGTGCAGTTGGGACCGCTCGTGAAGTCCAGGTAAGCATCTTCGTACAGGCTCATGGCACGTTTGGCTGGCTCGGCAGTCATTGCTTAGGGTGCAGCCATGTTCCTCCCTTTTACGGTGCTAGACCTTCAGGTTATATGGATGAGTGGGGAAGGAGGTGTGATGGACCGGGGTCTGATCTGTGATGGACCGGAATCCGAGCCCTTAAGAGTCCTACATGGGAGCCGGTAAGCCGGAGTATGGGGCCCCGGTGAATCGCGGCACCTGAAAGCTTGGTCAACATCACATAACTTTTTTGTTTAAAAAGGCATAATACCAGAATGCATATTTGATTGATTAACTCTAAGGGTTTCCGGAAAAAAACCAAGTAATGTTTTTTCTGACATTTCTCTATTTATTATTATATTTTAATGTAGTGTACACGATTGGTAATCGTCCAATTTGTTTTTACTAAATTATTACGAAATACCTTACTCGATTGTAAGTTAATAGTAGTCTCAATCATCCTGTGAAATTACGGCACTAGTTGTGCTGTCGTTGTCAAGAAAAGTAGAAATTTATATCGTTTTCCAACGATTTCCAGCTGGAAAACGTTGGAAAACTGCCCTTAAGACTTAAGTCAAGGCGCGCGTGGCTACCCGAACAGTGGCGCGCCCCGGACATGCTGCCATTCGGAGCGCGTCACGCGTCCAGGTAGCCACGCGTGCCTTGACAAAAGGCTATCATCCGCCAAACGGCTGGAAAGGAGCGCCGTTTTTCTCTCTTGTTTTCGCCATGCAACAACGCAAAACTTTGAACAGGTTAGTAGAACGATATTTCCTGTAAAACACTAACCCCCAAATCCGCCCATTTTTGAAAATTGTAACAATGACCGATCATGTACATTACCTTTAAGGACATTTATTTTGCAAGCTTCGACTTCTCAGAATATGCACCCATGTCTGTGCCCGCAATTATTTTTGTATTATTTTATTTATTGGGTATTTAGTATAATAATTATTGTGAAGGGAAATTCGATCCTACGAAGCTTCGATCGCGAACGGCGCCCCTTCGGCCAGTAGTATAGATAGCTACCAGACTATTGTGCAACTTCATGGCAGCTCTTCTTCGTATATGCGCGTGCGTGAAGAGAAAATGTTCCTCATTTTCATACAGAATTGCGCATGCGCACTAGTTTTCCCCATTTTTCGGCGGGAGATTTTACGAAATTCCCAAGACGTTGTTACTGGCGGTTCGTGGCTATTAAAGGGGCTGTGTCGTCACGATCATAGCAGGCTTGCGGCTGTAGGCCTACACTGAATCCCGAACTGATGAACGCAGATGAACCCAGTAACTGCAAATAATACCCCACGACCGCGCGCTGACCTACAGGGCTCGCGCGCGCTGACCCACAGGGCGCGCGCCAGATCAGATTACAATTGCAATGACTGCTGCATGCATGATCCTGTAGTTATGATACATACTGCATGTACAAGTATTTTGTATGTGTTTGTGCCACCAAAAATATACGATAGGCCTACAGTCGAACATAGTCCGTGACACCCCACCCGCCAAACGCCAAAATGTACCATGACAGAACTAAACGAAAATAAGTAAATAAGTAAATCTGTATTTATAATTGTAAAATATATAATGCACCAGCCCCTTCCTATACAAAAATAAAGTTGTAGGCCTATGTATCGAAATAAATTTCGACTAAAATCGGCTGTGCGTGCAATGTATGAGCAAATCAAAGTAAAACAGCTATACTGATGCCGATATTGAGTCCACGACCTTGTGTTACATTTGACGGCAGGAATTTATGGAAAGTTACATCATAAGAGTTATTTCAACACTATCAAATAATAAACACAATAATAACAGGTATTACCAATAAATAATATACGCCAAACAAATGAGATTTCACCAGTGGCGAGTAAATCCGTGTCGAAAAGTGGGGATGATTATTGAATTTGTCAACGAAGTACTGCATCTTGAACTTTTTCTCAACGGGGGATACCCCTGCCCTAAACACCGCTTGAAATTTGAAACATCACTTTGTGTACAATTTTCCCCTTTTTAAATTTACGAAACAAAAAAGAAATACAAATCGGCGGGCCCCTGAACTCCTTCCCCGTGTTTACGCCACTGGCGCACAGATCCCCACATCACTATGATAAAGGTGACTACCAAAGAAACAAAGAAATAAACACCCTGACAAATATTCAAACAACCCTAATTTTCACCTGTTTTGCACGAATTATTCGCTTATTACTTTTTATGACATGAACAATTCACATACCGAGTACATGGATCGGATGTATACTGTACATGTAATGTATGTACTGTACATGTTGACTATACATTACATGTAGACTTGATGTGCGGAAATGTTGTTTCACACAGCGAGTTGTTGACAAGTGCCATTGGAATAGCGACCAAGTAAAGTTGTTTCAGCTCTATCTATCAACTGCTTAAAAAAAAATGTACTTCTAAGTTCTAGATTTTAATTTTTTTTTCGCTGCTAAAGAACTGTCTGCAGCCACTACCCCTCTTTTAGTAGCATGATAATTTTGTTATTAAAGTGACGGGTCAAAATAAGCCTAAAGCTTTTTATCGACCTAAGTTTACAAGCAAGATACGAACAAGATACATCCAGATGAATGTTCACATAATACATAGACCCTTTTACGGATACCCCGCCTGTGGGATTTTGTGTACAAAATTTAGCGCGAACTATCCCACAGCGACAAGACACGTTGCAGTTTTGCTGTGCACATTTACATGGACAAGCACCCCGTGTGCCGAGTCGTCCTCTCTGGCAAGAGTTTCGGCATGTACATGTCATAGGTTCTCCAGCGTAAGGTTCTACTTCTATATCGCCAACCTCCAATTCTATGCAACTTTCAGGCAAATATTCCATGGCACTTGTGTACATGTGAATGAAATTTTATGAAATAAACAGATGAAATTTGAACGGTTTTTTTCTTGGAGAACTGAGTGCCACGATTGTTTATAAGTATGTGTGTACACGTTTGTGTATTTCAGTACGCAGACGCTGGACATGCGTGCATGTTCCAGGGGGTGTAGTTTCCAAAAGCCAATTCTCAGAACAGCCATAACAAACGGATGGAGGTTAAAAATAGCACATAACCGAAATGAAGCGCAAGGGGGCGCACTCCAATATTTGATTCGTTAACGCGAGATGGCGCGACGACACAGCCCCTTTAATAGTTGTGTCAGTCAATTGGGCAAACGTGTTCTTTTCAAAAGTTCTCATAAAGCGATAATACAAAGGTCATTAAATCCTTCCGCCTCATATTCTGCCCAAAGCATAATGCTTCAAGCACTTGAGGCAACATTTGACGCCGTTTTTCTTACGTAAACATGTTCCATAAGAAAACGGCGGCAAATTTTGCCTCAAATGCGTGAAGCATAAAAGTAGGCCTAAAATAGGCTTGTAGGCTCCTACATGATTATTTAGATCCTAAAGGCGTGACGTGCATGAGGTAAAAGATTCTTGTTGTCAGTCATTGGCCTAGTCTCGAGGAACATGTCACTGTCCTACGTGTTTCTCTATAATGTAAGGAAAGATTCCAATTGTACCGGTAGGCCTACCATAATTGTATTTTGTGGTTTTCTTTTCAACGGTTCGTATAATATTCATGCACGTCAACGTCATGCACCTCAAACGCAGCGACTGCTGCCGGGAGGAATGACTGTTTTAATTATCACAACAAGGGCCGCACCTCATGCAACGGCGCCGGAACACGTTTGGAAGTGTGGGGGGGGGGGGGGGGGGGGTGCGAGTAGCGCCGATGCCGGCCGGCTGTTACCATAATTGTCTATGTTTTATTCTTTATGCGGAACTGTTCGGGAAATATTACATCAGGTGCATGTGATAAGAGTTTGGGCTGGCTAACACCTCAAGTGTAAGAGGTTTTCAATCAATAATTCGCACCAACACAAACCCGCAGTTCAAGTGCATGAGGTGTTAGGAAGTTGGCAGTTTTCAATCACATGGAGTACTTGATGTACAGGGGCTAACTGTTGATTTAACCTCAGGTGTGTGTATTACCCAACGCTGACACTTCGCGTGCATGGACTTAGTCGATTCACGTGCATGAGGTGGAATCACTTTTTACAGTATGGACGTATTCCACCTCAAACGCCTCAGGTGCTACGACCAGGAAAGATAACATCATGGGTTTCACATCAGGTGCATCAAGTAATGGTTTCATTGGGTCAACTTCCACCTCAAGCACGTGAGGTACTCTGGTTTTTAAAATCGCCAACATAGTTTCTACATCAGGTGCATGTGATAAGAGTGTGGGCTGGCTAAAAAGCACATACTGCACCTCAAGTGTAAGAGGTTCTCAATCAATAATTCGCACCAACACAAACCCGCAGTTCAAGTACATGAGGTGTTAGGAAGTTGACAGTTTTCAAACACATGGAGTACTTGATGTACAGGGGGTAACTGTTGATTTAACCTCAGGTGTGTGTATTAGCCAACGCTGACACTTCGCGTGCATGGACTTAGTCGATTCACGTGCATGAGGTGGAGTCACTTTTTACAGTATGGACGTATTCTACCTCAAACGCCTCAGGTGCTACGACCAGGAAAGATAACATCATGGGTTTCACATCAGGTGCATCAAGTAATGGTTTAATTGGGTCAACTTCCACCTCAAGCACGTGAGGTACTCTAGTTTTTAGAATCGCCAACATAGTTTCTACATCAGGTGCATGTGGTAAGAGTTTGGGCTGGCTAAAAAGCACATACTGCACCTCAAGTGTAAGAGGTTCTCAATCAATAATTCGCACCAACACAAACCCGCAGTTCAAGTGCATGAGGTGTTAGGAAGTTGACGGTTTTCAAACACATGGAGTACTTCATGTACATGAGGTAACTGTTGGTTTAACCTCATGTGTGTGTATTACCCAACGTTGACACCTCACGTGCATGAACTTAGTCGATTCACGTGCATGAGGTGGAGTCACTTTTTACAGTGTACGGGTGCCCGTTTCATAATATTTTTTCACGACCCAACCGGTGCCCACATGTACTAAACGGGTGCCCGTTTCATAATATTTTTTCACGACCCAACCGGTGCCCACATGTACTCTACGGGTTCCCGTTTTATACTCCTTTTTCACTACCCAACCGGTGCCCACATGTACTCTACGGGTGCCCGTTTCATAATATTTTTCACTACCCAACCGGTGCCCACATGTACTCTACGGGTTCCCGTTTTATACTCCTTTTTCACTACCCAACCGGTGCCCACATGTACTCTACGGGTGCCCGTTTCATAATATTTTTCACTACCCAACCGGTGCCCACATGTACTCCACGGGTTCCCGTTTTATACTCCTTTTTCACTACCCAACCGGTGCCCACAGGTACTCTACAGGTGCCCGTTTTATACTTCCTTTTCACTACCCAACCGGTGCCCACAATGTACTCCACGGATGCCCATTGTATAATTATTTCTCATTTTTTTCACTACCCAACCGGTGCCCACATGTACTCCACGGGTTCCCGTTTTATACTTCCTTTTCACTACCCAACCGGTGCCCACAATGTACTCCACGGATGCCCATTGTATAATTATTTCTCATTGTTTTTACTACCCAACCGGTGCCCACAATGTACTCCACCGGTGTCCTTTTGATATTTCTTCTATTTTTCACAACCCAACCGGTTCCCACAATGTACTCCACGTATGCCCGTTTTATGTTTCCTTTTTTCACAACCCAACCGGTGCCCACATGTACTCTACGGGTGCCCGTTTCATAATTCTTTTTCACTACCCAACCGGTGCCCACATGTACTAAACGGGTGCCCGTTTCATAATATTTTTTCACTGCCCAACCGGTGCCCACATGTACTCTACGGGTGCCCGTTTTATACTTCCATATTTGTTCACTACCCAACCGGTGCCCACATGTACTCCACCGGTGCCCGTTCTATATTTCTCTTCTTTTTCACTACCCAACCGGTGCCCACATGTACTCCACGGGTTCCCGTTTTATACTCCTTTTTCACTACCCAACCGGTGCCCACATGTACTCTACGGGTTCCCGTTTCATAATTCTTTTTCACTACCCAACCGGTGCCCACATGTACTCCACGGGTTCCCGTTTTATACTTCCTTTTCACTACCCAACCGGTGCCCACAATGTACTCCACGGATGCCCATTGTATAATTATTTCTCATTTTTTTCACTACCCAACCGGTGCCCACATGTACTCCACGGGTGCCCGTTCTATATTTCTCTTCTTTTTCACTACCCAACCGGTGCCCACATGTACTCCACGGGTGCCCGTTTTATACTGTCTTCTTCTTTTTCACTGCACAACCGGTGCCCACAATGTACTCCACGGATGCCCGTTCTATATTTCTCTTCTTTTTCACTACCCAACCGGTGGCCACAATGTACTCCACCGGTGTCCTTTTGATATTTCTTCTATTTTTCACAACCCAACCGGTGCCCACATGTACTCCACGGGTGCCCGTTTTATACTCCTTTTTCACTACCCAACCGGTGCCCACATGTACTCCACGGGTGCCCGTTTTATACTTCTTCTTTTTCACTGCACAACCGGTGCCCACAATGTACTCCACCGGTGCCCGTTCTATATTTCTCATTTTTTTCACTACCCAACCGGTGCCCACATGTACTAAACGGGTGCCCGTTTTATATTTTTCGTTCTTTTTCACTACCTAACCGGTGCCCACATGTACTCTACGGGTGCCCGTTTCATAATGTTTTTTAACTACCCAACCGGTGCCCACAGGTACTCTACGGGTTCCCGTTTTATACTATTTTTTTCACTACCCAACCGGTGCCCACATGTACTCCACGGGTTCCCGTTTTATACTCCTTTTTCACTACCCAACCGGTGCCCACATACTCTACGGGTGCCCGTTTCATAATATTTTTTCACGACCCAACCGGTGCCCCCATGTACTAAACGGGTGCCCGTTTTATATTTCTCTGTTTTTTTCACTACCCAACCGGTGCCCACATGTACTCTACGGGTGCCCGTTTCATAATTTGTTTTAACTACCCAACCGGTGCCCACAGTGTACTCCACCGGTGCCCGTTCTATATTTCTCTTCTTTTTCACTACCCAACCGGTGCCCACATGTACTCCAAGGGTTCCCGTTTTATACTCCTTTTTCACCACCCAACCGGTGCCCACATGTACTCTACGGGTGCCCGTTTCATAATTATTTTTCACTACCCAACCGGTGCCCACATGTACTCCATGGGTGCCCGTTTTATACTTCCTTTTTTTTCACTACCTAACCGGTGCCCACAATGTACTCCACCGGTGCCCGTTCTATATTTCTCATTTGTTTCACTACCCAACCGGTGCGCACATGTACTCCACGGGTGCCCGTTTTATACTTCTTCATTTTTTCACTACCCAACCGGTGCCCACAATGTACTCCACCGGTGTCCTTTTGATATTTCTATTTTTTTCACAACCCAACCGGTTCCCACAATGTACTCTACGTATGCCCGTTTTATACTTTGTTTTTTCACTACCCAACCGGTGCCCACAATGTACTCCACCGGTGCCCTTTTGATATTTCTTCCGTTTTTCACAACCCAACCGGTGCCCACATGTACTCTACGGGTGCCCGTTTTATACTCCTTTTTCAATACCCAACCGGTGCCCACATGTACTCTACGGGTGCCCGTTTCATAATTTTTTTTCACTACATAACCGGTGCCCACATGTACTCCACGGGTGCCCGTTTCATATTTTTTTTCACTACCCAACCGGTGCCCAGATGTACTCTACGGGTGCCCGTTTCATAATATTTTTTCACGACCCAACCGGTGCCCACATGTACTCCACGGGTGCCCGTTTTATACTCCTTTTTCAATACCCAACCGGTGCCCACATGTACTCTACGGGTGCCCGTTTCATAATTTTTTTTTACTACATAACCGGTGCCCACATGTACTCCACGGGTGCCCGTTTCATATTTTTTTTCACTACCCAACCGGTGCCCAGATGTACTAAACGGGTGCCCGTTCTATATTTTTCATTTTTTTTCACTACCCAACCGGTGCCCACATGTGCTCTACGGGTGCCCGTTTCATAATGTCTTTTTACCCAACTGGTGCCCACATGTACCTTACGTGTGCCCGTTCTATACTTCGTTTTTTCACTACACAACCGTTGCCCACAATGTACTCCACCGGTGCCCGTTTGATATTTCTTCTATTTTTCACAACCCAACCGGTTCCCACAATGTACTCTACGTATGCCCGTTCTATACTCCTCTTTTTCACTACCTAACCGGTGCCCACATGTACTCTACGGGTGCCCGTTTCATAATGTTTTTTAACTACCCAACCGGTGCCCACATGTACTCCACGGGTTCCCGTTTTATACTCCTTTTTCACTACCCAACCGGTGCCCACATGTACTCTACGGGTGCCCGTTTCATAATGTTTTTTAACTACCCAACCGGTGCCCACATGTACTCCACGGGTTCCCGTTTTATACTCCTTTTTCACTACCCAACCGGTGCCCACATGTACTCTACGGGTGCCCGTTTCATAATGTTTTTTAACTACCCAACCGGTGCCCACATGTACTCCACGGGTTCCCGTTTTATACTCCTTTTTCACTACCCAACCGGTGCCCACATGTACTCTACGGGTGCCCGTTTCATAATGTTTTTTAACTACCCAACCGGTGCCCACATGTACTCCACGGGTTCCCGTTTTATACTCCTTTTTCACTACCCAACCGGTGCCCACATGTACTCTACGGGTGCCCGTTTCATAATGTTTTTTAACTACCCAACCGGTGCCCACATGTACTCCACGGGTGCCCGTTTTATACTCCTTTTTCACTACCCAACCGGTGCCCACATGTACTCTACGAGTGCCCGTTTCATAATTTTTTTTCACTACCTAACCGGTGCCCACAATGTACTCCACGGATGCCCATTCTATATTTCTCATTTTTTCACTACCCAACCGGTGCCCACATGTACTCCACGGGTGCCCGTTTTATACTCTTTTTTCACTACCCAACCGGTGCCCACAATGTACTCCACCGGTGTCCTTTTGATATTTCTATTTTTTTCACAACCCAACCGGTTCCCACAATGTACTCTACGTATGCCCGTTTTATACTTTGTTTTTTCACTACCCAACCGGTGCCCACAATGTACTCCACCGGTGCCCTTTTGATATTTCTTCCGTTTTTCACAACCCAACCGGTGCCCACATGTACTCCACGGGTGCCCGTTTCATATTTTTTTTCACTACCCAACCGGTGCCCAGATGTACTCTACGGGTGCCCGTTTCATAATATTTTTTCACGACCCAACCGGTGCCCACATGTACTCCACGGGTGCCCGTTTTATACTCCTTTTTCACTACCCAACCGGTGCCCACATGTACTCTATACGGGTGCCCGTTTCATAATGTTTTTCACTACCCAACCGGTGCCCACATGTACTAAACTGGTGCCCGTTCTATATTTTTTATATTTTTTTTCACTACCCAACTGGTGCCCACATGTACTAAACGGGTGCCCGTTATATATTTCTCTATTTTTCCCACTACCCAACCGGTGCCCACAATATACTTCTTCGTTTTTTCACTACCCAACCGGTGCCCGTTTGATATTTCTTCTTTTTTTCACAATCCAACCGGTTCCCACAATGTACTCCACGGATGTCCGTTTTATGTTGCTTTTTTACTACTCAACCGGTGCCCACATGTACTCCACCGGTGCCCCTTTTATACTTCTTTCTTTTTCACTACAAGAAAATTATCTTTTTTTGCTTTTTCATCATATAAGAAAAGGATCTGTGGAATTCGTACAACAACGGTTTGTTCACATACACCGTCTCTGTGTCGCAATCGGTTAGCGCGTTCGGCTGTTAACCGAAAGGTTGGTGGTTCACGCCCACCCTGGGACGAGAAAATATTTTGTTTTTTGCTTTTTAATGATATAGAAAAGGATCTGTCGCATTCATACAAAAACGGTTTGTTCACCTACACCGTCTCTGTGGCGGAATCGGTTAGCGCGGTTGGCTGTTAACCGAGAAAGTTTGGTTTTTGCTTTTTCATGATATAGAAAAAGATATGTGGCATTCATACAAAAACGGTTTGTTCACATATACCGTCTCTGTGTCGCAATCGGTTAGCGCGTTCGGCTGTTAACCGAAAGGTTGGTGGTTCAATCCCACCCAGGGAGGAGAAAATTAGGTTTTTGATTTTTCATGATATAGAAAAGGATCTGTGGCATTTGTACAAAAACGGTTTATTCGGAACTACCGTCTCTGTGGCGCAATCAGTTAGGGCGTTCGGCTGTTAACCGAAAAGTTGGTGGTTCAATCCCACCCAGGGACGAAAAAGTTTGGTTTTTGCTTTTTCGTGATATAGAAAAAGATCTGTGGCATTCATTTTTCCTTTTACCTTGTATAAGTTTCCCCGCCAACTTCAACAAAATTGTGTTCATTTTCATTAGCTCGTTTGCAGATTATTATTATTATTTTTACTTGAAATATACTAGGGTTTGTCTCTTGATATAACTGCATTCAACTTCATTTTTGTGCAGTCATTTGATTTTGTTTACAGGCATTCCAGACTACATTTTTATCAATGTTAAGTTGAATTTCTATATACCAAACGTTTCCAATTAAACAGTCACTGAAGCAGTGGATTTGACAATCGAATGCCGGTGTATTGGAAGCATACAATTAAATGATCTGGGTATTAAATTCAATGATTTTGTTTTAATCGGCCGGGAAAACATGTTGAACAAATAATTGCCTCAATCACTGCGGAGTGTTTAGTGCTCAGTATGCACATGTTAAAGAATAACTTGGGACCCACAAAGTACCAGCACCCCCACCCCTCCCCCCTCAACCCCTACCCCAATACCACTGCTTTTAAGTGCAAAAAGTTCATTTGATTCCTGGAGATAAAACATGTGCAACCAAGGGTGCCCTCGTAAATTATCCGTGAGTTACAACACTACTACTGGTGTGTGTTTATGTATTCAAACCGGACGGTTGGAATCCGTGTCCAAAACAAATGAAGGTCCTTCCCAATAACTTAATGTATAATCATTAGGACAATGGGAGGTCCATGGTATGGGTGGGTGCTCTTACCTAAATTGCATACTCTTTGTGGTGCTGTTAACAAAAGATGTCCACACGATGCAGGAACAGTAAACGTTATGTGGACTTGCCCATCACATACGCATAACGTTTTCCAATCTGAAAAATACGGTTTATTAGAGGCATTTTGGGGTTAGGATTTCAGTCGCAAAAATGAAGAGGAACACTTCAGGAGATCACAATCAAAAATTCGAGTTAATAAAAAGCGTTCATCACAGTGCGAGTAAAATGGGTTTTATGAAAAGAAAAAAGGAATTTTTTGTCAGAATGCCAAAAAATCCAGTCCAAAGCCCACCGACAAGGCAGCTGCAAAAGAGACAAAAATTTGGCAAGACACCTAAAGATACACGGAGCTTGAAGGATGGGAAGACTCCCATGCAGTCGAGACACGATTGCTGTACCCAAGCTAACCAAGACGTGTACAGGATTACGACCCACACTAACTAATCTATGCATTGTATAACTGAGTATCTGTATAGTACAATTTTAAAAATGAGGTGGTCTTTAAGAGTCACACAGATCAACATTATCAAGCAACATATCAAGACTAACTTTTATTTACACCACTTTAAAGCAACAAATGTTGCATGCATTACATCACGTTTTGCCATTACAATTACTAGTTTGAGGTTTAGACAGCAGTTAAAATGGTAGTGACAATTATGTTTTCATTTTAAATGAAATGGGAATATGTACAACAGCAACTCACTACTTCATTTAAAATATCAGTTTGTAACAGTTTAGTTTTGATACATGCTGCAGTATTAGGTTTCCGACTTTGGCTTAACTAAGGAAAACTGCTGTCGTATGACAATAGTTTTATATTAATCTGCATGCCAGCTAAAAGGTAGGGGCAATCATGCCCATTGTTAAATTGTCGAATTAAGATTTGATACAATGTTGATTTTATAAACTGCCAGGTTTGTTGGCCATTTGCCCAATGGTAGTTGTTAAGCTGTACCAGAAATCATGACAGTGTCCAAGTCGTCTTTCTGCAGGTTGTCATGAGAATATGTTCATATTCTGGTTGAGGTACTAGGATGTACGAGTGCACAAACCAGAATTAACACTCTGCCTTTTCATACAAATATCCACTAGACCAGAGTATGTTTTTTTTTCAAGATGTTTCTATCCAAATACACAAAGGACATTCTCTACAGGTTTGCTGTGCACTGTTTAAAGCTTGAAAGTTTGCTTTGTTTATTTTCCATGGTGTGACAGATGCTTAAATTACTAAAATCTGGGACTCCAATGGTAAAAAAATCACCAGCCCACAAGTCTGTGCAAATGTCAAGCAAATTTCATTTGGATCATGTGCATGAAACATATTTTAATAGTTTACTCAACATTTTCCCCTCCTGAAAATGTAACAAATGTACCAAGTGCCGACATTTAATAATTTGTGATGCCACAATTTGACAAATATACATTGTTTCAAAACTTTCTATTGAACACTACTGCAGTGCATTGTAAGTGTGAAATGTTTGATACGCAGTTCCATGCCATTAACATACCAACACTCAACTTGAAAGCAGAAATAACATTAAAAATTGAATTTACAGCATTAGCAAATTTTTTTCAAAATATGTCTTTTATTAAATATTTAAGTCTTTGATATCACACTTTGTTTCTTATCTCACAAGGAAACATTCTGCCAACCCCTTCACTTTAAGACTAGCATATTAATTCAACTATATGTGTATATGTCTGGGCTTTTATTAAAATGTTTTTTAATGTAAGATGAAAAATGTTGTACATGCCTGAAACTTCTTGGCAACGGCTGCTTATAGTAGCTGGAATATGAAACATCTTGGGGGCCAAATCATCATTAAGAAATGGCTATTTTCAAATGTAGTATACAACATTGAAATATTATTAACATCTGCCAGCTATTTCTGGAAATGACCATCAAATGTCAACCATTTAAGGGAATCAATAACTTTTCCACTCAGTGCATGTACAGCTACATACACAACTAAAAACAAGAAACTTATTATTTAGAACAGTTCATGAAGGTTCCCATTGCCTATTGTGAGCAAACTGCCTGTCAGGCTGCAAAAGAGTTTCAGCTTCAGTGTAAATGATATTTTTAAATTTAATTTCTCAAGAACCTGGAGTTTGAAATAAACATTTCTTTAACCAAATTCTAAGAGTGTTTTTCCCCCATTAGTGTCTGCTGCAGAAGTCTCAGAAAGACGTACCTGAAGTCAATATGTTTGTTTCCTTTTAGGGTAAACTGCAGTCCTGTGAATGAAGAATCCATTGTTCACACAACTGTCATTTTGCACATGAAGCCATAACGAGCAGAGCATTCACGATCATCCCACTTCAGTTCAGCATTAGGTACATAAGCACAATCCTGCTCAGCGTCGAAGTCATTTGGTTCTCCCGGATTCCAGGCTTCAAAGCCTCTAGGAGTTCCGTCGGTCCAAACATAGTTGCCTTCAGACACTCTATCATTGTACCCAATCCAGAAGTCCATGATGTTGACAGCCTTTGCGTAGCGGGTCACAAATTCGCTCTCTTCACTATCAGGAACTGATACAAGATGAGCTGATTTTGAGAAAGTTGCGCAGTAGCTTTCAGCATCTTGAAATGTCATTCGCTCGGTCTTGTAAAGATAGCAGTGTTGTCTGAAGGCCAACCAAGGTGGAGGACAGCTGTGAGAATTCCTCTTCACACAGCTTGCTTCATTGCTGACAGGGTAGAGTAAGGTCAGCAGGATATAGTACAGGAGTATCATGTTGAAAAAAGTAAATTACAAATTGAAGCAATTTACACTAAAGATTACGAGATGAAAAAAGCTACTTTCAAAGAAATAACTCGTCCAACCTGATTTTGTAATCAACTATCAGCACTGCACATGTACACCACCAATTACAGTTTATGATTCACTTCATCAGCTTGTTGAAGATTAAGATACAGCTTCCTTTGATTTATTGATGGCACAACAATCAAAACAGGAATCATCAAATGCAGCACAGAGGTTGGCATCCAAGTATTCGAGCATGCAAGTGAAACAATCATTGTCCAAGATGTTTAAGCTAAGCCCTTGCTGTGCCTTCATCAGATGCTATTCTCAATTTATTCAGAAACTCTTCCCGCAATTCGTTCCTCTAATTAGTGTAATTCAGTGTAGTCTAGATATGTAATAAAAGATTGCAATTTTATATGCCACCAAACTAGGAAAGAAAATCAATTCCTATTGGAGGTGCCAATTTTTTGGGTAGCGGCAATTTTGGGTATACACAATGTACATGAAGGCCACTTGAATTAGTCTGGTATCCGGATCGGAGGTCTAAGCTCCAATATTGCACTGAAAAATCAATTTAACATTTACCCAAATGTTTGCAAAAACTGAAACTACCCAAATTTTGGGTAAACAAACTCTCATCCGGTTGTGTTCAAATATATTTACCCAAATTTTGGGTAGTTGCAGTTTTCACCAACAATTGGGTAAATTTTTAACCCATATGATTTTTCAGTGTGGATGCCTTCGCAACCATAATTGAAATTCCTTGCACAAGTGAGAACTCGGTGAGCCATTCCGACATTTTCAATTTTGAAGCGGCACTGCCATTTTATACATTTTGGCCTCGTTTTTTAATTAAATTGCAATTTTGCATATACATGTATCCTTGTGAATTTCAATGATCTGGGCCTGGTGTCCACCTTGGATTTAATTTAATTTAATTAGTTTATTCTTCTTTTGCAGACCTTCTCGAAGAATTAACTCCGCAGTTGACCTAGTTCAGTCTCATCACCTGGCTAGCTGCACGCCATTGGGTGATTGACAAGCAAGCAGCCATGCTTAAATTACATGTTCAATGCAATGCGACCATTTCAACCCTATTCAAGCTTGGCACGCGTGGGACGCGTGACCAACTAATAAATATGCATAGTTCTACTGCGGTTTGCCCAACCACAAGCAACGCCGACTCGAACAGGCGCGAAGTGGGCGGGTCTAACGTATTAACACGAATAACGAATAATTACAATTAATTTCTTAAGATGGTAAAGGGTCACGGAACATCATAGCCACGAACCGCCAGTAACAACGTCTTGGGAATTTCGTAAAATCTCCCGCCGAAAAATGGGGAAAACTAGTGGGCATGCGCAATTCTGTATGAAAATGAGGAACATTTTCTCTTCACGCACGCGCATATACGAAGAAGAGCTGCCATGAAGTTGCACAATAGTCTGGTAGCTATCTATACTGCTGGCCGAAGGGGCGCCGTTCGCGATCGAAGCTTCGTAGGATCGAATTTCCCTTCACAATACTAAATACCCAATAAATAAAATAATAAAAAAATAATTGCGGGCACAGACATGGGTGCATAGTCGAAGCTTGCAAAATAAATGTCCTTAAAGGTAATGTACATGATCGGTCATTGTTACAATTTTCAAAAATGGGCGGATTTGGGGGTTAGTGTTTTACAGGAAATATCGTTCTACTAACCTGTTCAAAGTTTTGCGTTGTTGGATGGCGAAAACAAGAGAGAAAAACGGCGCTCCTTTCCAGCCGTTTGGCGGATGATAGCCTTTTGTCAAGGCACGCGTGGCTACCTGGACGCGTGACGCGCTCCGAATGTCAGAATGTCCGGGGCGCGCCACTGTTCGGGTAGCCACGCGCGCCTTGACTTAAGTCTTAAGGGCAGTTTTCCAACGTTTTCCAGCTGGAAATCGTTGGAAAACGATATCAATTTCTACTTTTCTTGACAACGACAGCACAACTAGTGCCGTAATTTCACAGGATGATTGAGACTACTATTAACTTACAATCGAGTAATTAGGTATTTCGTAAAAATTCAGTAAAAACAAATTGGACGATTACCAATCGTGTACACTACTTTTAAATATAATAATAAATAGACAAATGTCAGAAAAAACATTACTTGTTTTTTTTTCCGGAAACCCTTAGTGTTAAACAATCAAATATGCATTCTGGTATTATGCCTTTTTAAACAAAAAAGTTATGTGATGTTGACCAAGCTTTCAGGTGCCGCGATTCACCGGGGCCCCATACTCCGGCTTACCGGCTCCCATGTAGGACTCTTAAGGGCTCGGATTCCGGTCCATCACAGATCAGACCCCGGTCCATCACACCTCCTTCCCCACTCATCCATATAACCCGAAGGTCTAGCACCGTAAAAGGGAGGAACATGGCTGCACCCTAAGCAATGACTGCCGAGCCAGCCAAACGTGCCATGAGCCTGTACGAAGATGCTTACCTGGACTTCACGAGCGGTCCCAACTGCACTGCTAATCGACCGCACGCCACAGTACAGTTGGTATTTGGGGACGGTAAACGAATACTCTTATAAATAATAACAATCACATTTCTGGAAAAGAAAAAGGAAATACTGAAAAGCTGGGAATCGAACCCTCAGTTTAAGAGCCGATAAACGACTCGATGAACGACTCGCTTAACCACTCGGCCACTAAGCTGTTACTGCCTGAGAGAATTTTTAAACCTATTGAAACAGAGAAGAAACCACACGGCGGCAGTACAATACCCGAACATGGTTGAATGAATACCATTATCCCTTGTGTACGGATGACGCCATATGGCGTCAAAAAATGCCACCAGGCCGGATGGCGTGATTTTTTTCCCTAGGAAAGTTAGGGCAATTATCATAAATGGGCGCTGTACTTGGCTGTGTGAGCTGAGACAGGTTCTCAGACTTGTTTTCCCTTGAAATAAAATCCTCCACACCACAATTAGTACAAGAAAAAGAAATATAAATCGGGCAAAGGATTCGAACCCATGCCTCTGTAGTCCAAAGTCTTATGCTCTACCAATATAGCCACAACAGTAGCTGGACCAAATATTTTTACTTCAACCTTATATTGTTGTCTGAATGATGCGTGCGATGCTTATTATAAAAAATAACTTAATCATGAATATGCATGATGGTAATGCCGGTCTAGATACGCCCATTTATGATAACTGCCCTTACCTTCCTTGGAAACAAAATTATGCGGCCGGATGACGCCATTGGCCGCCGTTTGTGCAGTTTCAATCCATTGTTGGATTATTGTTTATGTCATGCTTGACTGCAAAAACACATTGTAGCGGTTCGATTTGGCTGCCAGAACCGCTGCAACACCCCGACGTCTCCCGTAAAATACCGTGCCCAAGGGGTTTAGAATCATGGCTTTATAACTGTAAATTTGAAAAATGAGGGAAACTAGTGCGCATGCGTCAATTCTGTATGAAAATGAGGAACATTTTCTCTTCACGCACGCGCACATACGAAGAAGAGCATGAAGTTGCACAATAGTCTGGTAGCTATCTATACTGGCGAAGGGGCGCCGTTCGCGATCGAAGCTGCTATGCTTTGCCGGCTATGCGCTAGCGGCTGCAGTGTCAAGTTCACCGCTCGTGTTCGCATGCGACGTCTTGCAACTGTGACGATCGACGCGAGGGAGATACGACGGGGAATTGGAAGGTGCAAACTACATAATGCGCGCTGCAATTATTGGGCTAAGCAGGTGCGTGCGCACAACACGGCTTCTACGAAATTCCCAAGACGTTGTTACTGGCCGTTCGTGCTTAATATTTTGTCGTGATAACGCCCTCTCGCGGCGGCCGGTTATCGCGTATATACGTAACAACGTCTTGAACCAAGACTAGGTAGACAACTGTATAGGCCTACTGTATAGAGTACCGAAGTCTGACGTCAGTTGCCGCGGCAATGGTTCCAAACAAATGCAGTTTAGAATGTATTCTGGTTCCAAACATTGTATTGATTGACGTCATCACTTCGGTACTCTATACAGTCAGTCCCACAATTACAATATAGAATTCTCACCATGGTCTTTGTGTGGCGTCGGTTCTATGTCGACGTCGCAAAGTATGCAAAATCGAAAAGGATTCCTTGCTGGGCGGTGACGTGGTACGGACGTGTTTCTGTGTGGCGCGAAATTTAAATTTAAATTTTGCCCATCATCAACGGCTGATCTTTGATCATTTACTTTACCTTTTTAGGACACAGGTAAGCAACATCATTTAATCGCGAGGTGTATTGAAATAATGACATCGGCCATGGCCGATTTATCCACAGATTCAGTCTCAGATTCTGATGACATATCATGGGATAAACTCTCGCAACGAACTCCAATGGAAGCTCAAGATCATATAGAACATGACGATCAACCCTTGACGTCATATATAGCCAGGCACAAAATAAAACCCAGTTCCAAACCCAAAACAGAAAACGACCAAAGTCTAGTTTCAGTGACATCTACACAGATTCAGAAGGCGACACTCCTACTGAACATCCAACAAAACGCCGAAACACATATAATGCATACCAAACTCAGAGTCAACCTACTCTAGTTATTATTAACTCACCCGATGTCAAACTAGCCAGGATCAATCCTATCAAAATTGCCAAAGCCCTGAATAATGTGGGAAAAGACTACATTAAGAATGTTTCTAAGAACAATAAAGGGGGATTACTGTGAGATGCCACACTCCAGCACAAGCAAGACAACTCAAATCTATCAGTCAACTTGATCAATGGGCAGTAACAACAGAATATGCCAAGTCTGAAACTCAAAGCAAAGGTGTCATATATGGAGTGGAAACTGACATTACCGATGATGAAATAATGAATGCAGTTAAGAAACACGGAGTCATTGAGGTCAAGCGCCTTATGAGAAAGCGAGACGGAAAACTTGAAAAAAGCTTATCTGTCTGTTTGACCTTTAATACTCCTAACCCACCCACCAACATGCAACTAGGATACGAACAATTTACAGTGAAACCATTTATTCCACCAGTGATTAGATGTTTCAACTGCCAGAGACTTGGCCATACCGCCACCAACTGTAGAAGTTATACACGATGTGTACGATGCGGGGGGCCCCACTCATTCGAACAATGCAACCAAAGGGATAATATCAGGTGTTGTAGATGTGGAGAAAGCCATTCATCTGCATACGGAGGGTGCAGTACTATGAAGCATGAACGAAAAATCCAAAGCGTCCGAGTCACCTACAACATCTCATATGCAGACGCTGCCAAAGCAATAAAAGCGGACATCTCAATCCGTCCAACCCAATCAACACCCTCGCTAGCCCAACCATGGATGACTGTTTCACCCGCCATGACACAATCTACAACAAACAATAAGAACAAAGAATATCTGCTGCGTCCAAACACAAATGCCACAATGGGAAACACAACAGAGATGCCACCGCCAATTACTGTGACAAAACCCCGCAAAATCTCCAAAGACGCAAGCACGCAGACTAACACAACCGAAGCAACACAAACTGAATACACACAATGTATATGGAATGAACAATATCTAACTGAACTTCTCACTGGCACGCTACAAATATGGGACACTCTCAAAAACAAAGAGGAAAGACATGTGGCAATCAAGGAACTTATTAACCACATCATACACGCTGACAACCCTCCAACACAGACCAAAGATGCGCAAGGGAAACAAAGAACTCCCACACGTGCCAACACAAGGAACAGCTCGGGTCGAAAATCAACCCAAAACAAAGCTAATACACACATCCGCGTTTTTGCATCCCTGTGGAGACATGGCATTGTTCTCCCCTTTGTCCCTGTACTTAAGCAAACCCCCATAGACTTTGTACACAAAATTCCTTGTGGAGCAAACCTAACCCATAGAATTGCCCTGTGGAGACCTATTGAGTCCCTTTGTTCGCATTGTGTTCATGTCTCCACAGGGTACGGAATATCTCTCCACATTTGACCCAATCAAACACAGACTCGCTGGAAACCCGCACTCCGACCAGCTCTCATCAAACTACTAAAGGAAAACCAAACAAAACTTAATGATATTTCTCATTATGGTACTAATTGTGCAATGGAATGCCCAGTCTCTGTCAGCTCATAGTAACGAATTTAAATCCTATATTAATAATTGCTCCTGGACTAAAAAACCAGATCTTATATGTATCCAGGAAACCTGGCTAAAAGAAGGGAAAAGTTTTTCCCTACCTGGATACGACATTTACCGTCACGACAGACAGAACACAGGAACTAAAAAAAGGGGAGGAGGCTGTGCATTCATTGTTAAACGTGGTCTAGCCTTTAAATACATACAGGGTTCTGATGACACTCCCATTGAGTATCAAATTGGTGAATTGTTCGATATCCACACAAATAAAATTAACATCATTAATATATATAACCCCTGTAACACCTTATCTGATAGTTCTCTGAGAGAGATCTTTAATAAAACTGATAAACCTTGCATAATTTGTGGAGACTTAAATGGTCATAACCCCATATGGGGCAGCTCCAAACTTGATCATAACGGCAAAATAATCGATGATATTAACACTGAATTTGATATGGTCAGTATTAATTCTGGTGAGGGTACAAGAGTTGATACATCTCATGGTACCGTCTCCTGTATCGATGTCACCTTTGTATCACCTAATATAGCTGCTAAATGTAACTGGACAGTTCTGGATGATTCTTGGGGAAGTGATCACTGCCCTATTATTATTGATTATAACCATTCCTTTTAAAAAACAAAGGCAATCTCACACCTAAATGGTCCATTAAAAAAGCAGACTGGAATAAATTTCAAGTTGCATGCAATCAGAATATATCTGAACCCAATGTTTCAGATAACATTGATGATACTTATAACAATTTTATCAATGAGCTTGAATCAGCCATGAACTGTTCAATTCCCAAAACCAATCCTAATTATCATAAAACCCCTACTTCCTGGTGGAATGATGAGTGCAAACAGGCAATAGATAATAAGAAAAATGCTTTAAAAATCCTTAGAAAAACTCGTCTTCCCACAGACCTCATACAGTATAAAAGGGCGTGTGCCATTGCCAGGAAGACGATTAAAAATGCCAAAAGAAAAGACTGGGAAAGTTTTTGCAACGAAATAAATCCCAAAACCAACACCAAAATTATTTGGAATAAAATTAAAAGAATAGAAAAAACTCGAATTACAAATAGCATCCCTGTTCTTAACCACAAAGGCACAGATGCAATTACTGACAAAGATAAGGCTGAAGCTTTCGCCGAGAGCTATGCAAAAGTTAGCAGTACAAACAATTACAGCCCTTCATTTATCCCCATCAAAAATAAAGCAGAAAATTATTTTTGCATTGATAGTAACAATGACAGTGTAATTAATGAACCTTTTACTCTAGAAGAAATAAATCAGGCAATTGATTCTTCTAAATGCACCTCTCCTGGTAAAGATGGAATAAGTAATGCCATAATTAAACATCTTCCTATGAAAATTCGTAACTATCTACTTATTATCTTTAACATGATATGGTATACCTCACAATGCCCCAAACAATGGAAGGATGCTATCCTTATTCCTTTCCTTAAACCCGGGAAAGATTCCACCAACCCCCTATCATATAGACCAATTGCCCTCACATCTACCTTCTCTAAAATTATGGAACGTATGGTTAACTCTCGACTACTCTGGTATCTAGAAACCCACAACCTGTTATCCAACCATCAGAGTGGCTTCCGAAAAGGAAGAAGTACCAAAGATCATATCATCAATTTGGAATCTTCAATCAATAAAGCCCGGAGTAATAAAGAAAGCACCCTTGCCATTTTCCTTGATATTGAAAAAGCTTATGATATGCTCTGGCGCAAAGGTATCGTTATTAAATTACACTCTATGGGTATCTATGGTCGGATAATAGAATGGATTGATAATTTCCTTACAGATAGAAAAATTCAAGTCAGAATCAATAACTTTCTTTCTAAAGAAAGAATTATGGAAAATGGTGTTCCACAGGGCAGTGTTATCAGTCCTCTTCTCTTTAACGTTGCTGTCAATGATCTCTCCCATCATGTGGTTGATGCTAATGTCTCGCAATATGCAGATGATATCGCCATCTGGAAATCCAACAGGAACACATCTTACCTGGAAAAGAAAATTCAACAAAACCTTAACAATATTAATTTGTGGTGTGACAAATGGGGTTTCAAGTTGTCCATCCCCAAAACAATTGCGGTTTTTTTCACCAACAAAAAACACTTCGATATCTCCTTACACATCAAAAACCATAGATTGCAGACTGTATCATCGGCCAAATTCTTGGGAGTCATTTTTGACAGTGGGTTAACATGGAATAAACACATAGACAGTATCATCACCAAATGTAAAAAAAGACTTAACATCCTCAGATGCATCTGCGGTATTTCCTGGGGGCTGATTGCAAAACACTTTATCAGCTCTATAGTGCTTTAATCAAACCTATCTTAGAGTATGGATGTGAAGCCTTTGACTCGGCATCCCTAACTATTAAGCAAAAACTTGACAGCATCCAATATCAAGCTCTCAAAATTTGTACAGGAGCTATTCAAAGTACTCCACTTTTTAGACTGCAAACTGAATGTGGAGACCCACCTCTGGCGCTAAGAAGACAGCTCTTATGCAATCTATACGGAATTAAAATAAATGCTCACAAATCTCATCCTAATGATTATATTAATCTTGATAACTGGCAAAAGCACTACTTTGCTGATAAATGGACTTCTGTTACTCACAAAACCCCTTTTGAAGCCAGGATCTCTCAATTCCCGTATACAATCTTCCCCCTCAATGATCCTTTCCCATTTTGGCATTATAGCAAGCCTTTTATTTCCACCGAAATCCTCTCTCGAGTGGCAGATGCTACCAATACCTACGATAAGAGAAATATTAGCGTAGAAATCATTAAAACAACCTGGATTAATTCACTTCACATATATACTGATGGTTCCTATACAATCCCACCCTTGACACGGTCGGATGTGGCATTTATATCCCCCAACTTAAATACAGTAAAGCATCCCGCCTCAATAATGGTATATCTATTTTTACAGCAGAACTTTTCGCAATTCTCCTCGCATTAGAATGGGTTGAAGATGTCAAACCTTTGTATACCTGTATTTTCAGTGATTGTCTCAGTGCCCTCCAATCCATATCCAAACCCTTTCCACAACATAAAATTGTCTGCGATATCCGGCATACCATAAATAATATCAAGCACCAAGGCAATACAGTTGGTTTTGAATGGCTCCCTGGACACTGTGGGATAAACGGAAATGAAAGAGCTGATGAAATTGCTAAGTCAGCCACATATAAAACCAATATCGACCATAACATACCCCTACTAGACAATGAAGTTAAACACATTCTCAAAGATCAACTGAAAGAAAAATGGACCAAACTCATCCCCAATAATAATCTGACTAATAATATGAAATACAAGGCTCCCTTCCTTTTCTCAAGCTGGGGTATGAAACGCTCCCAAGAAGTAATCTTACACAGATTGCGACTTGGCATATGCAAAGGTTTGAATAACTACCTTTATAAAATTGGCAAACACCCAAATGGATTATGTGAAGTATGCTTATGCACCGAGGATGTTAAACACTTTCTTTTGAACTGCAGCAAATATAACAACCAAAGGAAAATCCTCATTAAGTCACTCAGCCTCACCAACACTCAAATAATTACACTCCAACAGCTCCTTGAACCCAAACAAAACTACCACCACATCATTAAGTATGTCCATAACTGTAATATCAATATATAAATTATAATTCCCGATACACCTCGTTGATTTTCTGATGTTGCACCAGTTTTAGGGAGGAGTAAGTGTAAATGGTTGGCTGGACATAGTGTCACTCATCATCACCTGAAGGTGTTGCGGACCTGCGAATCACCCGAGCGGGGCCCGCCCGGGCCCTTAAATTGCACGGCACACGGTCCGGCCTTGCAGTACACCTTGTGACGCTTTGTGTCTGGAGGATCATGAGCACTTCTTCTCCCTACCATTTACCTGTTTGTTTGTTCTAGGACTAATTCCTCCAACGTTTTCGTAGTATCGACTCTTTCTGTTTTTCGATTAGCCCACAGAGTCACTACAACCGACCACGACGCCTATTACAGTGTATAATTTCTACGCGAATATTTTCTAAATGTGGTAGCGTCACTTATTCGCTAATGGCGCAAAGGGCATAAATTTGCCGTACGCGCCAACCTGTCTACATCAACAACAACAACAACAAAATCGAAAAAACTTCCTGTCGAGCGGTGACGTGGTGCGGACGTGTCTGTGTGGCGCGAAATTTAAATGTTGCCCCTCATCAACGGCTGATCCTTGATCACTAACTTTACCTTTTAGGACACAGGTAAGCAATATCATTAAATCGCGAGGTGTATTGGAATACTCCCTTCTAGATATCAGTAATGGCCGATTTATCCACAGATTCAGATTCAGTTTCTGATGACATATCATGGGATAAACTTTCGCAACAAACTCCAATGGATGCTCAAGATCATACAAATCATGACGATCATCCACGATCAACCTTTGACGTAGTATATAGCCAGGCACAAAGTAATACGCAGTTTCAAACTCAAAAAAGAAAACGACCAAAGTCCAGCCTTAATTACAGTGACGTCTACACAGATTCAGAAGGAGACACTCCTAATGAACATCCAACAAAATCCCACAGGCGGGGTATCCGTAAAAGGGTCTATGTATTATGTGTACATTCATCTGGATGTATCGTGTTCGTATCTTGCTTGTAAACTTAGGTCGATAAAAAGCTTCAGGCTTATTTTGACCCGTCACTTTAATAACAAAATTATCATGCTACTAAAAGAGGGGTAGTGGCTAGCTGCAGACAGTTCTTTAGCAGCGAAAAAAAAATTTAAATCTAGAACTTAGAAGTACATTTTTTTTAAGCAGTTGATAGATAGAGCTGAAACAACTTTACTTGGTCGCTATTCCAATGGCACTTGTCAACAACTCGCTGTGTGAAACAACATTTCCGCACATCAAGTCTACATGTAATGTATAGTCAACATGTACAGTACATACATTACATGTACAGTATACATCCGATCCATGTACTCGGTATGTGAATTGTTCATGTCATAAAAAGTAATAAGCGAATAATTCGTGCAAAACAGGTGAAAATTAGGGTTGTTTGAATATTTATCGGGGTATTTATTTCTTTGTTTCTTTGGTATTCATCTTTATCATAGTGATGTGGGGATCTGTGCGCCAGTGGCGTAAACACGGGGAAGGAGTTCAGGGGCCCGCCGATTTGTATTTCTTTTTTGTTTCGTAAATTTAAAAAGGGGAAATTGTACACAAAGTGATGTTTCACATTTCAAGCGGTGTTTAGGGCAGGGGTATCCCCCGTTGAGAAAAAGTTCAAGATGCAGTACTTCGTTGACAAATTCAATAATCATCCCCACTTTTCGACACGGATTTACTCGCCACTGGTGAAATCTCATTTGTTTGGCGTATATTATTTATTGGTAATACCTGTTATTATTGTGTTTATTATTTGATAGTGTTGAAATAACTCTTATGATGTAACTTTCCATAAATTCCTGCCGTCAAATGTAACACAAGGTCGTGGACTCAATATCGGCATCAGTATAGCTGTTTTACTTTGATTTGCTCATCATTGCACGCACAGCCGATTTTAGTCGAAATTTATTTCGATACATAGGCCTACAACTTTATTTTTGTATAGGAAGCTAGAAGGGGCTGGTGCATTATTTATTTTACAATTATAAATACAGATTTACTTATTTACTTATTTTCGTTTAGTTCTGTCATGGTACATTTTGGCGTTTGGCGGGTGGGGTGTCACGGACTATGTTCGACTGTAGGCCTATCGTATATTTTTGGTGGCACAAACACATACAAAATACTTGTACATGCAGTATGTATCATAACTACAGGATCATGCATGCAGCAGTCATTGCAATTGTAATCTGATCTGGCGCGCGCGCCCTGTGGGTCAGCGCGCGCGAGCCCTGTAGGTCAGCGCGCGGTCGTGGGGTATTATTTGCAGTTACTGGGTTCATCTGCGTTCATCAGTTCGGGATTCAGTGTAAAGCCGCAAGCCTGCTATGATCGTGACGACACAGTCCCTTTAATGCGTGTATTTTATTATGTAAACTTAGAAAAAAATGGCGGTAATTTAAATTTGCACAGGGGTAACAAAAATGCGGTTTTATAGGGGGAGTTATTTTAAAGTATTTTTTTTACAGAAAAGTTGTGAATCTCCTCTTTAAAATGACACCCTGATCATGTCATTAATTCACGGTTGACTGAGCAGTGACCAATTTTATAAAAGGGTCTATTTAGAGAATTGCGCCACTTTCTTCAGTAGCATTCATCGCCGCATCATCGTACGAGAGCGATTGGCGGAACTGGTTGGAGAAAGAATCATTGCTCTGAACAACAACGTGGAATGGCCCCCGAGCGAGATCCCCGGATCTAACCCCATGCGATTTCTTTCTCTGGGGTTATTTGAAAGACAAGGTCTTTGTTACGCAACCACAGGATATTCAAGACTTGAGGGAGCGGATTGTCAGAGAAGTCGACATCCTACGCGGCGCGGGCAGCCTGGTGTGATCGCTCGGCAGTGATGGGCATGCGACGCCGTGCTTAGATTTGTGTCGGGGGAAAACGGAGGACATGTTATGAGGGGCATGTTTAATTATGTAAATAACACTGCGCGATTAAATGTTATTAGTTTACATGGCGAAATCTCTTTTTCCCCACCTGGCTTGATTGGCAACTATAGCCTTTCACTCTGTGACAAATGACACCACAAAAAACCACAATTGAAAAGTGGCGCAATTCCCTAAATAGACCCTTTCATAAAATTGGTCACTGCTCAGTCAACCGAGAATGTAATGACATGATCAGGGTGTCATTTTAAAGAGGAGATTCAACCCTAACAGAGGATATCTCTCTTTGATTCACATGTGCCCTACTTCTGTTACAATTAGCAATAATATCTTGGTTTCGTTTTCTTTTTTATCCACCCTGTACAGTGTGTATGATATAGCAGCAAACAGTCGTATGAATCATGACTCCCAGCTGTACGTCACAAATCCTTGGAACTGCTAGATGGAACCGACGACTGTTGATTTCATTTTAAAGGGGGTTTTCGAAACCTTGGCTTCGTCTCCGGCTTCGGCTTCGTCTCCGACTTCTGAATAACTGAAAAGCAAACCAAAGGGAAATATTCAAATTTTTGCTTTCATAATCAACCGAATGAATGTTACTGAAGCAGAACATGCACCAAAATTTAGAATATTTCCATTTGGTTTGCTTCTCAGTTATTCAGAAATCGGAGACGAAGCCGAAGTCGGAGACGAAGCCAGGGTTTCGAAAACCCCTGTCGGCCGGGCAAGAAAAATCCCGAAGAATTTCCCCAATTATAAATATGAAGCGCTCAAATTTTAAAAATGGGACTATGCCATATTCCTTTGTGTATTATTAGTACACTCTACACTTTGAAATATATTTTAGAAAAATGCCGCTCAGCACTGAACTTCCTCTGGAACTTGAACCTATCACGCCGGATAACCATGGAGGAAGGAATTCATTCATGGGATAATTCAGATCGTGGGCGGATAGGGATCCCCCCCCCCCCTCCCGACAGCAGGCTAATCTTTAAGGCTGCCATAATTTTCTTGAATTTGAAAGGCTGTCGATCTCAATACTACTACACAAAGGGCGTATATGCTTATTCGAATCCCCGTACCGTTCTAGTGTTGAAAGAACAAGCGAACAGAGTTTCGAATCACGAGAACCATGGAGGTATTAATACCTCCATGCGAGAACCAACACGCCGGAACGGTGTTCGCGAACAGTTTCACTCCCCACTTATGGATTATGAGGGTAGATGAAGAACGTCGACCGTGAAGATGGCGGACATTTAAGTGCCCTACGTGATTTACAGCATGGAGGAATTTGTGTTCCTTCCGGAGTGTTTGCTTAGTTCTCCATGGTTATATAGCAGCTTCGTGAAATTCCGCTTCCCCCCCCCCCCCCACGTCCCTCTCCCCCACGCCCCCCCCCCCCACGTCCCCCTCCCCACGCCCCTCCCCCACGCCCCTCCCCCACGCCCCTCCCCCTACCCCACGCCCCTCCCCCTCCCCCTCCCCCACCCCACACCACACCCCTCCCCCACCCCACCCCGCCTAGGCTATGCATGATGCGTTTGAGATATTTGCCAGCGGTGTGTAGTCTGGCTACATTACCTTTTGCTGTAGCTGTATTTTTTTAATATGCTGGAGATTGGTCACTAGATTGAATGTCAGCTGATGACGTATGCACCAGCCCGACTGCCTCAGGCCTACATGCTCTCTGCATGAATGAATGGGTGCTCTTGCTTCATTCTATATGGGAAAGCTCAAAGGTAAGAGGTAATCGGGTAGGTGAATGAACCCGATCTGCAGTGAAACACGCCTGTCTTCATAATTTCCCTCAAAAATTATTAAAGCCCTGCCCTATTTCCACGAAAATAATCTTGATGATATTCAAGACGATATCATCACCCAGCTAATTTAGGTGAGCATGGTGAGTTCCATTATAAACATGGTCAAAGTGCATTATCATTATTATTAGAAAACTAAAATTCAGACTGTGTATAAAATAAACTGCACACACGTCACCTACTGTAGTCCGACCATATCATATTTAGCTGGATCGTCAATTTAAAATTTGTAGCTCAGCAAAACCATTGTGAAAGTCCCCCAAAACACTCATTGCGCATAAACTTTAAAGCCATGTTCATCAGTGCCACTGCTAGTGCTAGCTTGAATTTTAGTTGAAAATTCCAGCTCTAGGCTCATGACGGCGAATCTCCCAGAGGCAGGCAGAGCCTAGACTAGAGCTGGAATTTTCAAGCTATGCTAGTGCCATGCCTGTGTCAAGGCTCGAAATTAACGCTTACCCACTTACCAGCGGTAAGTAGCTTTTTCTGCCGCAGTGGCTATTTTTACGGCAGCCATAACACAACTTTTAATTGCTATTGTTACGGCATGGTAAAAACACAATGCGAACGTATCAGATCACAACTGCCAATCCTGCCAAAGTGCTTCGGTAGCTTGATTGGTACGGCGTTGGTTTTTATAGCTGGGGGACCCTGGATCGAATCCACGCCGCACTGTCCGATTTATTTTATTTAGGTTTGCAAAGATTTCTTAAGTTTTAGGTTTTTAATTAAATGTGGTTTTTATATTTAAGTAGATTTAATTTTCTTCCCTTTGATTTCAGTGGTTTGGGAGAATTTTTTTTAAAGGGAAATAAAGTCCGAGAAACATTTGGTTGATAGTCTGGTTCCAACAGCAAACATCGTGACGTTGAATACCATTACTAGGCAGTTTCATAACGACGGCTGCCATAACAATAGCCACTGCATTTTGCTGGCAGTAAGTGGATTTCAAAAGTGGGTAGTCGCTGAGTAAGTGAGTTGGGATTAACGTAACTTTCGTTTTCTATCACAAAAGAAAACGGGAAATATTTTTGATTTAAATTTTAATTGTAAATAATTACAGTTAAATGTACCCTAGTTACATCATAGTTGAATAAGGGAATAAATATGTGTTGGGCTGGTTTTAAACAAGTACGTTTAAAACCGCCTTGGGGCGTAAACGCTGATAAATTTCTACCTTGTTTTGTAAAACACCCCTTTATAGCTATTTAATGATTCATGCCTCACGCGAGTAGTGCTAAAAGTAAAAATGTCCTCATATGGAAATTGACGCGGCATGAATGTGGCGCAGAATGCAGCATTGCCGGTATAGTGTCAATTTATGGACTCTACATGTAAATACGGACTCATCGGTAGTGGCGCTTGCGTAATTAGGAGAGTGACTAGTCGCGCAAGTGTTCAACCATGGAGGTAGCACCTCCATGGTTCAACCAATAAAAGAGAACAGATTTCATAGGAGTCTAAATTTCATGTGACACTGGAAAAAGTGTTTAAAACCGGTTGGTGATTTATCGGCCATTTAAAACCACCCACGTTATTTTTTTCCACTTGGCAGTTTTCATAGCTTCAGACAGGAATTTGTGAACTCGACCCCCTGTTCAGAAGATTTGATGCTGTTAATAACTGCATGGTTCATGTCTGCCTAATCTACCAAGACATACAGACCAGGGCGTGAAACTACCATTCCATTGAGCAATGCTGCGGTTAACTGCAAAATGTCAGCCAAGATCCCAGTGCACATTCACCAAAGCATACCTGAAGACATTCAGCAGAAGAGCTTCATCTTCCAAACACCATGGACGGAAAACATCCATCCTGTCACTGGTAGGAGTAGGAGGAGTAGCCGTCGGTGCTGGACTAGTAGCCAGTCTACTGTATTCTCACCGTCACAGGGAATCGCTTGTGGTGCGTATCCAAGAGGCTGGATGCAGGGAGAAAGACAGTCGAGGAAGGAAGGATGCATTCGTAGATGCTCCGCGGAGGCGGGGCGGCAGTGGAGAGGTGGGACTCCAAGAAGCGGTGAGGAGATCAAAAGATCTGCTCAGGAGAACCAGAGATGAGGTCGGATCACCGGGCATCGTTGCAGCTGTAAGTGTCAACGGGAAGTTGCTGTGGGCAGAGGGTAAGTGTCAGCACTCGGAATAATAAGGGAGCTTCTAAAATATCTGAACACCCCGGTTTCTTTTAGACACACCCCCCCCCCCCAACAAATTTCGGAACACTCCCGGTTCCCACTGCAAAAAAGCCAACATGTGTACAGGGTATGTCAAAAGGAAGTAGAATTGTTTTTGGACACACCTGAGATGCAGCAATTGTGTAGTGTAGGGCCCCTCTTTAGTTTTGATTAAAATAGTCAATGGTATTTTGTCTCATTCCAAAATGACTTTTTTAACCTAAAGCAGACTTATCTGAATTCTTTTGACATCTTTTTTTTGGTAATTTTTAACAGTTTATTGCGGTAGAAAATGCAATTTTCTTATGTGCTTTACGGCAGTTGCCATGCGAATCAACTCGGTTTTGCGTATTTACTGTGCGTCGCGGTGATCGCCATCTTTATTTTCGCGTTGCATTTTGTCGTCTTCATCGTCGCTTTGCCCCAAAATTTTCCTCAAAAACTAAAACCCTGCCCTTTTTCTATGGCATACCTGTTAGTTTGTAATGTCGCTATTTTGGCAGTTCCATTAACCTAAAAATTTATTTTTGTTCCCTTATAGGGAACAGGGCCCTACACTACACAATCCCTTCAAATAGTTAGTTACCAACTTTAGCATTTTGTGTGGTAGATTGCAACTTTTTTATGCCTAGTTTTGTTGATGCTGTAGACTACAGGGTGGTTAAAAAAAAGTTAACCCAAGTTTAACCCCTTGAACCCGGGCATACCGGGTATTTCATGGAGGCGCTGGGGCGCCAGGCTGGGTTATGCAGCCAAGCGAAACGGAAACAAGAGGCTTGTGCAGCCAAGCATAACGTACACAATACCCCAATAATGGATTTATAATAGACACATAAAATTGGCACATATAGACGTCAAGTTTTGTACATGCCATCTGTAATGGGCCATATCTTAAGATAAGCTATACCTAGCATTTTTTCAGGATTATTTCTAAACACCCTACTCATCAACACTAGGTAAACACAAATTCTCTGGAATTGTAGGAGGTGGGTGAATAATCACCTTGAACTTGGGTTAACTTTTTTTTTAACCACCCTGTATAATTTAAAAGGGAAAAATCTGCTTGTAGTGTTAAAAGACCGATCATCAAGCCCCAACCCTTCAGGTATAGACAATCATTGCGCCACATGTCAGACTTTTTGTTGGATCGTAGTCGCAGCTGTGATTGGTCAACACATCAAGGGGCTCGGGTGCTTTTTTTCCCGTTGGATTGGTCTATTGTTGACGGAGATCTGGCATTGCGGCAAGAATCAAATGCAAACACTGAAGATGCGAACACTTCCAAGATGGCATGTTTTGAGATGTTTCCTTACGAAGAATATTACTCTCCTTTCAAAAAAGAGATGCTCATAAGTGGATTAACCAGACCTGTTAAAGAAAGTAATTCGAAATTGAGCTCTGATATTTAGGGTAGTTTGTTCAGATCCTAAAATTGTTTCATCAGCTGGTCAAAAAAGAAAAGATCTATAGAGTAGTTGAACTTAATTCAGTGGGAGTCAGGTTAGCCTGGCGGTGCTTTCCGTACCTTTCATCTGTGTGGCCCGGGTTCAAATCCTACCTGGGCCAACAGCATTGGGTTTTCACTCCCTGCCTGATTCTGTGGGTTTCCAAAAGAATAGATCTGGGGTTTTCCTCCCACTTCTAAAACTGAACATTTTTTTGGTCTAATATCTTTAAGTTCACAGATTTCTTCAACCTAAAGTAAAATATGAATTCAATGATAATAATGTTTTTTCCTCCCAGGATTTGGGTATGCCGATGTTGAGAACCGTCTGCCCTGTACAACCAACAGCGTCCTTCGCATAGCCAGTATCAGCAAGCCCTTTACCATGACAGCAGTGGCCAAACTCTGGGAAGAAGGAATGCTGGATCTTGACAAACCCATCCAATACTACGTGCCAGAGTTCCCCGAGAAAGAGGTTGATGGGGAGAAGGTGTGTACAGGTTCTGTATATACGTCCGAGGACAAGAGGAGAAAGAATATACAAAGGAACCTTTCAGTCCTCGCAAGTCGGTCTTTTGTTGAAATCGGTCCTTGGAGGTAAAAATATGTGCTTAGTCTGTGGGGTTGGGTTATATTAAAGGAACAATAGGAAATGCAAAGCATTGTCCTCGGATGTATTTGGAAAGTATGACTGTGTGTATAGTTGGTGTGTTCGCTGTGGGCCAACAGCGGAGGGTGGTGCATGGCCTCGCAAATAAGAAATTGGGAGGGGGGCAGTAACTATGCATGTAAACCAAGCGTGCGCTTCAAAGTCAAATCTCGTGCCAAATTGAACAGTGAATGGGACCAGCTTCCATCTAAATGTACACAAAACCTTGGCATGCATTGTGTTCTGGTCACCCCAGAATGGACGTGCACAGAAATGATAGTGAGTGCCCACCCAGCGCCAAAGGTTTTAAATTTTTATGGCAAGATGTGCAGAGATGGACATGCAAACATTTAAACAAGGTCACTGCGGCCATCAAAATTACACTTTTGTAACCAAACTTTGCTGTAAGTACGACAGAAAGAAAGAATAAAAATAACTTGGGAATTCAAACATTGGCTCTTTGTCCACAAACACCTGAGCTCTAGTTTCTTATTAGAGAGCTTCTTGTAACATGAGCTAACCCCATACACTGGTGTATTGGATCCATGCATATCATTGGCATCTGTTGATGATACAAAACAAATATGGTATTGTCTGGATGCTCCACACCAGTTTTTATTGTGTGTGCTGCACAATATGCTACAGTTTGGGGCACATTCACGGTTGATTTTAAAACAAAACCTTAAAACCCTCCTATACTTATAAACTATCACAGCCTATCAAAAACTCTAAACACCAACTCACACAGTTTGTGTGTGTTTCAATCTGTCATTTGATAGGTTTTGATCTGTACAACAACTGGGTCGATTTTGGCCAGGTGCACAGGAGGGTTTTAAAGCTTATAATAGGTTATTTTTTGTAAATGTTTGTTGTTTCTCGGTTTTCTTGTAATTTACAAATTCATAGTTTCACTGCACTGATTATCAATATTAGGTATGGCCAGGCACTAAACAACTTGAAATTTTCTCCCTTTTGAAAATTCTTGTCAGAGTTAGATATTTTTGCCAAGTAGGCCAAACAAGGTGTGTGGTCAGACATGTCCATTTTATTTGGCAGTTAATGTATATGTGACCCACTCTGGAAAAAGGTATATTATGTCGCAAAATATGAAAAATTAGTTTTATGTATGTTTGGAAAGACCGCAATGTCAGCTTTCATTTGGTACATGATAGAGCTCCAAAGCCCTTTCCGTTCTGAAGATATCGGGTTTTTACATATTAATTGGTTCTATGGAGTTCAAATTGCACAACAGAGAAAACAGGCTTTGAAATAGCTAGTTCTAATACAATGCAATGGAACAATACATTTCACTTTATTCACTGACAGTCCATATTGTTGTGGACCAAACCTGAAACTTTAGATATTTAAGTTTTCATTAAAGACAAAAAACAAAAAATGACTTTTGACGAAAATTTTTACCCTCTCAACGTTGAAAGGGCCATTACACGTAAATGCATAGCGCGACTTATATCACCTTTTTCTGGAGCGGGTCACATATGTGACCCACTCTGCAAAAAGGGCAATTATGTTGCAAAATTTGAAAATAGTGTTTTATATATAGCTGGAAAGGCCATTTTATAAGCTTTCATATGGTATATATGTCTGAGGCCTGTAGCATTTTGCATTCATGAGATATTTGGAAATTTGCATGTTTGTTTTCAGGAATTTCTTGAAATGACTTAAGGAGAAACAAGCCATTAAAAAAAACAAAATGCAAAGCAATAGATTGAAACACTTGACACAAACACATTCTTTTTCCAACTTTATTCACTGAAATCAAAGATTCTGGTTATGAACTAGAATAATATAGGTATCAAAGATGCCAAAAAATCCCTCCCTTGAAAATCACTTGTTTGAAGAATTTTTCACCATCTTCACATAGAACGGCCCGTAACACGTAAAAGCATACAGCGACTTATGTGACCTTTTTGCAGAGCGGGTCACATATATGCTTCTCTCTTGTAGGTTGATATCACAACAAGACAACTGGTTTCCCACCTCGCTGGCATCAGACACTACAGCAAGGACTACATTAAGAAACTCGGCAACCGGTCTGACAAAGACAGTACTTCCAAGCCTACCAAAGATAACAAAGACTCTAAAACACCAGCCAATGATGATGATGGCAACAACAACTCTAAGAGCGAAGATGAATTCAAGACCAAGGAAAAGAAGAGGGAAGGGGGTGATTCTCAAGAGCAGGAGTTCTACTTGACACAGGACTACCCGTCAGTCGTGGATGCATTGGAAATGTTCAAGGACGACCCTTTGATGCATAAACCAGGTTAGTTTGGTGACCTGTGGCATAGTACAGGGGTTACAAGCAGTGATGTAGTCACAAGACCAACACAAGACCATCACAAGACCTTCAGTCTTAATTCAAGTCTCAAGCTATTCAAATAAACTGTAATAAAAGCATTCCTTTGTCATGGTTTATGCCTGTTACTTGTGCCTGTAACAAGCTGGTCTTGTGCATGGTCTTGTGATAGTCTCGACTACATCCTGGTTACAAGTGGGTCTAAATTAAGGACCTACAAAGACATGACGTTACACCGTGTTTACCTCGTAGATCTAGGTGAGGACGGAACAGTGTGCTGTATTATCAAGCCATGCATTTCAGTACAGTGGAACGCCGCTATACCGAACACCGCTATATCAAACATTCGGCTATACCGAACACCATCCTTGGCTCCCAAATTTTGTGTACAAAACTTACCGAACATTGTTGTTTATAAAAAGGCAACGGATTAAAAATAGTGTACTGGGTATTTGGGCTGTTTGTAATTCCCAAGCCGTACGTATGGTCCTTGTACGAGCCCAGCCTAGGCCTGGGAATGACGACTGTTCGTGACAGCGATGGAACGGAGGACGCTGATGACACCAATTTGTTGATAAAAAGTTACTTAAAATTGAATTAAAAAGTGGGGCAGAATATTATATTTCCAGATGGAAAAATTTGGGGAAATATGCAGTTGAATAAAGCCTTTAATTACAATCAAAAGAGGGTGCACTCCAAAGAGGGTGCACTCCAAATACAATGTAAAAGGGCGCTATTTAAACGAACGCACGCCATGTTCAAAAATGGGCACCCGGCGGCTGAAAATCACTATACTGAACGATCACTATACCGAACAAAATCTGTGGATCACGCGATGTTCGTTATAGCGGCATTCCACTGTACATACAAGTTGAGATCATGTAAATTTATGCCTGATTTTGTGACAAACACCAAGACTGCGTTTTTCAAACTCATAAGGAAACAGCAATGGTTTGTTTTAGGCTCGTAATACGGAGTAAAAATAATTCTAAAATTGTTTGTATAATATACATTTCATCAGAGAAACCACATACTATGGCGTAATCTTTTCACATGTCCCCACTTGTGACATCATTTCTATGTCGGGCTGTTCTTGTTATAACACCACATCCACAGATTCTGTATCTCCATTGGCTTAGAGCATGTCACATGGTATTCTGTTTTTAACTTGTCAATGTCCATTCCCCCAAAAGACTCTCGCACAGCCCGAAAAGTACTATCCCAATTCCTGCTAAACCGCAGTGAACAGATCCATGGAAGACATAGCGCGCATATTCCCAGTGGTACCGTACACTGCACAGTCTAATGGTGCAAGCATTTCTATCGGGGGGGATAATTTCTCACCAAATCTGAACAATTCAAAAGTATTTAACGTAGTGTACATGATTGGTCATTTTTGCAATTTTCAGAAATGGGCGGATTTGGGGGTTAGTATTTTATAGAAAATATCGTTCCATCAAAGTTTTGCGTTCTTGGATGGCGAAAAACGGGAGAAAAACGGCATTCGTTTTCAACCTTCGGGTGGCATTTGTTATAGCGCCCTCTTGTAAAATAAGCCGCATTTTTGTAAATGGGATCATTTTCAATTGGTCACATAACATGTAGATAGGCTGAGCGGTACGTACATGCGGCGAATGTCCAAGATCCACTGCATGCACTGGTTACAACGCGTCGCTTCGTTACACTATGTACAACACGTACACACACACGTACGATAATTGCAACCTTGCGCCCGTTTTCGGATTGTTAACCCATTTTAGACACAACGTGGACTAACTACATTCGGTCAATAGAGGGCAGTTTTCCAACAATTGTTCGGCCGAACAATCGTTGGGAAACGATATAAATTTCCACTTTTCTTGAAAACGACAGCACACCCGGTGCCATCATTTCACAGAATGATTGAGACTACTATTTAAAAAGGTATTTCGTAATAATTCAGTAAAAAAGAATTGGAGGATTACCAATCGTGTACACTACATTTAATGCAAGTATTCAGGCCTAATTTATTTGCAAACTTTATGGATAATATCTGCACACAGATCAATTGGGAACGATACAATTAATTTGAACAGGGAGCAAGTTCTCTTACACCACCCACGGCTGGACCCTGGTCAGCGCCATAGTGGATGCTGCAGCTGACCAAGACTTCCTGGTCTACATGAAGAAGATCTTCAAGGACCTGGGCATGCCCCACACCATGCCCGACGAAGCCAAACCGCTCATCTACAACAGAGCCAGGGGCTACAAGAAGAACAAGAAGGGGCGGCTAGTCAACACACCGGCCGTCAATCTGTCGCACAAGTGGGCCGGCGGAGGCTTCTTGTCAGATGTACGGGATCTGATCCAGTTTGGCAATGCAATGCTATACAGCTACCAGTACACGGATAAACACAGAGGTAACCAATCTGCAGGATTCAGCCGTAGAGCAATAGAGGACCAAAGTGATGACATCACCATGCAATGACGAAAAAGAGCTTAAAGCTGCTCTATTTGGGGGGGGGGGGCTGAGTTGGCCAGGCATGCAACTTTTCCTCGGATCAGCCGTTTTTTCTCGTTTTTCACTTTACACTTGAACATTGAACATTGAAAAACATTGTACAAAGTCTTGTAAAGATTAAAATGTCCTTGTTCTTTGTTAATTCCAAGTTGCATGCCTGGTTGGCCTCACCAATGGTGGTAGTTAGGCCCCAAGTCGAAATTGGGCCGGTATGTATACCGGCTCTCGGTTTGCAAACTGGTTTTGTTTTATTCTCTTAAACCGGGTTGGATACCGGCTGAGCCTCTACTGGAAGGCTGGCCCAGTTTGGGAGTCCATTGTGTCCAGTTCCTAGGCCGGTGAACTCCTTTTAAATGCAGACAATTGGGTGACTCTAATCCGCTAATAATCCTCTATGGGTTAACAAAGGCCCTAAAGGTTCGCTCAGTTTAAAAGATTTTGGACAGACCTGACCGCACAGTATTCACACTTCAGTGATCACCTGCACATACGGGTATAGCGTATTGTAAATACTCTGCAGGGCCAGGCAGCAGGCTAGCCAAGCTCGACCGCAAGTCTATTCATTAAGGTGGCTTTGAAATGCCGACGAGCCAGCGAACTTGTACCGGCCGGGGAGGGGTATAATACCGGCCGAGGTTTAAACCGGCCTGATACCGGGAGCCGGTATGCATACCGGCCCTAAATGGACTTCGGGCCTTACCCCGCCTGGGTCTATAGGTCTGAAAATTGGGATAATTTCTTTGGTATCTATTGAAGATGTATCCTCTATTAGGATCTGGACCCAGGAAAACTGTAATGGTGGTAGGGCAGGCAACCTAAAATGTAGCCAACCCCACCACCTCTGTTGTAGCGACTTCCATCTTCCATAAAAACAAAATACTCCGATTTGAAAACTTCAGTTGAGTGGCTATTCTAAAAATTTTAACTTATTACATCTGTTACGTATCAGTTTACTTATCAGTATTTTTGGGTGGTCTCAAATTGATTTGGGGGGTGCTATGCCCAAAACACACAGCCAGCATGGTTGGTTGATTTGAATCATGTTGATTTAAATCAGCAAACCCTGACAGCCAGCATCTTTGACAGAGTCCTTCCCTGTCTTTTGTACTCCAGAGACTAAGGAATCTTCCTCACAGGGGTGAGATTTGTCAGGATTTATTTTTGATTTTAGGGTTTTTTGTTGGGATTTAAGATTTTTTTAAGAATCTCTTTTGCAATCTGGAATTCCTGAGGTGTTGTCCTAAAGGTGTTTTTACCTGTAAAAGTTTATATAGACCAATAAAAAACGGATATTTTCAGGGGGTCATACTGTCCCCATCCCACTAGAGCTTTCCGAGTTAGAAGGCCCTAACTCAGAAAGGAGCACTGCCTTTTTGAGATTTTATGTTGTTTACATTGTTTATCTTGTGTCAATAAACTTAAGATACTATCAGTTAATCCTTTGTTGACTTAAGTTCTTAGTTATATAAGTTATATTTAACACAGAAACATTTGCAAGAATTCTTAGTTTTATTGTAAAAAAATGCCTCAGTTCAGATTTTCTATCCTGTGTAACTACTTAAAAAACTTTGAATCATGAAAAACGGCCGCTGGAAAGCTGAGAACGATAATAAACTTGAACGAATCGGAGAGGTGATTTGTACGCTGTGAGTAGTACCAGCAAATCCCAGCCTGGAAGTGTTTACTTAAGGATTACAAGCAATTGTTTGGCTAATGGATTACAAAGATAAGAAGCTGGCAAAGGTGTTGGTGTGTCAACACCAAAAGGCAGTGGAGTTGCCTGTTTTGGCTCTAGTGGGATGTTTCCCTCATGTGCCTTTCGGCACATATGAAGCACGATATGGGGGAAAAGGGACCCCCCTTCTTTTGTGTTGGTCATTGTGTTCCCGGAATCTTAGGAATTATTTTAAGAAATCTAGGGGGATGTGTTAGATAACAATAATCTGGAGTGTGCTTAGGGGAAAAGGGATAAAAGGGGGGTACCCTTTTCCCCCATATCGTGCTGGGTATCTTTCGGCAAATATAAACTTTGTGTTGATCTGGGGTCCTCGTGGATTTTTCGTGTTTTTTTCGTGGATTTTTCATTTTTGGCTAATCTCACCCATGTCCTTAATCTCTCTTTTGTACTGTCGACTTATGTCTTGTAGATGCTGGTCTTCCCCCAGGCTACCTCAAACCAGAGACTATGAAGTCCATCTGGTCCCCCGTCCCCCTCACCAAGTGCTCCTGGGACAGCGGGGGCTCGTATGCCATGGGATGGGGGGTATGCGAGAAGGGAGAGCTCATAGGCAACTGCCCCGACAGACATCACATGATCTCGCACACAGGGGCTGCTGTTGGGGCCAGTAGCGTGCTCCTTGTGGTGAACCGGAACGAACCAGTAACGGTCGTCAACAAGAGCGAACAAGTACAGAGTGGTGGTGGAAAAGAGGGAGTCGTCAAACCTAACTGGATTAGCAATGGCTCAACAACAGCTGCCGATGGTAACAAAGGAGAGGTTTTACCACCCAAAGATTCTTCGTCTTTACCGCTGGGTGTGGTTGTTGCCATTATAGTTAACCTGGAAGATGTGTCCCTCTACAAGACAGCTGTTGAAATTGCCGAGGTGTTCCAAAAAGTGAATGGCTCACTCTGACGTGTGTGCAATTACAATTTACTACTTTTGTGTGCTGCTGGTTGTCAAACAACTCGACCATTGACCAACTTGATTTAGGACAACTCGATCATAAGACAGCTTGTCCGTGAGACATCTCAGTTTTCCCAGTCACTGTTGAGACAAGTCGACTTCAACCTGCAGGTAACTTGCTTATGCATGTCGACCCCAAGCCTGGTATTAATCCCCAACATAAAAAGATGTGGACCCAACTCATCCTAGTTACCCACCCCTCCAAGTAACCCAAGCAACAGGCCAAACACGTCCGACTACCGGTACTCGTCTCAAGTATGACTTTTTGGGGCGGTTGAGCTGTCTTTCAGGTCAAGTGAAAAGTCAGTCGAGTTGGTCAACGGTCAAGTTTTCCGAACAGTCAAGTTGTTTGAAGTCGAGTTGGTCAATGGTTGAGTTGTCTGAGCTCTGTGCTGCTCACTCATGAATTTTTGTTTTTTTACTTGCTCTTAATGCAATGAAACTGTACAAATACTTCTTGGGGACAAGGCTGTTGAAATTGCGGAGGGGCTCCAAAACGTCAGTTGCTCACTTTGATGGCCAGAGTAAGAAATTACATCTCGTTTGTTTTGCATATTTATGAACAATTGTTTTTTATTCGCACTTAATGCAATGTACATTAATTAACCCTCGTATAGTTATAACTATGACATCCTATAAAAAAATCTCCCCACCAACTCTCACAGCTTGTGTGTGTTTCAACCTGTCACTTGATAGGTTATATATATATAGGGTAGTTGGCTCCATTTTGGCCCTGAGAGAGAGAGAGGGGGAGGGTTAACTAAACAGATATTGTGTATTTTATTCAATCAAGATTCGAAAAGTGTGAGAAATATGTTTTTAGTTTTTTTAAATGATATTTTAATTAAGCTTCATGAAGTTGTCGTATGTTAATTTAATTTTATGCAAGAAAGATTTTTTTTTTTCCATTTTGATGGATAACATTTTCTTTCATATTGCAGTGGGGAGCAAAAGGAATAATTTGAATGTGTGTTCACTAGCTGTTCAGTTATCGGGTTAAAATCCTCGGGTTGATTGTATGAGTAGTTTTGTATTAGTATTATTCTTGTATTGTACCGATGCTGTGTTGTCTTTTTAATTTTTTTTTCTGGAAGCAGAGTTATAATTTGGGTCTTTTGCTTTTCCGCAATGACTATGTAATAACTTACTGTGAGAAGATGGAATTTTGCATCGGGCATGATGTAAATTGAATCATGCCCGGCAGAAATTCCGTCTTCACATTGATCGTGCGGTACCCGCTGTTATATTGGATTCAGATCAGCCTGTCGACTCCGGCAAGTTGGTGGTCCAGTGGTTAAGATGTCTGCACTAGTATAAGCAGGAAGTCGTGGGTTCGAATCCCGCCCGAGTAAGCCTGTGAATTTTTTTCACACAGGCTCTCGGAAAGCACTAAGCATGCAGTGCTTCATACCTTACTTCGGGAAAGGGCAAAAGAGAAAATCTCTGTTCCAATTTAACTTGCATGTAATTATTTACATTACTATATCATAATTTGTCCAGTGTATGGTTTACATAAATACAGGTCATTGTTTTTTCTGGATAAACAGTCACAGCTAGTCCTGATCAAAGGATACCAGTGGCGGATCTAGCCTTTCATTCAAGGAGGGGTTGTACCCGCCTATACCGGTACAGTGCACAGTGTATGGACCAACGGTATACCCACTGGTAACAAGGATGTGGTTTAGCATTGCTTATCACAACTTTGCTCAGCAGCCCAAGAGGGAGGGGGGGGGGGGGGGGGGGGGGGGGCTGCAAGGGCTGCAACCCCCCTCTAGATCCACCCCTGGATACTGTTATGAATGTGTGTCCACAATCACAGATGCCCTGTGGATCATTCAGTGAATGACATTTTGTGGAGAGAACCCTGTACAAGTAGTTAAGAGGGCAGTATATATTAGTCAGGGCTGAAACACTTCCTGACTTTGAACAATGTTGTCACTTCCTCAATGTGGCTAGGCTTTTCAGGCTGTGGTGTCAAAAGGCCAGATACACCTGCCATTTGTGGCAACCTGTCCACTGTACTTTGTTTTTCTAAGCCCCTCTGTGACCACCTCTCCAAATATAGAATATCGAAATTAGCATTTTGGAGTTTTTAAAGAGTATACATAATAACCTTTCTTTGTACTCGGGCAAGAGATTGTGATTATCAAATGAATTGACTATCGAAAAGGGTCAATTAAAAAACAGCCCCGTCGACTTTTTTTTCTGCTAATCACAAAAATATTTTTCACAAAGGCCAGGTTTAGTTGTATCATCACGTTTTAAAGTTAGTTGCAGTGATATAGTAGAGACCATCACAAGACCTTCAGTCTTAATTCAAGTCTCAAGCTATTCAAATAAACTGTAGGCCCTAATAAAAGTATTTCTTTGTCATGGTTTATGGCTGTTACTTGTGCCTGTAACAAGCTGGTCTTGTAAATGTCTTTTGCGTGGTATTGTGATGGTCTCGTCTACATCACTGGTTAGTTGACCATTAGATGGTGTTTTTACTCTCAGAATGTTGGTGCGGTTTTAAATAATTATATTATACACAATGGATTTTGATAATGGGGATGGCAACCCTGCAAATATAATGAAATAAATGATGTTGAACAAAGGATATACATTTGATTGCTGCCTGTGATATAATTTTGTGCGGTTTCAAGTAACAAGCGGTCAACATCCTGTACAAAATAAATACATTATCGCTGTTATGTCATCTCGTTTGAGGACAGAGCAGAGACCAAGATAACAAACACCTATTCGTCTTTTTAACAAAAAGGCAAATTCGTCATGGAGCAATTTTGGTGTTCCTGTTATGTCGGGACAACCAGACCAGACGATAGACAAGCATGCACAGGAAATACGCTTACAATAACAGGTGTACCTTGCGAAGTATCTATTTGTGGACTGAGTGTATGTAGTTTCCTAGACTGTTATTAGTTTTGGAAAGCGATCGGTGTTGAAGTTTACTGCACACATGTAAACGTAATTTGTAGAGGGGAACAAAGCGATACCCTGCGCGATATGGGGGAAAGGGGTACCCCCCCCCCCCTTTTTTATCCATATACCCTAAGCACACTCCACATTATTGTTATCTAACACATCCCCCTAGATTTCTGAATAGAATTCCTGAGATTCCGGGAACACAATGACCCACACAAAAGAGGGGGGGGGGGTCCCTTTTCCCCCATATCGCGCTTCATATGAACAAAGCAGTCGGACGAAAGTACGTAGTGTACATTTTGGTCTTAATCAGTTAAAAACTACTTGAGTCTTCAAAGGCTTATTAGTTTTCGTAAAATAATTCTCTATTGATTATTTTTTGTGAGTACAAAAGTGACCCGTGATGTTATTGGTGGGTTGGAATCTTGAAACTTAGCACCTATGACTGCCACATGGCAAAGTATCCACTGCGGCGGTTGCTTCAGCAAACTCAGATTATTTTTTTTAAGCATGAGCGACCGGGAAAGAAGGCACTCTTTGATACAAAAATAATCCAGTTTCCGGGTAGAAAAGTAAGAGTTGAATTCTTCTCCAATATGTATAATCTGAAATGAAGCCAAATAAATTAGACACGTCTGAAGTTTGGAATTTGAAGCTGTGTCCGTCTCTGCATTTAAGATCGACAAAGCCTGTCGAATTGTCGGCACAAAGTCATCCGTTGCTTCAAACGTCGATCTTCTGCCTTGTCTTATATTTAAAGGGTAACATGCAATATTTGCAAACATCAACAAACAAAATTACAGAATTATTATGAAATACCTTACTGACTGTAATTAAATAATAGTCTCAAGCATCCTGTGAAATCATGGCACCTGGTGTGCTGTCATTTTCAGGAAAAGTTTATTTTTTGTATCAATTTCCAGCGATAGTCTGCCGACCATCGGTCGCAATAGTCTAGTTCCCCGACCTGATAATTCCCTGGCGTCTATAAATTGTTCAGTTTTGTCTGACTTTAGGAACAGCACTTTTTTCTCTTTGATTTCCAACTCCTTTATGCACACAAAACTTTAAACAGGTATTTGCTAACCCCCAAATCCATTCATTTCCGAAAATTAAAGCAAATTCTGTAGGCCTATACACTACCTTTCATGATTTTTTTAAGGACATGTTTGAAGTTGACGTGTAAAGCGGGCCTTTCCTGACATATCAAGCCCCATCAAGACGAGCATGAAATAATTTATTTTTCGCTAGTTCTCTTTTAGGGCTCCCTAATTAACTGACAGTAACTAATTTTATTCAGGAGATCAACATAATTCATAAGAAGCACTTTCTTTGCCTGCCAGTTACTGCATAATGTCAAGAGAGGGTGCTAAATTTACTGATGCAACAGGCGATCGTCACATCTTCGTTTGGGAAAAGGTTGACAAATGTTTCAAAAGTGTCTCTCATACACGGCTTGGTTCTCCACTGCTTGCTCGTGGGCTGGTGCCGGTGGTCTTGAAAGAACCTGATGACTGCCCAGAATCTCCATGTACAAGTTCTCTGGTACACCGTCCCGGACCGCGCAAGCCCGCACGCACCCGTCACCCAGTTCGAGGTCTCCCTCGGGGTTGTGAAGCGAGAAGGTTCTTGCTCTGTCCGGTGGAGAGGTAGCCGGTGTGGTGTCTCTGGTTGCCTCGGCCATGCGCCGTCGGCAGCCGGCGTACAGGACCCCCAAGCCGGCTGCCACAAACAGAACCACGATGCACAGCATGATGCCAATGACAAGAGCCATTTGGGACCACTGGTTTAGATCGGTCGGCTCCTTGACGGAATTCTTCCCTTGTTTCTTGGTGGCCTGACCTGTTTCCTGGGTGGATGTTGACGTAGAAACACGAAGCACGGATGGAAGACTCCGTCCAGTGATGTTCAACTCATTTGACGCCTCGCATGTTACTTCCATACCATCGTCTTCTGTTGACACTCCGAGGATGTGGAGAGTGCTCCCCAGATCATCACCGATGGTGTACCTTTGACTCGGTTCCACTTTCGTCCCATCTTTGTTCATCAGCCACGTGTATGATGAAACTTCAGGTACGGCTTGAGCACCGCACTTGAACACCACATCGTTACCTTCCACCACGGCTTGCGACCCGTGTGGGGAGATGGTCACATTCGTCGAAATAGTAAGCAGGATTACGGTGCAGTTGTCCCCGCTAGATGGGGCCATTGACACTCCGTCAGCTGTGCATGTGAACTTGTTGAAGTTATCCCGCTCGGATAAGGTCCATTCCACTTTGTGCGTTATGCCCTGCAGGTTTTCTGCAACACTGTCGAAATCGCCCCCATGTCTTGCAGTCATCCAAGAAAGCTTCCTCGCCGATTCCTGGCCAGCTGTAGGCGTGTACGAACACTCCAAGAATACCGTGTCCCCTACACCGTGAGGCCCTGGTGGGTCAACGCGGCAGACGGGTGGTTCAGGCTCCGGGGAGGATGTGGCCGGTAGCACGGTCAGGGTAGCGTTGGAGGATTTTAGCCAGTCCCCTTCTGAGTGGCTGTACTGCCAGCATTCGTACACGGTCCCGCTGTCTTGCAAGCCCACGTCCCGTACATGCAGTGAATAGATACTGCCTCGTCTCTGGATGCTGTACTGGGACTCGTAACTTGACAGACACTTGGAGACGTACGAGAAATCTCCAGTTGATGCCTGATAGCGACCCCAGTAGAAGAACAGACAAGGGAGGTCCGTACCGCATCGAAACGTGGCGTCACTGCCCTCAGTCACTATCACGTCTGTTGGTTGCTCAGTGAAGACAGTCGCAGATGATTTACTGTCGACAAGTATTAACAGCAAAAAGGTTTTCCCAAGAATTTGATACGTCATCGTGTTGTCTTCGATGCTACCAGGAAATGACGAGTTTTCTTCAAGAGAAGCCTTTTTATTTACGAGCTACGTGATAGCTGATATCACACGCGTTCGCCAGTAATTCAAATTGTCAACAAAATGCGTGTTTATGATTCATACAACTGTGTCGAGAATTACTGGACGGCGTAGTTGTGGAAGATCTCTTTTTTGTAAATACATCTTTAATTACAACGCATCCTTGTTGGGCCAAGTCACCAATCGAACCGCCGTAGTGACGCCACGAACCACTCTCGAAAATTGACGAACCACTCTCGCAAACTGACGAACCAGCCCGAAAAAAGCTTTTGGGACTGCAGCAAAATGAATGGTTTAAAAGCCTTCCATTAGAGTGTCTGATAATCAATAGGATGTGCACCAATGAGACCTGCTGCATGCAGCCCTACCGGCAAGTACAGGCCTACACGAGTGATGATTCGATCGACGTGCTTTATAATCTGCTGTCATGATCTTATACACTTCCGGTTAGAAACCACCGTGTGGGCAGGTCGTGAACAAAGACAAATAATATACCAGTGGGGCTTTTGTTTTGTAGTTAATGAGTGGTGGATCGACCAGGAAGTTGTGCCTGTGTGAACCGGGCACTCTTTCACTTCTGCATTTTGTGCACCGGAAAGAGTGAAGGGTAGTCGGGGGCCCTATGATTGACACATCAGCCCATGCCAAACTTGAATGTGCGTTTGCACCAAGTTAATTTAATACTTCAATACGGTGACTGAATACTACAGGGTGTATACAAAAATGTCCCTCTTCCTTCAATCCTCAAATTTGCCAAGTAACCAATTCGACTACAACTACATCTGTTGGGCAAGTTCTGTCAAGATTTGAATGAAATTGATCCAATGGTTACAGAGCTGTGATGCAATAATTTATTAGGCATGGACAATTCAGGGCCATTACAATGCTTACCTGCACATCCACATTTGATCCAGATTATCAGTTGTCGTGTGGTATCCCTGCCCTGCCTTCCACTTGTCGTCCATTCAGCTGCACACAGACTTGGGCCCTCCGTCTCATATCCATCACAGCTCTTCGCACCATTCTGGTTCTTCTTACAGTGATGTTTGGGTCTCACGGGTTATCCTGTCACGCAGATCCTGCAGATTTGCAGCATGGTAACTTAAAGGCCAGCAAGCATTGTAATGGCCCTGAATTGTCCATGCCAAATAAATTGCGTCACAGCTCTGTAACCATTGGATCAATTTCATTCAAATCTTGACAGAATTTGCCCAACAGAAGACACTGATGTAGTTATGATAAAGTCGAACTGGTGTTAAAATTACATTTGTGTTACATTTGGTTACTTGGCAAATTTGAGTGATTGAAGGAAGAGGAATTTTTTTTTGATACACCCTGTATATTTGTCTGACCTTAATCTACTTTCCAACTTTCCAATCCTGTCTATAATTATAATTATTATTATAATTATAAATTAGTCGTCCCCTTGTGCAGCGATAAACCGCTCCCAGCGCTCCCCCCACGCTTGGAACGCTCCCTTGAATTCCGTTCCGTAAGCGCGTCAAAGCACCACCTGCGATTCTCGCTGGATCTCCTCCACAGTGTCAAAACGGTGACCCTTCAAGTTGAACTTCATTTTGGGGAACAGAAAGAAGTCGCAGGGAGCCAAATCCGGCGAGTATGGGGGGTGGGGAGCGACGATTGTGTTGATGCGGGCGAGAAACTCGCGGGTTTTTAACGCGTTGTGAGCGGGGGCGTTGTCATGTTGGAGCACCCAATTGCCTGCGCGCCACAGTTCAGGCCGTTTGCGCCGAATGTTCTCCCTCATACGCATCAGAACGGTGCAGTAGTTGGCAGTCTAACTTTGGGGGAGGAATTCACGGTGCACAACCCCGCGAATGTCAAAGAAAACGACGAGCATGCTCTTAGAGTCTTGATTGAGCTCCAGACCTGACGCCCTTCTTCGGTCTTTGGAGACTGCGGGGCTCTTCCACTGCGAAGACTGCTGTTTGGTCTCTGGGTCGTAGCCGTAGACCCAACTCTCGTAACCGCTGATGATCCTCGACATGAAGTTTGGGTCATCCCGGGGCTTTTGACGGAGATCCTCGCAGACTTCGACACGGTGATGCTTCTGCTCAAGTTTCAGGTCCATCGTGAAATCGCAAATGCGCACGTACCAGTGGTCACAAAATGCGTGTAACACAGGTGCTGATGTTGATCAAGTGATGTAACTTGGAATACTTACGAAAGCTATATGCACATTACTGTGCTGCGCTCCGTTCGTTCGCAACAGGAACAGTCTCGGGACTTTTTGATCGCATCTCGTATACCGTACCTCATCTAGTTGTTTGCACTAAAGCGACCAAAATACAAGTAGTGAAGAGAGATACTCCATTTTTTCATATATATTTGTGTTATTTTTAGTGAATACAAATCTCCTTTTTGATTACTATTTTATCAAACTAAAGTCCCTTCCAAGACTGGTCATTGTTTATGTACACCAACATGTGGAATTTCCCATATGCATTTCTACCAAAGGACGAGATAATTTATCTATTTGTTTTTTGTTTTGTTTTAAAATCATAGAAAAGAATCTGTGGCGTTCATACAAATGCGGTTAGATCACACAGTCTCTGTAGCGCAATCGGTTAGCGCGTTCGGCTGTTAACTGAAAGGTTGGTGGTTCAAGCCCACCCAGAGACGAGAGATTCTGCTCTTTGCTTTCTTTCTTTTTTTAATAGAAAAGGATTTGTGGCATTCTTACAAAAACATAGGAATTACTCTAACCGTCTCTGTCGCGCAATCGGTTAGCGCGTTCAGCTGTTAACCGAAAGGTTGGTGGCTCAAGCCCACCCAGGGACGAGGAGATTTGTTTCTTGATAGAAAAGGATCTTTGACATTTTTACAAAAACATTGGAATCAGTCGCACCGTCTCTGTGGCGCAATTGGTTAGCGCGTTCGGCTGTTAACAGAGAGGTTGGCGGTTCAAGCCCACCAATGGAAGAGTAGATTTTGCTCTTTGCTGTTTTTTTTTCTTGTAGAAAAGGATGTGTGACATTCTTATAAAAACGTTAGGCTCTTTCGTACCGTCTCTGTGGCGCAATTGGTTAGCGCGTTCGGCTGTTAACCGAAAGGTTGGTGGTTCAAGCCCACCCAGGAACGAGAGATTTTGCTTTTTGCTCTTTTTTTTTTTGATAGAAAAGGATCTTTGGCATTTTTACAAAAACGTTGGAGTCAGTCGCACCGTCTCTGTGGCGCAATTGGTTAGCGCGTTCGGCTGTTAACCGAAAGGTTGGTGGTTCAAGCCCACCCAGGGACGATGAGAATTTCCTCTTTCCTTTTTCTTGATAGAAAAGGACCTTTGACATTCTTACAAAAACGTTGGAGTCTATTTCACCGTCTCTGTGGCGCAATTGGTTAGCGCGTTCGGCTGTTAACCGAAAGGTTGGTGGTTCAATCCCACCCAGGGACGAGGAGATTTTCCTCTTTGCTTTTTCTTGATAGAAAAGGACCTTTGACATTCTTACAAAAACGTTGGAATCTCTTTCACCGTCTCTGTGGCGCAATCGGTTAGCGCGTTCGGCTGTTAACCGAAAGGTTGGTGGTTCAAGCCCACCCAGGGACGAGTAGATTTTGCTCTTTGTTTTTTTTTCTTGTAGAAAAGGATGTGTGACATTCTTATAGAAACGTTGGGATCTTTTGTACCGTCTCTGTGGCGCAATTGGTTAGCGCGTTCGGCTGTTATCCGAAAGGTTGGTGGTTCAAGCCCACCCAGGGACGAGAGATTTTGGTTTCTATTTTTTTTTCTTGTAGAAAAGGATGTGTGACATTCTTATAGAAACGTTGGGATCTTTTGTACCGTCTCTGTGGCGCAATTGGTTAGCGCGTTCGGCTGTTAACCGAAAGGTTGGTGGTTCAAGCCCACCCAGGGACGAGGAGATTTTCCTCTTTGCTTTTTCTTGATAGAAAAGGACCTTTGACATTCTTACAAAAAATTTGGAATCCATTTCACCGTCTCTGTGGCGCAATTGGTTAGCGCGTTCGGCTGTTAACCGAAAGGTTGGTGGTTCAAGCCCACCAGGGACGAGGAGATTTTCCTCTTAGCTATTTCTTGATAGAAAAGGATCTTTGGCATTTTTACAAAAACGTTGGAATCAGTCGCACCGTCTCTGTGGCGCAATTGGTTAGCGCGTTCGGCTGTTAACCGAAAGGTTGGTGGTTCAAGCCCACCCAGGGACGAGGAGATTTTCCTCTTTGCTTTTTCTTGATAGAAAAGGACCTTTGACATTCTTACAAAAACGTTGGAATCTATTTCACCGTCTCTGTGGCGCAATTGGTTAGCGCGTTCGGCTGTTAACCGAAAGGTTGGTGGTTCAAGCCCACCCAGGGACGAGGAGATTTTCCTCTTTGCTATTTCTTGATAGAAAAGGATCTTTGACATTTTTACAAAAACGTTGGAATCTCTTGCACCGTCAGGGACGAGGAGATTTTCCTCTTTGCTTTTTCTTGATAGAAAAGGACCTTTGACATTTTTACAAAAACGTTGGAAGAAGCCGTACCGTCTCTGTGGCGCAATTGGTTAGCGCGTTCGGCTGTTAACCGAAAGGTTGGTGGTTCAAGCCCACCCAGGAACGAGAGATTTTGCTTTTTGCTCTTTGTTTTTTATAGAAAAGGATCTTTGGCATTTTTACAAAAACGTTGGAATCAGTCGCACCGTCTCTGTGGCGCAATTGGTTAGCGCGTTCGGCTGTTAACCGAAAGGTTGGTGGTTCAAGCCCACCCAGGGACGAGGAGATTTTCCTCTTTGCTATTTCTTGATAGAAAAGGATCTTTGACATTTTTACAAAAACGTTGGAATCAGTCGCACCCTCTCTGTGGCGCAATTGGTTATCGCGTTCGGCTGTTAACCGAAAGGTTGGTGGTTCAAGCCCACCCAGGGACGAGTAGATTTTGCTCTTTGCTGTTTCTTTTCTTGTAGAAAAGGATGTGTGAAATTCTTATAAAAACGTTGGGCTCTTTCGTACCGTCTCTGTGGCGCAATTGGTTAGCGCGTTCGGCTGTTAACCGAAAGGTTGATTTTTCAAGCCCACCCAGGGACGAGGAGAATTTCTTCTTTGCTTTTTCTTGATAGAAAAGGATCTTTGGCATTTTTACAAAAACGTTTGACTTTTTCGTACCGTCTCTGTGGCGCAATTGGTTAGCGCGTTCGGCTGTTAACCGAAAGGTTGTTGGTTCAAGCCCACCCAGGGATGAGGAGATTTTCCTCTTTGCTTTTTCTTGATAGAAAAGGATCTTTGACATTTTTACAAAAACGTTGGAATAAGTCGTACCGTCCCTGTGGCGCAATTGGTTAGAGCGTTCGGCTGTTAACCGAAAGGTTGGTGGTTCAAGCCCACCAGGGACGAGGAGATTTTCCTCTTAGCTATTTCTTGATAGAAAAGGATCTTTGGCATTTTTACAAAAACGTTGGAATCAGTCGCACCGTCTCTGTGGCGCAATTGGTTAGCGCGTTCGGCTGTTAACCGAAAGGTTGGTGGTTCAAGCCCACCCAGGGACGAGGAGATTTTCCTCTTTGCTTTTTCTTGATAGAAAAGGACCTTTGACATTCTTACAAAAACGTTGGAATCTATTTCACCGTCTCTGTGGCGCAATTGGTTAGCGCGTTCGGCTGTTAACCGAAAGGTTGGTGGTTCAAGCCCACCCAGGGACGAGGAGATTTTCCTCTTTGCTATTTCTTGATAGAAAAGGATCTTTGACATTTTTACAAAAACGTTGGAATCTCTTGCACCGTCAGGGACGAGGAGATTTTCCTCTTTGCTTTTTCTTGATAGAAAAGGACCTGTGACATTTTTACAAAAACGTTGGAAGAAGCCGTACCGTCTCTGTGGCGCAATTGGTTAGCGCGTTCGGCTGTTAACCGAAAGGTTGGTGGTTCAAGCCCACCCAGGAACGAGAGATTTTGCTTTTTGCTCTTTGTTTTTTATAGAAAAGGATCTTTGGCATTTTTACAAAAACGTTGGAATCAGTCGCACCGTCTCTGTGGCGCAATTGGTTAGCGCGTTCGGCTGTTAACCGAAAGGTTGGTGGTTCAAGCCCACCCAGGGACGAGGAGATTTTCCTCTTTGCTATTTCTTGATAGAAAAGGATCTTTGACATTTTTACAAAAACGTTGGAATCAGTCGCACCCTCTCTGTGGCGCAATTGGTTATCGCGTTCGGCTGTTAACCGAAAGGTTGGTGGTTCAAGCCCACCCAGGGACGAGTAGATTTTGCTCTTTGCTGTTTCTTTTCTTGTAGAAAAGGATGTGTGAAATTCTTATAAAAACGTTGGGCTCTTTCGTACCGTCTCTGTGGCGCAATTGGTTAGCGCGTTCGGCTGTTAACCGAAAGGTTGATTTTTCAAGCCCACCCAGGGACGAGGAGAATTTCTTCTTTGCTTTTTCTTGATAGAAAAGGATCTTTGGCATTTTTACAAAAACGTTTGACTTTTTCGTACCGTCTCTGTGGCGCAATTGGTTAGCGCGTTCGGCTGTTAACCGAAAGGTTGTTGGTTCAAGCCCACCCAGGGATGAGGAGATTTTCCTCTTTGCTTTTTCTTGATAGAAAAGGATCTTTGACATTTTTACAAAAACGTTGGAATAAGTCGTACCGTCCCTGTGGCGCAATTGGTTAGAGCGTTCGGCTGTTAACCGAAAGGTTGGTGGTTCAAGCCCACCAGGGACGAGGAGATTTTCCTCTTAGCTATTTCTTGATAGAAAAGGATCTTTGGCATTTTTACAAAAACGTTGGAATCAGTCGCACCGTCTCTGTGGCGCAATTGGTTAGCGCGTTCGGCTGTTAACCGAAAGGTTGGTGGTTCAAGCCCACCCAGGGACGAGGAGATTTTCCTCTTTGCTTTTTCTTGATAGAAAAGGACCTTTGACATTCTTACAAAAACGTTGGAATCTATTTCACCGTCTCTGTGGCGCAATTGGTTAGCGCGTTCGGCTGTTAACCGAAAGGTTGGTGGTTCAAGCCCACCCAGGGACGAGGAGATTTTCCTCTTTGCTATTTCTTGATAGAAAAGGATCTTTGACATTTTTACAAAAACGTTGGAATCTCTTGCACCGTCAGGGACGAGGAGATTTTCCTCTTTGCTTTTTCTTGATAGAAAAGGACCTTTGACATTTTTACAAAAACGTTGGAAGAAGCCGTACCGTCTCTGTGGCGCAATTGGTTAGCGCGTTCGGCTGTTAACCGAAAGGTTGGTGGTTCAAGCCCACCCAGGAACGAGAGATTTTGCTTTTTGCTCTTTGTTTTTTATAGAAAAGGATCTTTGGCATTTTTACAAAAACGTTGGAATCAGTCGCACCGTCTCTGTGGCGCAATTGGATAGCGCGTTCGGCTGTTAACCGAAAAGGTTGGTGGTTCAAGCCCACCCAGGGACGAGGAGAATTTCCTCTTTGCTATTTCTTGATAGAAAAGGATCTTTGACATTTTTACAAAAACGTTGGAATCAGTCGCACCCTCTCTGTGGCGCAATTGGTTATCGTGTTCGGCTGTTAACCGAAAGGTTGGTGGTTCAAGCCCACCCAGGGACGAGTAGATTTTGCTCTTTGCTATTTCTTTTCTTGTAGAAAAGGATGTGTGAAATTCTTATAAAAACGTTGGGCTCTTTCGTACCGTCTCTGTGGCGCAATTGGTTAGCGCGTTCGGCTGTTAACCGAAAGGTTGATTTTTCAAGCCCACCCAGGGACGAGGAGAATTTCTTCTTTGCTTTTTCTTGATAGAAAAGGATCTTTGGCATTTTTACAAAAACGTTTGACTTTTTCGTACCGTCTCTGTGGCGCAATTGGTTAGCGCGTTCGGCTGTTAACCGAAAGGTTGTTGGTTCAAGCCCACCCAGGGATGAGGAGATTTTCCTCTTTGCTTTTTCTTGATAGAAAAGGATCTTTGACATTTTTACAAAAACGTTGGAATAAGTCGTACCGTCCCTGTGGCGCAATTGGTTAGAGCGTTCGGCTGTTAACCGAAAGGTTGGTGGTTCAAGCCCACCAGGGACGAGGAGATTTTCCTCTTAGCTATTTCTTGATAGAAAAGGATCTTTGGCATTTTTACAAAAACGTTGGAATCAGTCGCACCGTCTCTGTGGCGCAATTGGTTAGCGCGTTCGGCTGTTAACCGAAAGGTTGGTGGTTCAAGCCCACCCAGGGACGAGGAGATTTTCCTCTTTGCTTTTTCTTGATAGAAAAGGACCTTTGACATTCTTACAAAAACGTTGGAATCTATTTCACCGTCTCTGTGGCGCAATTGGTTAGCGCGTTCGGCTGTTAACCGAAAGGTTGGTGGTTCAAGCCCACCCAGGGACGAGGAGATTTTCCTCTTTGCTATTTCTTGATAGAAAAGGATCTTTGACATTTTTACAAAAACGTTGGAATCTCTTGCACCGTCAGGGACGAGGAGATTTTCCTCTTTGCTTTTTCTTGATAGAAAAGGACCTTTGACATTTTTACAAAAACGTTGGAAGAAGCCGTACCGTCTCTGTGGCGCAATTGGTTAGCGCGTTCGGCTGTTAACCGAAAGGTTGGTGGTTCAAGCCCACCCAGGAACGAGAGATTTTGCTTTTTGCTCTTTGTTTTTTATAGAAAAGGATCTTTGGCATTTTTACAAAAACGTTGGAATCAGTCGCACCGTCTCTGTGGCGCAATTGGTTAGCGCGTTCGGCTGTTAACCGAAAAGGTTGGTGGTTCAAGCCCACCCAGGGACGAGGAGAATTTCCTCTTTGCTATTTCTTGATAGAAAAGGATCTTTGACATTTTTACAAAAACGTTGGAATCAGTCGCACCCTCTCTGTGGCGCAATTGGTTATCGTGTTCGGCTGTTAACCGAAAGGTTGGTGGTTCAAGCCCACCCAGGGACGAGTAGATTTTGCTCTTTGCTATTTCTTTTCTTGTAGAAAAGGATGTGTGAAATTCTTATAAAAACGTTGGGCTCTTTCGTACCGTCTCTGTGGCGCAATTGGTTAGCGCGTTCGGCTGTTAACCGAAAGGTTGATTTTTCAAGCCCACCCAGGGACGAGGAGAATTTCTTCTTTGCTTTTTCTTGATAGAAAAGGATCTTTGGCATTTTTACAAAAACGTTTGACTTTTTCGTACCGTCTCTGTGGCGCAATTGGTTAGCGCGTTCGGCTGTTAACCGAAAGGTTGTTGGTTCAAGCCCACCCAGGGATGAGGAGATTTTCCTCTTTGCTTTTTCTTGATAGAAAAGGATCTTTGACATTTTTACAAAAACGTTGGAATAAGTCGTACCGTCCCTGTGGCGCAATTGGTTAGAGCGTTCGGCTGTTAACCGAAAGGTTGGTGGTTCAAGCCCACCCAGAGACGAGTTGATTTTGCTCTTTGCTGTTTCTTTTCTTGTAGAAAAGGATCTGTGAAATTCTTATAAAAACGTTGGGCTCTTTCGTACCGTCTCTGTGGCGCAATTGGTTAGCGCGTTCGGCTGTTAACCGAAAGGTTGTTGGTTCAAGCCCACCCAGGGATGAGGAGATTTTCCTCTTTGCTTTTTCTTGATAGAAAAGGATCTTTGACATTTTTACAAAAACGTTTGAATAAGTCGTACCGTCTCTGTGGCGCAATCGGTTAGCGCGTTCGGCTGTTAACCGAAAGGTTGGTGGTTCAAGCCCACCCAGAGACGAGTAGATTTTGCTCTTTGCTGTTTCTTTTCTTGTAGAAAAGGATCTGTGAAATTCTTATAAAAACGTTGGGCTCTTTCGTACCGTCTCTGTGGCGCAATTGGTTAGCGCGTTCGGCTGTTAACCGAAAGGTTGTTGGTTCAAGCCCACCCAGGGATGAGGAGATTTTCCTCTTTGCTTTTTCTTGATAGAAAAGGATCTTTGACATTTTTACAAAAACGTTGCAATAAGCCGTACCGTCTCTGTGGCCCAATTGGTTAGCGCGTTCGGCTGTTAATCGAAACGTTGGTGGTTCAAGCCCACCCAGGGACGAGAGATTTTGCTTTTTGCTCTTTTTTTTTTTATAGAAAAGGATCTTTGGCATTTTTACAAAAACGTTTGACTTTTTCGTACCGTCTCTGTGGCGCAATTGGTTAGCGCGTTCGGCTGTTAACCGAAAGGTTGGTGGTTCAAGCCCACACAGGGACGAGGAGATTTTCCTCTTTGCTTTTTCTTGATAGAAAAGGATCTTTGACATTCTTGAAAAAAATGTTGGAATAAGTCGTACACCGTCTCTGTGGCGCAATTGGTTAGAGAGTTCGGCTGTTAACCGAAAGGTTGGTGGTTCAAGCCCACCCAGGGAAGAGGAGATTTTCCTCCTTGCTATTTCTTGATAGAAAAGGATCTTTGACATTTTTACAAAAACGTTGGAATAAGTCGTATACCGTCTCTGTGGCGCAATTGGTTAGCGCGTTCGGCTGTTAACCGAAAGGTTGGTGGTTCAAGCCCACCCAGGGACGAGTAGATTTTGCGCTTTACTGTTTCTTTTCTTGATAGAAAAGGATCTTTGGCAGTTTTACAAAAACGTTTGACTTTTTCGTACCGTCTCTGTGGCGCAATTGGTTAGCGCGTTCGGCTGTTAACCGAAAGGTTGGTGGTTCAAGCCCACCCAGGGACGAGAGATTTTGGTTTCAATTTTTTTTTTGTGATAGAAAAGGATCTTTGGCATTTTTACAAAAACGTTGGAATCAGTCGCACCGTCTCTGTGGCGCAATTGGTTAGCGCGTTCGGCTGTTAACCGAAAGGTTGGTGGTTCAAGCCCACCCAGGGACGAGGAGATTTTCCTCTTTGCTTTTTCTTGATAGAAAAGGACCTTTGACATTCTTACAAAAACGTTGGAATCTATTTCACCGTCTCTGTGGCGCAATTGGTTAGCGCGTTCGGCTGTTAACCGAAAGGTTGGTGATTCAAGCCCACCCAGGGACGAGGAGATTTTCCTCTTTGCTATTTCTTGATAGAAAAGGATCTTTGACATTTTTACAAAAACGTTGGAATCTCTTGCACCGTCAGGGACGAGGAGATTTTCCTCTTTGCTTTTTCTTGATAGAAAAGGACCTTTGACATTCTTACAAAAACGTTGGAATCTATTTCACCGTCTCTGTGGCGCAATTGGTTAGCGCGTTCGGCTGTTAACCGAAAGGTTGGTGGTTCAAGCCCACCCAGGGACGAGGAGATTTTCCTCTTTGCTATTTCTTGATAGAAAAGGATCTTTGACATTTTTACAAAAACGTTGGAATCTCTTGCACCGTCAGGGACGAGGAGATTTTCCTCTTTGCTTTTTCTTGATAGAAAAGGACCTTTGACATTTTTACAAAAACGTTGGAAGAAGCCGTACCGTCTCTGTGGCGCAATTGGTTAGCGCGTTCGGCTGTTGACCGAAAGGTTGGTGGTTCAAGCCCACCCAGGAACGAGAGATTTTGCTTTTTGCTCTTTGTTTTTTATAGAAAAGGATCTTTGGCATTTTTACAAAAACGTTGGAATCAGTCGCACCGTCTCTGTGGCGCAATTGGTTAGCGCGTTCGGCTGTTAACCGAAAGGTTGGTGGTTCAAGCCCACCCAGGGACGAGGAGATTTTCCTCTTTGCTATTTCTTGATAGAAAAGGATCTTTGACATTTTTACAAAAACGTTGGAATCAGTCGCACCCTCTCTGTGGCGCAATTGGTTATCGCGTTCGGCTGTTAACCGAAAGGTTGGTGGTTCAAGCCCACCCAGGGACGAGTAGATTTTGCTCTTTGCTGTTTCTTTTCTTGTAGAAAAGGATGTGTGAAATTCTTATAAAAACGTTGGGCTCTTTCGTACCGTCTCTGTGGCGCAATTGGTTAGCGCGTTCGGCTGTTAACCGAAAGGTTGATTTTTCAAGCCCACCCAGGGACGAGGAGAATTTCTTCTTTGCTTTTTCTTGATAGAAAAGGATCTTTGGCATTTTTACAAAAACGTTTGACTTTTTCGTACCGTCTCTGTGGCGCAATTGGTTAGCGCGTTCGGCTGTTAACCGAAAGGTTGTTGGTTCAAGCCCACCCAGGGATGAGGAGATTTTCCTCTTTGCTTTTTCTTGATAGAAAAGGATCTTTGACATTTTTACAAAAACGTTGGAATAAGTCGTACCGTCCCTGTGGCGCAATTGGTTAGAGCGTTCGGCTGTTAACCGAAAGGTTGGTTGTTCAAGCCCACCAGGGACGAGGAGATTTTCCTCTTAGCTATTTCTTGATAGAAAAGGATCTTTGGCATTTTTACAAAAACGTTGGAATCAGTCGCACCGTCTCTGTGGCGCAATTGGTTAGCGCGTTCGGCTGTTAACCGAAAGGTTGGTGGTTCAAGCCCACCCAGGGACGAGGAGATTTTCCTCTTTGCTTTTTCTTGATAGAAAAGGACCTTTGACATTCTTACAAAAACGTTGGAATCTATTTCACCGTCTCTGTGGCGCAATTGGTTAGCGCGTTCGGCTGTTAACCGAAAGGTTGGTGGTTCAAGCCCACCCAGGGACGAGGAGATTTTCCTCTTTGCTATTTCTTGATAGAAAAGGATCTTTGACATTTTTACAAAAACGTTGGAATCTCTTGCACCGTCAGGGACGAGGAGATTTTCCTCTTTGCTTTTTCTTGATAGAAAAGGACCTTTGACATTTTTACAAAAACGTTGGAAGAAGCCGTACCGTCTCTGTGGCGCAATTGGTTAGCGCGTTCGGCTGTTAACCGAAAGGTTGGTGGTTCAAGCCCACCCAGGAACGAGAGATTTTGCTTTTTGCTCTTTGTTTTTTATAGAAAAGGATCTTTGGCATTTTTACAAAAACGTTGGAATCAGTCGCACCGTCTCTGTGGCGCAATTGGTTAGCGCGTTCGGCTGTTAACCGAAAAGGTTGGTGGTTCAAGCCCACCCAGGGACGAGGAGAATTTCCTCTTTGCTATTTCTTGATAGAAAAGGATCTTTGACATTTTTACAAAAACGTTGGAATCAGTCGCACCCTCTCTGTGGCGCAATTGGTTATCGTGTTCGGCTGTTAACCGAAAGGTTGGTGGTTCAAGCCCACCCAGGGACGAGTAGATTTTGCTCTTTGCTATTTCTTTTCTTGTAGAAAAGGATGTGTGAAATTCTTATAAAAACGTTGGGCTCTTTCGTACCGTCTCTGTGGCGCAATTGGTTAGCGCGTTCGGCTGTTAACCGAAAGGTTGATTTTTCAAGCCCACCCAGGGACGAGGAGAATTTCTTCTTTGCTTTTTCTTGATAGAAAAGGATCTTTGGCATTTTTACAAAAACGTTTGACTTTTTCGTACCGTCTCTGTGGCGCAATTGGTTAGCGCGTTCGGCTGTTAACCGAAAGGTTGTTGGTTCAAGCCCACCCAGGGATGAGGAGATTTTCCTCTTTGCTTTTTCTTGATAGAAAAGGATCTTTGACATTTTTACAAAAACGTTGGAATAAGTCGTACCGTCCCTGTGGCGCAATTGGTTAGAGCGTTCGGCTGTTAACCGAAAGGTTGGTGGTTCAAGCCCACCCAGAGACGAGTTGATTTTGCTCTTTGCTGTTTCTTTTCTTGTAGAAAAGGATCTGTGAAATTCTTATAAAAACGTTGGGCTCTTTCGTACCGTCTCTGTGGCGCAATTGGTTAGCGCGTTCGGCTGTTAACCGAAAGGTTGTTGGTTCAAGCCCACCCAGGGATGAGGAGATTTTCCTCTTTGCTTTTTCTTGATAGAAAAGGATCTTTGACATTTTTACAAAAACGTTTGAATAAGTCGTACCGTCTCTGTGGCGCAATCGGTTAGCGCGTTCGGCTGTTAACCGAAAGGTTGGTGGTTCAAGCCCACCCAGAGACGAGTAGATTTTGCTCTTTGCTGTTTCTTTTCTTGTAGAAAAGGATCTGTGAAATTCTTATAAAAACGTTGGGCTCTTTCGTACCGTCTCTGTGGCGCAATTGGTTAGCGCGTTCGGCTGTTAACCGAAAGGTTGTTGGTTCAAGCCCACCCAGGGATGAGGAGATTTTCCTCTTTGCTTTTTCTTGATAGAAAAGGATCTTTGACATTTTTACAAAAACGTTGCAATAAGCCGTACCGTCTCTGTGGCCCAATTGGTTAGCGCGTTCGGCTGTTAATCGAAACGTTGGTGGTTCAAGCCCACCCAGGGACGAGAGATTTTGCTTTTTGCTCTTTTTTTTTTTTTAGAAAAGGATCTTTGGCATTTTTACAAAAACGTTTGACTTTTTCGTACCGTCTCTGTGGCGCAATTGGTTAGCGCGTTCGGCTGTTAACCGAAAGGTTGGTGGTTCAAGCCCACACAGGGACGAGGAGATTTTCCTCTTTGCTTTTTCTTGATAGAAAAGGATCTTTGACATTCTTGAAAAAAATGTTGGAATAAGTCGTACACCGTCTCTGTGGCGCAATTGGTTAGAGAGTTCGGCTGTTAACCGAAAGGTTGGTGGTTCAAGCCCACCCAGGGAAGAGGAGATTTTCCTCCTTGCTATTTCTTGATAGAAAAGGATCTTTGACATTTTTACAAAAACGTTGGAATAAGTCGTATACCGTCTCTGTGGCGCAATTGGTTAGCGCGTTCGGCTGTTAACCGAAAGGTTGGTGGTTCAAGCCCACCCAGGGACGAGTAGATTTTGCGCTTTACTGTTTCTTTTCTTGATAGAAAAGGATCTTTGGCAGTTTTACAAAAACGTTTGACTTTTTCGTACCGTCTCTGTGGCGCAATTGGTTAGCGCGTTCGGCTGTTAACCGAAAGGTTGGTGGTTCAAGCCCACCCAGGGACGAGAGATTTTGGTTTCAATTTTTTGTTTGTGATAGAAAAGGATCTTAGGCATTTTTACAAAAACGTTGGAATCAGTCGCACCGTCTCTGTGGCGCAATTGGTTAGCGCGTTCGGCTGTTAACCGAAAGGTTGGTGGTTCAAGCCCACCCAGGGACGAGGAGATTTTCCTCTTTGCTTTTTCTTGATAGAAAAGGACCTTTGACATTCTTACAAAAACGTTGGAATCTATTTCACCGTCTCTGTGGCGCAATTGGTTAGCGCGTTCGGCTGTTAACCGAAAGGTTGGTGATTCAAGCCCACCCAGGGACGAGGAGATTTTCCTCTTTGCTATTTCTTGATAGAAAAGGATCTTTGACATTTTTACAAAAACGTTGGAATCTCTTGCACCGTCAGGGACGAGGAGATTTTCCTCTTTGCTTTTTCTTGATAGAAAAGGACCTTTGACATTTTTACAAAAACGTTAGAAGAAGCCGTACCGTCTCTGTGGCGCAATTGGTTAGCGCGTTCGGCTGTTAACCGAAAGGTTGGTGGTTCAAGCCCACCCAGGAACGAGAGATTTTGCTTTTTGCTCTTTGTTTTTTATAGAAAAGGATCTTTGGCATTTTTACAAAAACGTTGGAATCAGTCGCACCGTCTCTGTGGCGCAATTGGTTAGCGCGTTCGGCTGTTAACCGAAAGGTTGGTGGTTCAAGCCCACCCAGGGACGAGGAGATTTTCTTCTTTGCTATTTCTTGATAGAAAAGGATCTTTGACATTTTTACAAAAACGTTGCAATCAGTCGCACCGTCTCTGTGGCCCAATTGGTTAGCGCGTTCGGCTGTTAATCGAAAGGTTGGTGGTTCAAGCCCACCCAGGGACGAGAGATTTTGCTTTTTGCTCTTTTTTTTTTTTATAGAAAAGGATCTTTGGCATTTTTACAAAAACGTTTGACTTTTTCGTGCCGTCTCTGTGGCGCAATTGGTTAGCGCGTTCGGATGTTAACCGAAAGGTTGGTGGTTCAAGCCCACACAGGGACGAGGAGATTTTCCTCTTTGCTTTTTCTTGATAGAAAAGGATCTTTGACATTCTTGAAAAAAATGTTGGAATAAGTCGTATACCGTCTCTGTGGCGCAATTGGTTAGAGAGTTCGGCTGTTAACCGAAAGGTTGGTGGTTCAAGCCCACCCAGGGAAGAGGAGATTTTCCTCCTTGCTATTTCTTGATAGAAAAGGATCTTTGACATTTTTACAAAAACGTTCGAATAAGTCGTATACCGTCTCTGTGGCGCAATTGGTTAGCACGTTCGGCTGTTAACCGAAAGGTTGGTGGTTCAAGCCCACCCAGGGACGAGTAGATTTTGCGCTTTACTGTTTCTTTTCTTGATAGAAAAGGATCTTTGGCATTTTTACAAAAACGTTTGACTTTTTCGTACCGTCTCTGTGGCGCAATTGGTTAGCGCGTTCGGCTGTTAACCGAAAGGTTGGTGGTTCAAGCCCACCCAGGGACGACTAGATTTTGCGCTTTACTGTTTCTTTTCTTGATAGAAAAGGATCTTTGGCATTTTTACAAAAACGTTTGACTTTTTCGTACCGTCTCTGTGGCGCAATTGGTTAGCGCGTTCGGCTGTTAACCGAAAGGTTGGTGGTTCAAGCCCACCCAGGGACGAGAGATTTTGTTTTTGTTTTTGTTTTTTTTTTATAGAAAAGGATCTTTGGCATTTTTTGAAAAAACGTTGGAATCAGTCGCACCCTCTCTGTGGCGCAATTGGTTAGCGCGTTCGGCTGTTAACCGAAAGGTTGGTGGTTCAAGCCCACCCAGGGACGAGGAGATTTTCCGCTTTGCTTTTTCTTGATAGAAAAGGACCTTTGACATTCTTACAAAAACGTTGGAATTTATTTCACCGTCTCTGTGGCGCAATTGGTTAGCGCGTTCGGCTGTTAACCGAAAGGTTGGTGGTTCAAGCCCACCCAGGGACGAGAGATTTTTTTTTTTTTTTTTTTTTTTTTTTATAGAAAAGGATCTTTGGCATTTTTAGAAAAAACGTTGGAATCAGTCGCACCCTCTCTGTGGCGCAATTGGTTAGCGCGTTCGGCTGTTAACCGAAAGGTTGGTGGTTCCAGCCCACCCAGGGACGAGGAGATTTTCCTCTTTGCTTTTTCTTGATAGAAAAGGACCTTTCACATTCTTACAAAAACGTTCGAATCTATTTCACCGTCTCTGTGGCGCAATTGGTTAGCGCGTTCGGCTGTTAACCGAAAGGTTGGTGGTTCAAGCCCACCCAGGGACGAGGAAATTTTCCTCTTTGCTTTTTCTTGATAGAAAAGGACCTTTGACATTCTTACAAAAACGTTCGAATCTATTTCACCGTATCTGTGGCGCAATTGGTTAGCGCGTTCGGCTGTTAACCGAAAGGTTGGTAGTTCAAGCCCACCCAGGGACGAGGAGATTTTCCTCTTTGCTTTTTCTTGATAGAAAAGTATCTTTGACATTCTTGAAAAAAAATGTTGGAATAAGTCGTATGCCGTCTCTGTGGCTCAATTGGTTAGAGAGTTCGGCTGTTAACCGAAAGGTTGGTGGTTCAAGCCCACCCAGGGACGAGGAGATTTTCCTCCTTGCTATTTCTTGATAGAAAAGGATCTTTGACATTTTTACAAAAACGTTGGAAGAAGCCGTACCGTCTCTGTGGCGCAATTGGTTAGCGCGTTCGGCTGTTAACCGAAAGGTTGGTGGTTCAAGCCCACCCAGGAACGAGAGATTTTGCTTTTTGCTCTTTGTTTTTTATAGAAAAGGATCTTTGGCATTTTTACAAAAACGTTGGAATCAGTCGCACCGTCTCTGTGGCGCAATTGGTTAGCGCGTTCGGCTGTTAACCGAAAGGTTGGTGGTTCAAGCCCACCCAGGGACGAGGAGATTTTCCTCTTTGCTATTTCTTGATAGAAAAGGATCTTTGACATTTTTACAAAAACGTTGGAATCAGTCGCACCCTCTCTGTGGCGCAATTGGTTATCGCGTTCGGCTGTTAACCGAAAGGTTGGTGGTTCAAGCCCACCCAGGGACGAGTAGATTTTGCTCTTTGCTGTTTCTTTTCTTGTAGAAAAGGATGTGTGAAATTCTTATAAAAACGTTGGGCTCTTTCGTACCGTCTCTGTGGCGCAATTGGTTAGCGCGTTCGGCTGTTAACCGAAAGGTTGATTTTTCAAGCCCACCCAGGGACGAGGAGAATTTCTTCTTTGCTTTTTCTTGATAGAAAAGGATCTTTGGCATTTTTACAAAAACGTTTGACTTTTTCGTACCGTCTCTGTGGCGCAATTGGTTAGCGCGTTCGGCTGTTAACCGAAAGGTTGTTGGTTCAAGTCCACCCAGGGATGAGGAGATTTTCCTCTTTGCTTTTTCTTGAGAGAAAAGGATCTTTGACATTTTTACAAAAACGTTGGAATAAGTCGTACCGTCTCTGTGGCGCAATTGGTTAGTGCGTTCGGCTGTTAACCGAAAGGTTGGTGGTTCAAGCCCACCCAGAGACGAGTAGATTTTGCTCTTTGCTGTTTCTTTTCTTGTAGAAAAGGATCTGTGAAATTCTTATAAAAACGTTGGGCTCTTTCGTACCGTCTCTGTGTCGCAATTGGTTAGCGCGTTCGGCTGTTAACCGAAAGGTTGGTGGTTCAAGCCCACCCAGGGACGAGGAGATTTTCCTCTTTGCTTTTTCTTGATAGAAACGGATCTTTGACAATCTTGAAAAAAACGTTGGAATCTCTTGCACCGCCAGGGACGAGGAGATTTTCCTCTTTGCTTTTTCTTGATAGAAAAGGATCTTTGGCATTTTTACAAAAACGTTTGACTTTTTCGTACCGTCTCTGTGGCGCAATTGGTTAGCGCGTTCGGCTGTTAACCGAAAGGTTGGTGGTTCCAGCCCACCCAGGGACGAGGAGATTTTCCTCTTTGCGTTTTCTTGATAGAAAAGGACCTTTGACATTCTTACAAAAACATTAGAATCTATTTCACCGTATCTGTGGCGCAATTGGTTAGCGCGTTCGGCTATTAACCGAAAGGTTGGTGGTTCAAGCCCACCCAGGGACGAGGAGATTTTCCTCTTTGCTTTTTCATGATAGAAAAGGATCTTTGACATTCTTGAAAAAAATGTTGGAATAAGTCGTATACCGTCTCTGTGGCGCAATTGGTTAGAGAGGTCGGCTGTTAACCGAAAGGTTGGTGGTTCAAGCCCACCCAGGGACGAGTAGATTTTGCTATTTGCTGTTTCTTTTCTTGATAGAAAAGGATCTTTGGCATTTTTACAAAAACGTTTGACTTTTTCGTACCGTCTCTGTGGCGCAATTGGTTAGCGCGTTCGGCTGTTAACCGAAAGGTTGGTGGTTCAACCCCACCCAGGGACGAGGAGATTTTCCTGCTTGCTTTTTCTTGATAGAAAAGGACCTTTGACATTCTTACAAAAACGTTGGAAACTATTTCACAGACTCTGTGGCGCAATTGGTTAGCGCGTTCGGCTGTTAACCGAAAGGTTGGTGGTTCAAGCCCACCCAGGACGAGGAGATTTTCCTCTTTGCTTTTTCTTGATAGAAAAGGATCTTTGACATTTTTACAAAAACGTTGGAATATGCCGTACTGTCTCTGTGGCGCAATTGGTTAGCGCGTTCTGCTGTTAACCGAAAGGTTGGTAGTTCAAGCCCACCCAGGGACGAGAGATTTTGCTTTTTGCTCTTTATTTTTTTTTATAGAAAAGGATCTTTGGCATTTTTACAAAAACGTTGGAATCAGTCGCACCGTCTCTGTGGCGCAATTGGTTAGCGCGTTCGGCTGTTAACCGAAAGGTTGGTGGTTCAAGCCCACCCAGGGACGAGGAGATTTTCCTCTTTGCTTTTTCTTGATAGAAAAGGATCTTTGACATTTTTACAAAAACGTAGAAATCAGTCGTACCGTCTCTGTGGCGCAATTTGTTAGCGCGTTCGGCTGTTAACCGAAAGGTTGGTGGTTCAAACCCACCCAGGGACGAGTAGATTTTCCTCTTTGCTGTTTCTTGATAGAAAAGGATCTTTGACATTCTTGAAAAAAACGTTGGAATCTCTTGCACCGTCAGGGACCGGGAGATTTTCCTTTTTGCTTTTTCTTGATAGAAAAGGATCTGTGACATTTTTACAAAAACGTTGGAATAGGCCGTACCGTCTCTGTGGCGCAATTGGTTAGCGCGTTCGGCTGTTAACCGAAAGGTTGGTGGTTCAAGCCCACCCAGTGACGAGGAGATTTTGCTTTTTGCTTTCCTTTTTTTGATAGAAAAGGATCTTTGGCATTTTTACAAAAACGTTGGAACTAGTCGCACCGTCTCTGTGGCGCAATTGGTTAGCGCGTTCGGCTGTTAACCGAAAGGTTGGTGGTTCAAGCCAACCCAGGGACGAGGAGATTTTCCTCTTTGCTATTTCTTGATAGAAAAGGATCTTTGACATTTTTACAAAAACGTTCGAATAAGTCGTACCGTCTCTGTGGCGCAATTGGTTAGCGCGTTCGGCTGTTAACCGAAAGGTTGGTGGTTCAAGCCCACCCAGGGACGAAGAGATTTTCCTCTTTGCTTTTTCTTGATAGAAAAGGATCTTTGACATTTTTACAAAAACGTTGGAATATGCCGTACTGTCTCTGTGGCGCAATTGGTTAGCGCGTTCGGCTGTTAACCGAAAGGTTGGTGGTTCAAGCCCACCCAGGAGCGAGAGGTTTTGCTTTTTGCTCTTCATTTTTTTTTATAGAAAAGGATCTTTGGCATTTTTACAAAAACGTTGGAATCAGTCGCACCGTCTCTGTGGCGCAATTGGTTAGCGCGTTCGGCTGTTAACAGAAAGGTTGGTGGTTCAAGCCCACACAGGGACGAGGAGATTTTCCCCCTTGCTATTTCTTGATAGAAAAGGATCTTTGACATTTTTACAAAAACGTTGGAATAAGTCGTATACCGTCTCTGTGGCGCAATTGGTTAGCGCGTTCGGCTGTTAACCGAAAGGTTGGTGGTTCAAGCCCACCCAGGGACGAGGAGATTTTCCTCTTTGCTTTTTCTTGATAGAAACGGATCTTTGACATTCTTGAAAAAAACGTTGGAATCTCTTGCACCGTCAGGGACGAGGAGATTTTCCTCTTTACTTTTTCTTGATAGAAAAGGATCTTTGACATTTTTACAAAAACGTTGGAATAAGTCGTACCGTCTCTGTGGCGCAATTGGTTAGCGCGTTCGGCTGTTAACCGAAAGGTTGGTGGTTCAAGCCCACCCAGGGACGAAGAGATTTTCCTCTTTGCTTTTTCTTGATAGAAAAGGATCTTTGACATTTTTACAAAAACGTTGGAATATGCCGTACTGTCTCTGTGGCGCAATTGGTTAGCGCGTTCGGCTGTTAACCGAAAGGTTGGTGGTTCAAGCCCACCCAGGAACGAGAGGTTTTGCTTTTTGCTCTTTATTTTTTTTTATAGAAAAGGATCTTTGGCATTTTTACAAAAACGTTGGAATCAGTCGCACCGTCTCTGTGGCGCAATTGGTTAGCGCGTTCGGCTGTTAACAGAAAGGTTGGTGGTTCAAGCCCACCCAGGGACGAGGAAATTTTCCTCTTTGCTTTTTCTTGATAGAAAAGGATCTTTGACATTTTTACAAAAACGTAGGAATCAGTCGTACCGTCTCTGTGGCGCAATTTGTTAGCGCGTTCGGCTGTTAACCGAAAGGTTGGTGGTTCAAGCCCACCCAGGGACGAGGAGATTTTCCTCTTTGCTTTTTCTTGATAGAAAAGGATCTTTGACATTCTTGAAAAAAATGTTGGAATAAGTCGTATACCGCCTCTGTGGCGCAATTGGTTAGAAAGTTCGGCTGTTAACCGAAAGGTTGGTGGTTCAAGCCCACCCAGGGACGAGGAGATTTTCCCCCTTGCTATTTTTTGATAGAAAAGGATCTGTGACATTTTTACAAAAACGTTGGAATAAGTCGTATACCGTCTCTGTGGCGCAATTGGTTAGCGCGTTCGGCTGTTAATCGAAAGGTTGGTGGTTCAAGCCCACCCAGGAACGAGATATTTTGCTTTTTGCTCTTTGTTTTTTATAGAAAAGGATCTTTGGCATTTTTACAAAAACGTTGGAATCAGTCGCACCGTCTCTGTGGCGCAATTGGTTAGCGCGTTCGGCTGTTAACCGAAAGGTTGGTGGTTCAAGCCCACCCAGGGACGAGGAGATTTTCCTCTTTGCTTTTTCTTGATAGAAAAGGATCTTTGACATTTTTACAAAAACGTTGGAATAAGTCGTACCGTCTCTGTGGCGCAATTGGTTAGCGCGTTCGGCTGTTAACCGAAAGGTTGGTGGTTCAAGCCCACCCAGGGACGAGGAGATTTTCCTCTTTGCTTTTTCTTGATAGAAAAGGATCTTTGACATTCTTGAAAAAAATGTTGGAATAAGTCGTATACCGTCTCTGTGGCGCAATTGGTTAGAAAGTTCGGCTGTTAACCGAAAGGTTGGTGGTTCAAGCCCACACAGGGACGAGGAGATTTTCCCCCTTGCTATTTCTTGATAGAAAAGGATCTTTGACATTTTTACAAAAACGTTGGAATAAGTCGTATACCGTCTCTGTGGCGCAATTGGTTAGCGCGTTCGGCTGTTAACCGAAAGGTTGGTGGTTCAAGCCCACCCAGGGACGAGGAGATTTTCCTCTTTGCTTTTTCTTGATAGAAAAGGATCTTTGACATTTTTACAAAAACGTAGAAATCAGTCGTACCGTCTCTGTGGCGCAATTTGTTAGCGCGTTCGGCTGTTAACCGAAAGGTTGGTGGTTCAAACCCACCCAGGGACGAGTAGATTTTCCTCTTTGCTGTTTCTTGATAGAAAAGGATCTTTGACATTCTTGAAAAAAACGTTGGAATCTCTTGCACCGTCAGGGACCGGGAGATTTTCCTTTTTGCTTTTTCTTGATAGAAAAGGATCTGTGACATTTTTACAAAAACGTTGGAATAGGCCGTACCGTCTCTGTGGCGCAATTGGTTAGCGCGTTCGGCTGTTAACCGAAAGGTTGGTGGTTCAAGCCCACCCAGTGACGAGGAGATTTTGCTTTTTGCTTTCCTTTTTTTGATAGAAAAGGATCTTTGACATTTTTACAAAAACGTTGGAATAAGTCGTACCGTCTCTGTGGCGCAATTGGTTAGCGCGTTCGGCTGTTAACCGAAAGGTTGGTGGTTCAAGCCCACCCAGGGACGAAGAGATTTTCCTCTTTGCTTTTTCTTGATAGAAAAGGATCTTTGACATTTTTACAAAAACGTTGGAATATGCCGTACTGTCTCTGTGGCGCAATTGGTTAGCGCGTTCGGCTGTTAACCGAAAGGTTGGTGGTTCAAGCCCACCCAGGAACGAGAGGTTTTGCTTTTTGCTCTTCATTTTTTTTTATAGAAAAGGATCTTTGGCATTTTTACAAAAACGTTGGAATCAGTCGCACCGTCTCTGTGGCGCAATTGGTTAGCGCGTTCGGCTGTTAACAGAAAGGTTGGTGGTTCAAGCCCACCCAGGGACGAGGAGATTTTCCTCTTTGCTTTTTCTTGATAGAAAAGGATCTTTGGCTTTTTTTACAAAAACGTAGGAATCAGTCGTACCGTCTCTGTGGCGCAATTTGTTAGCGCGTTCGGCTGTTAACCGAAAGGTTGGTGGTTCAAGCCCACTCAGGGACGAGGAGATTTTCCTCTTTGCTTTTTCTTGATAGAAAAGGATCTTTGACATTCTTGAAAAAAATGTTGGAATAAGTCGTATACCGTCTCTGTGGCGCAATTGGTTAGAAAGTTCGGCTGTTAACCGAAAGGTTGGTGGTTCAAGCCAACACAGGGACGAGGAGATTTTCCCCCTTGCTATTTCTTGATAGAAAAGGATCTTTGACATTTTTACAAAAACGTTGGAATAAGTCGTATACCGTCTCTGTGGCGCAATTGGTTAGCGCGTTCGGCTGTTAACCGAAAGGTTGGTGGTTCAAGCCCACCCAGGGACGAAGAGATTTTCCTCTTTGCTTTTTCTTGATAGAAAAGGATCTTTGACATTTTTACAAAAACGTTGGAATATGCCGTACTGTCTCTGTGGCGCAATTGGTTAGCGCGTTCGGCTGTTAACCGAAAGGTTGGTGGTTCAAGCCCACCCAGGAACGAGAGGTTTTGCTTTTTGCTCTTTATTTTTTTTTATAGAAAAGGATCTTTGGCATTTTTACAAAAACGTTGGAATCAGTCGCACCGTCTCTGTGGCGCAATTGGTTAGCGCGTTCGGCTGTTAACAGAAAGGTTGGTGGTTCAAGCCCACCCAGGGACGAGGAAATTTTCCTCTTTGCTTTTTCTTGATAGAAAAGGATCTTTGACATTTTTACAAAAACGTAGGAATCAGTCGTACCGTCTCTGTGGCGCAATTTGTTAGCGCGTTCGGCTGTTAACCGAAAGGTTGGTGGTTCAAGCCCACCCAGGGACGAGGAGATTTTCCTCTTTGCTTTTTCTTGATAGAAAAGGATCTTTGACATTCTTGAAAAAAATGTTGGAATAAGTCGTATACCGCCTCTGTGGCGCAATTGGTTAGAAAGTTCGGCTGTTAACCGAAAGGTTGGTGGTTCAAGCCCACCCAGGGACGAGGAGATTTTCCCCCTTGCTATTTTTTGATAGAAAAGGATCTGTGACATTTTTACAAAAACGTTGGAATAAGTCGTATACCGTCTCTGTGGCGCAATTGGTTAGCGCGTTCGGCTGTTAATCGAAAGGTTGGTGGTTCAAGCCCACCCAGGAACGAGATATTTTGCTTTTTGCTCTTTGTTTTTTATAGAAAAGGATCTTTGGCATTTTTACAAAAACGTTGGAATCAGTCGCACCGTCTCTGTGGCGCAATTGGTTAGCGCGTTCGGCTGTTAACCGAAAGGTTGGTGGTTCAAGCCCACCCAGGGACGAGGAGATTTTCCTCTTTGCTTTTTCTTGATAGAAAAGGATCTTTGACATTTTTACAAAAACGTTGGAATAAGTCGTACCGTCTCTGTGGCGCAATTGGTTAGCGCGTTCGGCTGTTAACCGAAAGGTTGGTGGTTCAAGCCCACCCAGGGACGAGGAGATTTTCCTCTTTGCTTTTTCTTGATAGAAAAGGATCTTTGACATTCTTGAAAAAAATGTTGGAATAAGTCGTATACCGTCTCTGTGGCGCAATTGGTTAGAAAGTTCGGCTGTTAACCGAAAGGTTGGTGGTTCAAGCCCACACAGGGACGAGGAGATTTTCCCCCTTGCTATTTCTTGATAGAAAAGGATCTTTGACATTTTTACAAAAACGTTGGAATAAGTCGTATACCGTCTCTGTGGCGCAATTGGTTAGCGCGTTCGGCTGTTAACCGAAAGGTTGGTGGTTCAAGCCCACCCAGGGACGAGGAGATTTTCCTCTTTGCTTTTTCTTGATAGAAAAGGATCTTTGACATTTTTACAAAAACGTAGAAATCAGTCGTACCGTCTCTGTGGCGCAATTTGTTAGCGCGTTCGGCTGTTAACCGAAAGGTTGGTGGTTCAAACCCACCCAGGGACGAGTAGATTTTCCTCTTTGCTGTTTCTTGATAGAAAAGGATCTTTGACATTCTTGAAAAAAACGTTGGAATCTCTTGCACCGTCAGGGACCGGGAGATTTTCCTTTTTGCTTTTTCTTGATAGAAAAGGATCTGTGACATTTTTACAAAAACGTTGGAATAGGCCGTACCGTCTCTGTGGCGCAATTGGTTAGCGCGTTCGGCTGTTAACCGAAAGGTTGGTGGTTCAAGCCCACCCAGTGACGAGGAGATTTTGCTTTTTGCTTTCCTTTTTTTGATAGAAAAGGATCTTTGACATTTTAACAAAAACGTTGGAATAAGTCGTACCGTCTCTGTGGCGCAATTGGTTAGCGCGTTCGGCTGTTAACCGAAAGGTTGGTGGTTCAAGCCCACCCAGGGACGAAGAGATTTTCCTCTTTGCTTTTTCTTGATAGAAAAGGATCTTTGACATTTTTACAAAAACGTTGGAATATGCCGTACTGTCTCTGTGGCGCAATTGGTTAGCGCGTTCGGCTGTTAACCGAAAGGTTGGTTGTTCAAGCCCACCCAGGGACGAGAGGTTTTGCTTTTTGCTCTTTATTTTTTTTTATAGAAAAGGATCTTTGGCATTTTTACAAAAACGTTGGAATCAGTCGCACCGTCTCTGTGGCGCAATTGGTTAGCGCGTTCGGCTGTTAACCGAAAGGTTGGTGGTTCAAGCCCACCCAGGGACGAGGAGATTTTCCTCTTTGCTTTTTCTTGATAGAAAAGGATCTTTGACATTTTTACAAAAACGTAGAAATCAGTCGTACCGTCTCTGTGGCGCAATTTGTTAGCGCGTTCGGCTGTTAACCGAAAGGTTGGTGGTTCAAACCCACCCAGGGACGAGTAGATTTTCCTCTTTGCTGTTTCTTGATAGAAAAGGATCTTTGACATTCTTGAAAAAAACGTTGGAATCTCTTGCACCGTCAGGGACCGGGAGATTTTCCTTTTTGCTTTTTCTTGATAGAAAAGGATCTGTGACATTTTTACAAAAACGTTGGAATAGGCCGTACCGTCTCTGTGGCGCAATTGGTTAGCGCGTTCGGCTGTTAACCGAAAGGTTGGTGGTTCAAGCCCACCCAGTGACGAGGAGATTTTGCTTTTTGCTTTCCTTTTTTTGATAGAAAAGGATCTTTGGCATTTTTACAAAAACGTTGGAACTAGTCGCACCGTCTCTGTGGCGCAATTGGTTAGCGCGTTCGGCTGTTAACCGAAAGGTTGGTGGTTCAAGCCAACCCAGGGACGAGGAGATTTTCCTCTTTGCTATTTCTTGATAGAAAAGGATCTTTGACATTTTTACAAAAACGTTGGAATAAGTCGTACCGTCTCTGTGGCGCAATTGGTTAGCGCGTTCGGCTGTTAACCGAAAGGTTGGTGGTTCAAGCCCACCCAGGGACGAAGAGATTTTCCTCTTTGCTTTTTCTTGATAGAAAAGGATCTTTGACATTTTTACAAAAACGTTGGAATATGCCGTACTGTCTCTGTGGCGCAATTGGTTAGCGCGTTCGGCTGTTAACCGAAAGGTTGGTGGTTCAAGCCCACCCAGGAACGAGAGGTTTTGCTTTTTGCTCTTCATTTTTTTTTATAGAAAAGGATCTTTGGCATTTTTACAAAAACGTTGGAATCAGTCGCACCGTCTCTGTGGCGCAATTGGTTAGCGCGTTCGGCTGTTAACAGAAAGGTTGGTGGTTCAAGCCCACCCAGGGACGAGGAGATTTTCCTCTTTGCTTTTTCTTGATAGAAAAGGATCTTTGGCTTTTTTTACAAAAACGTAGGAATCAGTCGTACCGTCTCTGTGGCGCAATTTGTTAGCGCGTTCGGCTGTTAACCGAAAGGTTGGTGGTTCAAGCCCACCCAGGGACGAGGAGATTTTCCTCTTTGCTTTTTCTTGATAGAAAAGGATCTTTGACATTCTTGAAAAAAATGTTGGAATAAGTCGTATACCGTCTCTGTGGCGCAATTGGTTAGAAAGTTCGGCTGTTAACCGAAAGGTTGGTGGTTCAAGCCCACACAGGGACGAGGAGATTTTCCCCCTTGCTATTTCTTGATAGAAAAGGATCTTTGACATTTTTACAAAAACGTTGGAATAAGTCGTATACCGTCTCTGTGGCGCAATTGGTTAGCGCGTTCGGCTGTTAACCGAAAGGTTGGTGGTTCAAGCCCACCCAGGGACGAGTAGATTTTCCTCTTTGCTGTTTCTTGATAGAAAAGGATCTTTGACATTCTTGAAAAAAACGTTGGAATCTCTTGCACCGTCAGGGACCGGGAGATTTTCCTTTTTGCTTTTTCTTGATAGAAAAGGATCTGTGACATTTTTACAAAAACGTTGGAATAGGCCGTACCGTCTCTGTGGCGCAATTGGTTAGCGCGTTCGGCTGTTAACCGAAAGGTTGGTGGTTCAAGCCCACCCAGGGACGAGTAGATTTTCCTCTTTGCTGTTTCTTGATAGAAAAGGATCTTTGACATTCTTGAAAAAAACGTTGGAATCTCTTGCACCGTCAGGGACCGGGAGATTTTCCTTTTTGCTTTTTCTTGATAGAAAAGGATCTGTGACATTTTTACAAAAACGTTGGAATAGGCCGTACCGTCTCTGTGGCGCAATTGGTTAGCGCGTTCGGCTGTTAACCGAAAGGTTGGTGGTTCAAGCCCACCCAGTGACGAGGAGATTTTGCTTTTTGCTTTCCTTTTTTTGATAGAAAAGGATCTTTGGCATTTTTACAAAAACGTTGGAACTAGTCGCACCGTCTCTGTGGCGCAATTGGTTAGCGCGTTCGGCTGTTAACCGAAAGGTTGGTGGTTCAAGCCAACCCAGGGACGAGGAGATTTTCCTCTTTGCTATTTCTTGATAGAAAAGGATCTTTGACATTTTTACAAAAACGTTGGAATAAGTCGTACCGTCTCTGTGGCGCAATTGGTTAGCGCGTTCGGCTGTTAACCGAAAGGTTGGTGGTTCAAGCCCACCCAGGGACGAAGAGATTTTCCACTTTGCTTTTTCTTGATAGAAAAGGATCTTTGACATTTTTACAAAAACGTTGGAATATGCCGTACTGTCTCTGTGGCGCAATTGGTTAGCGCGTTCGGCTGTTAACCGAAAGGTTGGTGGTTCAAGCCCACCCAGGAACGAGAGGTTTTGCTTTTTGCTCTTCATTTTTTTTTATAGAAAAGGATCTTTGGCATTTTTACAAAAACGTTGGAATCAGTCACACCGTCTCTGTGGCGCAATTGGTTAGCGCGTTCGGCTGTTAACAGAAAGGTTGGTGGTTCAAGCCCACCCAGGGACGAGGAGATTTTCCTCTTTGCTTTTTCTTGATAGAAAAGGATCTTTGGCTTTTTTTACAAAAACGTAGGAATCAGTCGTACCGTCTCTGTGGCGCAATTTGTTAGCGCGTTCGGCTGTTAACCGAAAGGTTGGTGGTTCAAGCCCACCCAGGGACGAGGAGGTTTTCCTCTTTGCTTTTTCTTGATAGAAAAGGATCTTTGACATTCTTGAAAAAAATGTTGGAATAAGTCGTATACCGTCTCTGTGGCGCAATTGGTTAGAAAGTTCGGCTGTTAACCGAAAGGTTGGTGGTTCAAGCCCACACAGGGACGAGGAGATTTTCCTCTTTGCTTTTTCTTGATAGAAACGGATCTTTGACATTCTTGAAAAAAACGTTGGAATCTCTTGCACCGTCAGGGACGAGGAGATTTTCCTCTTTACTTTTTCTTGATAGAAAAGGATCTTTGACATTTTTACAAAAACGTTGGAATAAGTCGTATACCGTCTCTGTGGCGCAATTGGTTAGCGCGTTCGGCTGTTAACCGAAAGGTTGGTGGTTCAAGCCCACCCAGGGACGAGTAGATTTTCCTCTTTGCTGTTTCTTGATAGAAAAGGATCTTTGACATTCTTGAAAAAAACGTTGGAATCTCTTGCACCGTCAGGGACCGGGAGATTTTCCTTTTTGCTTTTTCTTGATAGAAAAGGATCTGTGACATTTTTACAAAAACGTTGGAATAGGCCGTACCGTCTCTGTGGCGCAATTGGTTAGCGCGTTCGGCTGTTAACCGAAAGGTTGGTGGTTCAAGCCCACCCAGTGACGAGGAGATTTTGCTTTTTGCTTTCCTTTTTTTGATAGAAAAGGATCTTTGGCATTTTTACAAAAACGTTGGAACTAGTCGCACCGTCTCTGTGGCGCAATTGGTTAGCGCGTTCGGCTGTTAACCGAAAGGTTGGTGGTTCAAGCCAACCCAGGGACGAGGAGATTTTCCTCTTTGCTATTTCTTGATAGAAAAGGATCTTTGACATTTTTACAAAAACGTTGGAATAAGTCGTACCGTCTCTGTGGCGCAATTGGTTAGCGCGTTCGGCTGTTAACCGAAAGGTTGGTGGTTCAAGCCCACCCAGGGACGAAGAGATTTTCCTCTTTGCTTTTTCTTGATAGAAAAGGATCTTTGACATTTTTACAAAAACGTTGGAATATGCCGTACTGTCTCTGTGGCGCAATTGGTTAGCGCGTTCGGCTGTTAACCGAAAGGATGGTGGTTCAAGCCCACCCAGGAACGAGAGGTTTTGCTTTTTGCTCTTCATTTTTTTTTATAGAAAAGGATCTTTGGCATTTTTACAAAAACGTTGGAATCAGTCGCACCGTCTCTGTGGCGCAATTGGTTAGCGCGTTCGGCTGTTAACAGAAAGGTTGGTGGTTCAAGCCCACCCAGGGACGAGGAGATTTTCCTCTTTGCTTTTTCTTGATAGAAAAGGATCTTTGGCTTTTTTTACAAAAACGTAGGAATCAGTCGTACCGTCTCTGTGGCGCAATTTGTTAGCGCGTTCGGCTGTTAACCGAAAGGTTGGTGGTTCAAGCCCACCCAGGGACGAGGAGGTTTTCCTCTTTGCTTTTTCTTGATAGAAAAGGATCTTTGACATTCTTGAAAAAAATGTTGGAATAAGTCGTATACCGTCTCTGTGGCGCAATTGGTTAGAAAGTTCGGCTGTTAACCGAAAGGTTGGTGGTTCAAGCCCACACAGGGACGAGGAGATTTTCCTCTTTGCTTTTTCTTGATAGAAACGGATCTTTGACATTCTTGAAAAAAACGTTGGAATCTCTTGCACCGTCAGGGACGAGGAGATTTTCCTCTTTACTTTTTCTTGATAGAAAAGGATCTTTGACATTTTTACAAAAACGTTGGAATAAGTCGTACCGTCTCTGTGGCGCAATTGGTTAGCGCGTTCGGCTGTTAACCGAAAGGTTGGTGGTTCAAGCCTACCCAGGGACGAAGAGATTTTCCTCTTTGCTTTTTCTTGATAGAAAAGGATCTTTGACATTTTTACAAAAACGTTGGAATATGCCGTACTGTCTCTGTGGCGCAATTGGTTAGCGCGTTCGGCTGTTAACCGAAAGGTTGGTGGTTCAAGCCCACCCAGGAACGAGAGGTTTTGCTTTTTGCTCTTTATTTTTTTTTATAGAAAAGGATCTTTGGCATTTTTACAAAAACGTTGGAATCAGTCGCACCGTCTCTGTGGCGCAATTGGTTAGCGCGTTCGGCTGTTAACAGAAAGGTTGGTGGTTCAAGCCCACCCAGGGACGAGGAAATTTTCCTCTTTGCTTTTTCTTGATAGAAAAGGATCTTTGACATTTTTACAAAAACGTAGGAATCAGTCGTACCGTCTCTGTGGCGCAATTTGTTAGCGCGTTCGGCTGTTAACCGAAAGGTTGGTGGTTCAAGCCCACCCAGGGACGAGGAGATTTTCCTTTTTGCTTTTTCTTGATAGAAAAGGATCTTTGACATTTTTACAAAAACGTTGGAATATGCCGTACTGTCTCTGTGGCGCAATTGGTTAGCGCGTTCGGCTGTTAACCGAAAGGTTGGTTGTTCAAGCCCACCCAGGGACGAGAGGTTTTGCTTTTTGCTCTTTATTTTTTTTTATAGAAAAGGATCTTTGGCATTTTTACAAAAACGTTGGAATCAGTCGCACCGTCTCTGTGGCGCAATTGGTTAGCGCGTTCGGCTGTTAACCGAAAGGTTGGTGGTTCAAGCCCACCCAGGGACGAGGAGATTTTCCTCTTTGCTTTTTCTTGATAGAAAAGGATCTTTGACATTCTTGAAAAAAACGTTGGAATCTCTTGCACCGTCAGGGACCGGGAGATTTTCCTTTTTGCTTTTTCTTGATAGAAAAGGATCTGTGACATTTTTACAAAAACGTTGGAATAGGCCGTACCGTCTCTGTGGCGCAATTGGTTAGCGCGTTCGGCTGTTAACCGAAAGGTTGGTGGTTCAAGCCCACCCAGTGACGAGGAGATTTTGCTTTTTGCTTTCCTTTTTTTGATAGAAAAGGATCTTTGGCATTTTTACAAAAACGTTGGAACTAGTCGCACCGTCTCTGTGGCGCAATTGGTTAGCGCGTTCGGCTGTTAACCGAAAGGTTGGTGGTTCAAGCCAACCCAGGGACGAGGAGATTTTCCTCTTTGCTATTTCTTGATAGAAAAGGATCTTTGACATTTTTACAAAAACGTTGGAATAAGTCGTACCGTCTCTGTGGCGCAATTGGTTAGCGCGTTCGGCTGTTAACCGAAAGGTTGGTGGTTCAAGCCCACCTAGGGACGAAGAGATTTTCCTCTTTGCTTTTTCTTGATAGAAAAGGATCTTTGACATTTTTACAAAAACGTTGGAATATGCCGTACTGTCTCTGTGGCGCAATTGGTTAGCGCGTTCGGCTGTTAACCGAAAGGTTGGTGGTTCAAGCCCACCCAGGAACGAGAGGTTTTGCTTTTTGCTCTTCATTTTTTTTTATAGAAAAGGATCTTTGGCATTTTTACAAAAACGTTGGAATCAGTCGCACCGTCTCTGTGGCGCAATTGGTTAGCGCGTTCGGCTGTTAACAGAACGGTTGGTGGTTCAAGCCCACCCAGGGACGAGGAGATTTTCCTCTTTGCTTTTTCTTGATAGAAAAGGATCTTTGGCTTTTTTTACAAAAACGTAGGAATCAGTCGTACCGTCTCTGTGGCGCAATTTGTTAGCGCGTTCGGCTGTTAACCGAAAGGTTGGTGGTTCAAGCCCACCCAGGGACGAGGAGATTTTCCTCTTTGCTTTTTCTTGATAGAAAAGGATCTTTGACATTCTTGAAAAAAATGTTGGAATAAGTCGTATACCGTCTCTGTGGCGCAATTGGTTAGAAAGTTCGGCTGTTAACCGAAAGGTTGGTGGTTCAAGCCCACACAGGGACGAGGAGATTTTCCCCCTTGCTATTTCTTGATAGAAAAGGATCTTTGACATTTTTACAAAAACGTTGGAATAAGTCGTATACCGTCTCTGTGGCGCAATTGGTTAGCGCGTTCGGCTGTTAACCGAAAGGTTGGTGGTTCAAGCCCACCCAGGGACGAGGAGATTTTCCTCTTTGCTTTTTCTTGATAGAAACGGATCTTTGACATTCTTGAAAAAAACGTTGGAATCTCTTGCACCGTCAGGGACGAGGAGATTTTCCTCTTTACTTTTTCTTGATAGAAAAGGATCTTTGACATTTTTACAAAAACGTTGGAATAAGTCGTACCGTCTCTGTGGCGCAATTGGTTAGCGCGTTCGGCTGTTAACAGAAAGGTTGGTGGTTCAAGCCCACCCAGGGACGAAGAGATTTTCCTCTTTGCTTTTTCTTGATAGAAAAGGATCTTTGACATTTTTACAAAAACGTTGGAATATGCCGTACTGTCTCTGTGGCGCAATTGGTTAGCGCGTTCGGCTGTTAACCGAAAGGTTGGTGGTTCAAGCCCACCCAGGAACGAGAGGTTTTGCTTTTTGCTCTTTATTTTTTTTTATAGAAAAGGATCTTTGGCATTTTTACAAAAACGTTGGAATCAGTCGCACCGTCTCTGTGGCGCAATTGGTTAGCGCGTTCGGCTGTTAACAGAAAGGTTGGTGGTTCAAGCCCACCCAGGGACGAGGAAATTTTCCTCTTTGCTTTTTCTTGATAGAAAAGGATCTTTGACATTTTTACAAAAACGTAGGAATCAGTCGTACCGTCTCTGTGGCGCAATTTGTTAGCGCGTTCGGCTGTTAACCGAAAGGTTGGTGGTTCAAGCCCACCCAGGGACGAGGAGATTTTCCTCTTTGCTTTTTCTTGATAGAAAAGGATCTTTGACATTCTTGAAAAAAATGTTGGAATAAGTCGTATACCGTCTCTGTGGCGCAATTGGTTAGAAAGTTCGGCTGTTAACCGAAAGGTTGGTGGTTCAAGCCCACCCAGGGACGAGGAGATTTTCCCCCTTGCTATTTTTTGATAGAAAAGGATCTGTGACATTTTTACAAAAACGTTGGAATAAGTCGTATACCGTCTCTGTGGCGCAATTGGTTAGCGCGTTCGGCTGTTAACCGAAAGGTTGGTGGTTCAAGCCCACCCAGGAACGAGATATTTTGCTTTTTGCTCTTTGTTTTTTATAGAAAAGGATCTTTGGCATTTTTACAAAAACGTTGGAATCAGTCGCACCGTCTCTGTGGCGCAATTGGTTAGCGCGTTCGGCTGTTAACCGAAAGGTTGGTGGTTCAAGCCCACCCAGGGACGAGGAGATTTTCCTCTTTGCTTTTTCTTGATAGAAAAGGATCTTTGACATTTTTACAAAAACGTTGGAATAAGTCGTACCGTCTCTGTGGCGCAATTGGTTAGCGCGTTCGGCTGTTAACCGAAAGGTTGGTGGTTCAAGCCCACCCAGGGACGAAGAGATTTTCCTCTTTGCTTTTTCTTGATAGAAAAGGATCTTTGACATTTTTACAAAAACGTTGGAATATGCCGTACTGTCTCTGTGGCGCAATTGGTTAGCGCGTTCGGCTGTTAACCGAAAGGTTGGTTGTTCAAGCCCACCCAGGGACAAGAGGTTTTGCTTTTTGCTCTTTATTTTTTTTTATAGAAAAGGATCTTTGGCATTTTTACAAAAACGTTGGAATCAGTCGCACCGTCTCTGTGGCGCAATTGGTTAGCGCGTTCGGCTGTTAACAGAAAGGTTGGTGGTTCAAGCCCACCCAGGGACGAGGAGATTTTCCTCTTTGCTTTTTCTTGATAGAAAAGGATCTTTGACATTTTTACAAAAACGTAGGAATCAGTCGTACCGTCTCTGTGGCGCAATTTGTTAGCGCGTTCGGCTGTTAACCGAAAGGTTGGTGGTTCAAGCCCACCCAGGGACGAGGAGATCTTCCTCTCTGCTTTTTCTTGATAGAAAAGGATCTTTGACATTCTTGAAAAAGATGTTGGAATAAGTCGTATACCGTCTCTGTGGCGCAATTGGTTAGAGAGTTCGGCTGTTAACCGAAAGGTTGGTGGTTCAAGCCCACCCAGGGACGAGGAGATTTTCCCCCTTGCTATTTCTTGATAGAAAAGGATCTTTGACATTTTTACAAAAACGTTGGAATAAGTCGTATACCGTCTCTGTGGCGCAATTGGTTAGCGCGTTCGGCTGTTAACCGAAAGGTTGGTTGTTCAAGCCCACCCAGGGACGAGGAGATTTTCCTCTTTGCTTTTTCTTGATAGAAACGGATCTTTGACATTCTTGAAAAAAACGTTGGAATCTCTTGCACTGTCAGGGACGAGGAGATTTTCCTCTTTGCTTTTTCTTGATAGAAAAGGATCTTTGACATTTTTACCGTCTCTGTGGCGCAATTGGTTAGCGCGTTCGGCTGTTAACCGAAAGGTTGGTGGTTCAAGCCCACCCAGGGACGAGGAGATTTTCCGCTTTGCTTTTTTTTTGATAGAAAAGGATCTTTGGCATTTTTACAAAAACGTTTGACTTTTTCGTACGGTCTCTGTGCCGCAATTGGTTAGCGCGTTCGGCTGTTAACCGAAAGGTTGGTGGTTCAAGCCCACCCAGGGACGAGGAGATTTTCCTCCTTGTTTTTTCTTGATAGAAAAGGACCTTTGACATTCTTACAAAAAATTTGGAATCCATTTCACCGTCTCTGTGGCGCAATTGGTTAGCGCGTTCGGCTGTTAACCGAAAGGTTGGTGGTTCAAGCCCACCCAGGGACGAGGAGATTTTCCTCTTAGCTATTTCTTGATAGAAAAGGATCTTTGACATTTTTACAAAAACGTTGGAATAAGTCGTACCGTCTCTGTGGCGCAATTGGTTAGCGCGTTCGGCTGTTAACCGAAAGGTTGGTGGTTCAAGCCCACCCAGGGACGAGGAGAATTTCTTCTTTGCTTTTTCTTGATAGAAAAGGACCTTTGACATTCTTACAAAAAATTTGGAATCCATTTCACCGTCTCTGTGGCGCAATTGGTTAGCGCGTTCGGCTGTTAACCGAAAGGTTGGTGGTTCAAGCCCACCCAGGGACGAGGAGATTTTCCTCTTAGCTATTTCTTGATAGAAAAGGATCTTTGACATTTTTACAAAAACGTTGGAATAAGTCGTACCGTCTCTGTGGCGCAATTGGTTAGCGCGTTCGGCTGTTAACCGAAAGGTTGGTGGTTCAAGCCCACCCAGGGACGAGGAGAATTTCTTCTTTGCTTTTTCTTGATAGAAAAGGATCTTTGGCATTTTTACAAAAACGTTTGACTTTTTCGTATCGTCTCTGTGGCGCAATTGGTTAGCGCGTTCGGCTGTTAACCGAAAGGTTGGTGGTTCAAGCCCACCCAGGGACGAGGAGATTTTCCTCCTTGCTTTTTCTTGATAGAAAAGGACCTTTGACATTCTTACAAAAATTTTGGAATCCATTTCACCGTCTCTGTGGCGCAATTGGTTAGCGCGTTCGGCTGTTAACCGAAAGGTTGGTGGTTCAAGCCCACCCAGGGACGAGGAGATTTTCCTCTTAGCTATTTCTTGATAGAAAAGGATCTTTGACATTTTTACAAAAACGTTGGAATAAGTCGTACCGTCTCTGTGGCGCAATTGGTTAGCGCGTTCGGCTGTTAACCGAAAGGTTGGTGGTTCAAGCCCACCCAGGGACGAGGAGAATTTCTTCTTTGCTTTTTCTTGATAGAAAAGGATCTTTGACATTTTTACAAAAACGTAGGAATCAGTCGTACCGTCTCTGTGCCGCAATTTGTTAGCGCGTTCGGCTGTTAACCGAAAGGTTGGTGGTTCAAGCCCACCCAGGGACGAGGAGATTTTCCTCTTTGCTTTTTCTTGATAGAAAAGGATCTTTGACATTCTTGAAAAAAATGTTGGAATAAGTCGTATACCGTCTCTGTGGCGCAATTGGTTAGAAAGTTCGGCTGTTAACCGAAAGGTTGGTGGTTCAAGCCCACCCAGGGACGAGGAGATTTTCCCCCTTGCTATTTTTTGATAGAAAAGGATCTGTGACATTTTTACAAAAACGTTGGAATAAGTCGTATACCGTCTCTGTGGCGCAATTGGTTAGCGCGTTCGGCTGTTAACCGAAAGGTTGGTGGTTCAAGCCCACCCAGGAACGAGATATTTTGCTTTTTGCTCTTTGTTTTTTATAGAAAAGGATCTTTGGCATTTTTACAAAAACGTTGGAATCAGTCGCACCGTCTCTGTGGCGCAATTGGTTAGCGCGTTCGGCTGTTAACCGAAAGGTTGGTGGTTCAAGCCCACCCAGGGACGAGGAGATTTTCCTCTTTGCTTTTTCTTGATAGAAAAGGATCTTTGACATTTTTACAAAAACGTTGGAATAAGTCGTACCGTCTCTGTGGCGCAATTGGTTAGCGCGTTCGGCTGTTAACCGAAAGGTTGGTGGTTCAAGCCCACCCAGGGACGAAGAGATTTTCCTCTTTGCTTTTTCTTGATAGAAAAGGATCTTTGACATTTTTACAAAAACGTTGGAATATGCCGTACTGTCTCTGTGGCGCAATTGGTTAGCGCGTTCGGCTGTTAACCGAAAGGTTGGTTGTTCAAGCCCACCCAGGGACGAGAGGTTTTGCTTTTTGCTCTTTATTTTTTTTTATAGAAAAGGATCTTTGGCATTTTTACAAAAACGTTGGAATCAGTCGCACCGTCTCTGTGGCGCAATTGGTTAGCGCGTTCGGCTGTTAACAGAAAGGTTGGTGGTTCAAGCCCACCCAGGGACGAGGAGATTTTCCTCTTTGCTTTTTCTTGATAGAAAAGGATCTTTGACATTTTTACAAAAACGTAGGAATCAGTCGTACCGTCTCTGTGGCGCAATTTGTTAGCGCGTTCGGCTGTTAACCGAAAGGTTGGTGGTTCAAGCCCACCCAGGGACGAGGAGATCTTCCTCTCTGCTTTTTCTTGATAGAAAAGGATCTTTGACATTCTTGAAAAAGATGTTGGAATAAGTCGTATACCGTCTCTGTGGCGCAATTGGTTAGAGAGTTCGGCTGTTAACCGAAAGGTTGGTGGTTCAAGCCCACCCAGGGACGAGGAGATTTTCCCCCTTGCTATTTCTTGATAGAAAAGGATCTTTGACATTTTTACAAAAACGTTGGAATAAGTCGTATACCGTCTCTGTGGCGCAATTGGTTAGCGCGTTCGGCTGTTAACCGAAAGGTTGGTTGTTCAAGCCCACCCAGGGACGAGGAGATTTTCCTCTTTGCTTTTTCTTGATAGAAACGGATCTTTGACATTCTTGAAAAAAACGTTGGAATCTCTTGCACTGTCAGGGACGAGGAGATTTTCCTCTTTGCTTTTTCTTGATAGAAAAGGATCTTTGACATTTTTACCGTCTCTGTGGCGCAATTGGTTAGCGCGTTCGGCTGTTAACCGAAAGGTTGGTGGTTCAAGCCCACCCAGGGACGAGGAGATTTTCCGCTTTGCTTTTTTTTTGATAGAAAAGGATCTTTGGCATTTTTACAAAAACGTTTGACTTTTTCGTACGGTCTCTGTGCCGCAATTGGTTAGCGCGTTCGGCTGTTAACCGAAAGGTTGGTGGTTCAAGCCCACCCAGGGACGAGGAGATTTTCCTCCTTGTTTTTTCTTGATAGAAAAGGACCTTTGACATTCTTACAAAAAATTTGGAATCCATTTCACCGTCTCTGTGGCGCAATTGGTTAGCGCGTTCGGCTGTTAACCGAAAGGTTGGTGGTTCAAGCCCACCCAGGGACGAGGATATTTTCCTCTTAGCTATTTCTTGATAGAAAAGGATCTTTGACATTTTTACAAAAACGTTGGAATAAGTCGTACCGTCTCTGTGGCGCAATTGGTTAGCGCGTTCGGCTGTTAACCGAAAGGTTGGTGGTTCAAGCCCACCCAGGGACGAGGAGAATTTCTTCTTTGCTTTTTCTTGATAGAAAAGGACCTTTGACATTCTTACAAAAAATTTGGAATCCATTTCACCGTCTCTGTGGCGCAATTGGTTAGCGCGTTCGGCTGTTAACCGAAAGGTTGGTGGTTCAAGCCCACCCAGGGACGAGGAGATTTTCCTCTTAGCTATTTCTTGATAGAAAAGGATCTTTGACATTTTTACAAAAACGTTGGAATAAGTCGTACCGTCTCTGTGGCGCAATTGGTTAGCGCGTTCGGCTGTTAACCGAAAGGTTGGTGGTTCAAGCCCACCCAGGGACGAGGAGAATTTCTTCTTTGCTTTTTCTTGATAGAAAAGGATCTTTGGCATTTTTACAAAAACGTTTGACTTTTTCGTATCGTCTCTGTGGCGCAATTGGTTAGCGCGTTCGGCTGTTAACCGAAAGGTTGGTGGTTCAAGCCCACCCAGGGACGAGGAGATTTTCCTCCTTGCTTTTTCTTGATAGAAAAGGACCTTTGACATTCTTACAAAAATTTTGGAATCCATTTCACCGTCTCTGTGGCGCAATTGGTTAGCGCGTTCGGCTGTTAACCGAAAGGTTGGTGGTTCAAGCCCACCCAGGGACGAGGAGATTTTCCTCTTAGCTATTTCTTGATAGAAAAGGATCTTTGACATTTTTACAAAAACGTTGGAATAAGTCGTACCGTCTCTGTGGCGCAATTGGTTAGCGCGTTCGGCTGTTAACCGAAAGGTTGGTGGTTCAAGCCCACCCAGGGACGAGGAGAATTTCTTCTTTGCTTTTTCTTGATAGAAAAGGATCTTTGGCATTTTTACAAAAACGTTTGACTTTTTCGTATCGTCTCTGTGGCGCAATTGGTTAGCGCGTTCGGCTGTTAACCGAAAGGTTGGTGGTTCAAGCCCACCCAGGGACGAGGAAATTTTCCTCCTTGCTTTTTCTTGATAGAAAAGGACCTTTGACATTCTTACAAAAACGTTGGAATCTATTTCACCGTCTCTGTGGCGCAATTGGTTAGCGCGTTCGGCTGTTAACCGAAAGGTTGGTGGTTCAAGCCCACCCAGGGACGAGAAATTTTGCTTTTTGCTCTTTATTTTTTTGTATAGAAAAGGATCTTTGGCATTTTTACAAAAACGTTGGAATCAGTCGCACCGTCTCTGTGGCGCAATTGGTTAGCGCGTTCGGCTGTTAACCGAAAGGTTGGTGGTTCAAGCCAACCCAGGGACGAGGAGATTTTCCTCTTTGCTATTTCTTGATAGAAAAGGATCTTTGACATTTTTACAAAAACGTTGGAATATGCCGTACTGTCTCTGTGGCGCAATTGGTTAGCGCGTTCGGCTGTTAACCGAAAGGTTGGTGGTTCAAGCCCACCCAGGAACGAGAGGTTTTGCTTTTTGCTCTTCATTTTTTTTTATAGAAAAGGATCTTTGGCATTTTTACAAAAACGTTGGAATCAGTCGCACCGTCTCTGTGGCGCAATTGGTTAGCGCGTTCGGCTGTTAACAGAAAGGTTGGTGGTTCAAGCCCACCCAGGGACGAGGAGATTTTCCTCTTTGCTTTTTCTTGATAGAAAAGGATCTTTGGCTTTTTTTACAAAAACGTTGGAATATGCCGTACTGTCTCTGTGGCGCAATTGGTTAGCGCGTTCGGCTGTTAACCGAAAGGTTGGTGGTTCAAGCCCACCCAGGAACGAGAGGTTTTGCTTTTTGCTCTTCATTTTTTTTTATAGAAAAGGATCTTTGGCATTTTTACAAAAACGTTGGAATCAGTCGCACCGTCTCTGTGGCGCAATTGGTTAGCGCGTTCGGCTGTTAACAGAAAGGTTGGTGGTTCAAGCCCACCCAGGGACGAGGAGATTTTCCTCTTTGCTTTTTCTTGATAGAAAAGGATCTTTGGCTTTTTTTACAAAAACGTAGGAATCAGTCGTACCGTCTCTGTGGCGCAATTTGTTAGCGCGTTCGGCTGTTAACCGAAAGGTTGGTGGTTCAAGTCCACCCAGGGACGAGGAGATTTTCCTCTTTGCTTTTTCTTGATAGAAAAGGATCTTTGACATTCTTGAAAAAAATGTTGGAATAAGTCGTATACCGTCTCTGTGGCGCAATTGGTTAGAAAGTTCGGCTGTTAACCGAAAGGTTGGTGGTTCAAGCCCACACAGGGACGAGGAGATTTTCCCCCTTGCTATTTCTTGATAGAAAAGGATCTTTGACATTTTTACAAAAACGTTGGAATAAGTCGTATACCGTCTCTGTGGCGCAATTGGTTAGCGCGTTCGGCTGTTAACCGAAAGGTTGGTGGTTCAAGCCCACCCAGGAACGAGATATTTTGCTTTTTGCTCTTTGTTTTTTATAGAAAAGGATCTTTGGCATTTTTACAAAAACGTTGGAATCAGTCGCACCGTCTCTGTGGCGCAATTGGTTAGCGCGTTCGGCTGTTAACCGAAAGGTTGGTGGTTCAAGCCCACCCAGGGACGAGGAGATTTTCCTCTTTGCTTTTTCTTGATAGAAAAGGATCTTTGACATTTTTACAAAAACGTTGGAATAAGTCGTACCGTCTCTGTGGCGCAATTGGTTAGCGCGTTCGGCTGTTAACCGAAAGGTTGGTGGTTCAAGCCCACCCAGGGACTAAGAGATTTTCCTCTTTGCTTTTTCTTGATAGAAAAGGATCTTTGACATTTTTACAAAAACGTTGGAATATGCCGTACTGTCTCTGTGGCGCAATTGGTTAGCGCGTTCGGCTGTTAACCGAAAGGTTGGTGGTTCAAGCCAACCCAGGGACGAGGAGATTTTCCTCTTTGCTATTTCTTGATAGAAAAGGATCTTTGACATTTTTACAAAAACGTTGGAATAAGTCGTACCGTCTCTGTGGCGCAATTGGTTAGCGCGTTCGGCTGTTAACCGAAAGGTTGGTGGTTCAAGCCCACCCAGGGACGAAGAGATTTTCCTCTTTGCTTTTTCTTGATAGAAAAGGATCTTTGACATTTTTACAAAAACGTTGGAATATGCCGTACTGTCTCTGTGGCGCAATTGGTTAGCGCGTTCGGCTGTTAACCGAAAGGTTGGTGGTTCAAGCCCACCCAGGAACGAGAGGTTTTGCTTTTTGCTCTTCATTTTTTTTTATAGAAAAGGATCTTTGGCATTTTTACAAAAACGTTGGAATCAGTCGCACCGTCTCTGTGGCGCAATTGGTTAGCGCGTTCGGCTGTTAACCGAAAGGTTGGTGGTTCAAGCCCACCCAGGGACTAAGAGATTTTCCTCTTTGCTTTTTCTTGATAGAAAAGGATCTTTGACATTTTTACAAAAACGTTGGAATATGCCGTACTGTCTCTGTGGCGCAATTGGTTAGCGCGTTCGGCTATTAACCGAAAGGTTGGTGGTTCAAGCCAACCCAGGGACGAGGAGATTTTCCTCTTTGCTATTTCTTGATAGAAAAGGATCTTTGACATTTTTACAAAAACGTTGGAATAAGTCGTACCGTCTCTGTGGCGCAATTGGTTAGCGCGTTCGGCTGTTAACCGAAAGGTTGGTGGTTCAAGCCCACCCAGGGACGAGGAGATTTTCCTCTTTGCTTTTTCTTGATAGAAAAGGATCTTTGGCTTTTTTTACAAAAACGTAGGAATCAGTCGTACCGTCTCTGTGGCGCAATTTGTTAGCGCGTTCGGCTGTTAACCGAAAGGTTGGTGGTTCAAGCCCACCCAGGGACGAGGAGGTTTTCCTCTTTGCTTTTTCTTGATAGAAAAGGATCTTTGACATTCTTGAAAAAAATGTTGGAATAAGTCGTATACCGTCTCTGTGGCGCAATTGGTTAGAAAGTTCGGCTGTTAACCGAAAGGTTGGTGGTTCAAGCCCACACAGGGACGAGGAGATTTTCCTCTTTGCTTTTTCTTGATAGAAACGGATCTTTGACATTCTTGAAAAAAACGTTGGAATCTCTTGCACCGTCAGGGACGAGGAGATTTTCCTCTTTGCTATTTCTTGATAGAAAAGGATCTTTGACATTTTTACAAAAACGTTGGAATATGCCGTACTGTCTCTGTGGCGCAATTGGTTAGCGCGTTCGGCTGTTAACCGAAAGGTTGGTGGTTCAAGCCCACCCAGGAACGAGAGGTTTTGCTTTTTGCTCTTTATTTTTTTTTATAGAAAAGGATCTTTGGCATTTTTACAAAAACGTTGGAATCAGTCGCACCGTCTCTGTGGCGCAATTGGTTAGCGCGTTCGGCTGTTAACAGAAAGGTTGGTGGTTCAAGCCCACCCAGGGACGAGGAAATTTTCCTCTTTGCTTTTTCTTGATAGAAAAGGATCTTTGACATTTTTACAAAAACGTAGGAATCAGTCCTACCGTCTCTGTGGCGCAATTTGTTAGCGCGTTCGGCTGTTAACCGAAAGGTTGGTGGTTCAAGCCCACCCAGGGACGAGGAGATTTTCCTCTTTGCTTTTTCTTGATAGAAAAGGATCTTTGACATTCTTGAAAAAAATGTTGGAATAAGTCGTATACCGTCTCTGTGGCGCAATTGGTTAGAAAGTTCGGCTGTTAACCGAAAGGTTGGTGGTTCAAGCCCACCCAGGGACGAGGAGATTTTCCCCCTTGCTATTTTTTGATAGAAAAGGATCTGTGACATTTTTACAAAAACGTTGGAATAAGTCGTATACCGTCTCTGTGGCGCAATTGGTTAGCGCGTTCGGCTGTTAACCGAAAGGTTGGTGGTTCAAGCCCACCCAGGAACGAGATATTTTGCTTTTTGCTCTTTGTTTTTTATAGAAAAGGATCTTTGGCATTTTTACAAAAACGTTGGAATCAGTCGCACCGTCTCTGTGGCGCAATTGGTTAGCGCGTTCGGCTGTTAACCGAAAGGTTGGTGGTTCAAGCCCACCCAGGGACGAGGAGATTTTCCTCTTTGCTTTTTCTTGATAGAAAAGGATCTTTGACATTTTTACAAAAACGTTGGTATATGCCGTACTGTCTCTGTGGCGCAATTGGTTAGCGCGTTCGGCTGTTAACCGAAAGGTTGGTGGTTCAAGCCCACCCAGGGACTAAGAGATTTTCCTCTTTGCTTTTTCTTGATAGAAAAGGATCTTTGACATTTTTACAAAAACGTTGGAATATGCCGTACTGTCTCTGTGGCGCAATTGGTTAGCGCGTTCGGCTGTTAACCGAAAGGTTGGTGGTTCAAGCCAACCCAGGGACGAGGAGATTTTCCTCTTTGCTATTTCTTGATAGAAAAGGATCTTTGACATTTTTACAAAAACGTTGGAATAAGTCGTACCGTCTCTGTGGCGCAATTGGTTAGCGCGTTCGGCTGTTAACCGAAAGGTTGGTGGTTCAAGCCCACCCAGGGACGAAGAGATTTTCCTCTTTGCTTTTTCTTGATAGAAAAGGATCTTTGACATTTTTACAAAAACGTTGGAATATGCCGTACTGTCTCTGTGGCGCAATTGGTTAGCGCGTTCGGCTGTTAACCGAAAGGTTGGTGGTTCAAGCCCACCCAGGAACGAGAGGTTTTGCTTTTTGCTCTTCATTTTTTTTTATAGAAAAGGATCTTTGGCATTTTTACAAAAACGTTGGAATCAGTCGCACCGTCTCTGTGGCGCAATTGGTTAGCGCGTTCGGCTGTTAACCGAAAGGTTGGTGGTTCAAGCCCACCCAGGGACTAAGAGATTTTCCTCTTTGCTTTTTCTTGATAGAAAAGGATCTTTGACATTTTTACAAAAACGTTGGAATATGCCGTACTGTCTCTGTGGCGCAATTGGTTAGCGCGTTCGGCTATTAACCGAAAGGTTGGTGGTTCAAGCCAACCCAGGGACGAGGAGATTTTCCTCTTTGCTATTTCTTGATAGAAAAGGATCTTTGACATTTTTACAAAAACGTTGGAATAAGTCGTACCGTCTCTGTGGCGCAATTGGTTAGCGCGTTCGGCTGTTAACCGAAAGGTTGGTGGTTCAAGCCCACCCAGGGACGAGGAGATTTTCCTCTTTGCTTTTTCTTGATAGAAAAGGATCTTTGGCTTTTTTTACAAAAACGTAGGAATCAGTCGTACCGTCTCTGTGGCGCAATTTGTTAGCGCGTTCGGCTGTTAACCGAAAGGTTGGTGGTTCAAGCCCACCCAGGGACGAGGAGGTTTTCCTCTTTGCTTTTTCTTGATAGAAAAGGATCTTTGACATTCTTGAAAAAAATGTTGGAATAAGTCGTATACCGTCTCTGTGGCGCAATTGGTTAGAAAGTTCGGCTGTTAACCGAAAGGTTGGTGGTTCAAGCCCACACAGGGACGAGGAGATTTTCCTCTTTGCTTTTTCTTGATAGAAACGGATCTTTGACATTCTTGAAAAAAACGTTGGAATCTCTTGCACCGTCAGGGACGAGGAGATTTTCCTCTTTGCTATTTCTTGATAGAAAAGGATCTTTGACATTTTTACAAAAACGTTGGAATATGCCGTACTGTCTCTGTGGCGCAATTGGTTAGCGCGTTCGGCTGTTAACCGAAAGGTTGGTGGTTCAAGCCCACCCAGGAACGAGAGGTTTTGCTTTTTGCTCTTTATTTTTTTTTATAGAAAAGGATCTTTGGCATTTTTACAAAAACGTTGGAATCAGTCGCACCGTCTCTGTGGCGCAATTGGTTAGCGCGTTCGGCTGTTAACAGAAAGGTTGGTGGTTCAAGCCCACCCAGGGACGAGGAAATTTTCCTCTTTGCTTTTTCTTGATAGAAAAGGATCTTTGACATTTTTACAAAAACGTAGGAATCAGTCGTACCGTCTCTGTGGCGCAATTTGTTAGCGCGTTCGGCTGTTAACCGAAAGGTTGGTGGTTCAAGCCCACCCAGGGACGAGGAGATTTTCCTCTTTGCTTTTTCTTGATAGAAAAGGATCTTTGACATTCTTGAAAAAAATGTTGGAATAAGTCGTATACCGTCTCTGTGGCGCAATTGGTTAGAAAGTTCGGCTGTTAACCGAAAGGTTGGTGGTTCAAGCCCACCCAGGGACGAGGAGATTTTCCCCCTTGCTATTTTTTGATAGAAAAGGATCTGTGACATTTTTACAAAAACGTTGGAATAAGTCGTATACCGTCTCTGTGGCGCAATTGGTTAGCGCGTTCGGCTGTTAACCGAAAGGTTGGTGGTTCAAGCCCACCCAGGAACGAGATATTTTGCTTTTTGCTCTTTGTTTTTTATAGAAAAGGATCTTTGGCATTTTTACAAAAACGTTGGAATCAGTCGCACCGTCTCTGTGGCGCAATTGGTTAGCGCGTTCGGCTGTTAACCGAAAGGTTGGTGGTTCAAGCCCACCCAGGGACGAGGAGATTTTCCTCTTTGCTTTTTCTTGATAGAAAAGGATCTTTGACATTTTTACAAAAACGTTGGTATATGCCGTACTGTCTCTGTGGCGCAATTGGTTAGCGCGTTCGGCTGTTAACCGAAAGGTTGGTTGTTCAAGCCCACCCAGGGACGAGAGGTTTTGCTTTTTGCTCTTTATTTTTTTTTATAGAAAAGGATCTTTGGCATTTTTACAAAAACGTTGGAATCAGTCGCACCGTCTCTGTGGCGCAATTGGTTAGCGCGTTCGGCTGTTAACCGAAAGGTTGGTGGTTCAAGCCCACCCAGGGACGAGGAGATTTTCCTCTTTGCTTTTTCTTGATAGAAAAGGATCTTTGACATTTTTACAAAAACGTAGAAATCAGTCGTACCGTCTCTGTGGCGCAATTTGTTAGCGCGTTCGGCTGTTAACCGAAAGGTTGGTGGTTCAAACCCACCCAGGGACGAGTAGATTTTCCTCTTTGCTGTTTCTTGATAGAAAAGGATCTTTGACATTCTTGAAAAAAACGTTGGAATCTCTTGCACCGTCAGGGACCGGGAGATTTTCCTTTTTGCTTTTTCTTGATAGAAAAGGATCTGTGACATTTTTACAAAAACGTTGGAATAGGCCGTACCGTCTCTGTGGCGCAATTGGTTAGCGCGTTCGGCTGTTAACCGAAAGGTTGGTGGTTCAAGCCCACCCAGTGACGAGGAGATTTTGCTTTTTGCTTTCCTTTTTTTGATAGAAAAGGATCTTTGGCATTTTTACAAAAACGTTGGAACTAGTCGCACCGTCTCTGTGGCGCAATTGGTTAGCGCGTTCGGCTGTTAACCGAAAGGTTGGTGGTTCAAGCCAACCCAGGGACGAGGAGATTTTCCTCTTTGCTATTTCTTGATAGAAAAGGATCTTTGACATTTTTACAAAAACGTTGGAATAAGTCGTACCGTCTCTGTGGCGCAATTGGTTAGCGCGTTCGGCTGTTAACCGAAAGGTTGGTTGTTCAAGCCCACCCAGGGACGAAGAGATTTTCCTCTTTGCTTTTTCTTGATAGAAAAGGATCTTTGACATTTTTACAAAAACGTTGGAATATGCCGTACTGTCTCTGTGGCGCAATTGGTTAGCGCGTTCGGCTGTTAACCGAAAGGTTGGTGGTTCAAGCCCACCCAGGAACGAGAGGTTTTGCTTTTTGCTCTTCATTTTTTTTTATAGAAAAGGATCTTTGGCATTTTTACAAAAACGTTGGAATCAGTCGCACCGTCTCTGTGGCGCAATTGGTTAGCGCGTTCGGCTGTTAACAGAAAGGTTGGTGGTTCAAGCCCACCCAGGGACGAGGAGATTTTCCTCTTTGCTTTTTCTTGATAGAAAAGGATCTTTGGCTTTTTTTACAAAAACGTAGGAATCAGTCGTACCGTCTCTGTGGCGCAATTTGTTAGCGCGTTCGGCTGTTAACCGAAAGGTTGGTGGTTCAAGCCCACCCAGGGACGAGGAGATTTTCCTCTTTGCTTTTTCTTGATAGAAAAGGATCTTTGACATTCTTGAAAAAAATGTTGGAATAAGTCGTATACCGTCTCTGTGGCGCAATTGGTTAGAAAGTTCGGCTGTTAACCGAAAGGTTGGTGGTTCAAGCCCACACAGGGACGAGGAGATTTTCCCCCCTTGCTATTTCTTGATAGAAAAGGATCTTTGACATTTTTACAAAAACGTTGGAATAAGTCGTATACCGTCTCTGTGGCGCAATTGGTTAGCGCGTTCGGCTGTTAACCGAAAGGTTGGTGGTTCAAGCCCACCCAGGGACGAGGAGATTTTCCTCTTTGCTTTTTATTGATAGAAAAGGACCTTTGACTTTCTTACAAAAACGTTGAAATCTATTTCACCGTCTCTGTGGCGCAATTGGTTAGCGCGTTCGGCTGTTAACCGAAATGTTGGTGGTTCAAGCCCACCCAGGGACGAGAGATTTTGCTTTTTGCTTTCTTTTTTTTGATAGAAAAGGATCTTTGGCATTTTTACAAAAACGTTGTAATCAGTCGCACCGTCTCTGTGGCGCAATTAGTTAGCGCGTTCGGCTGTTAACCGAAAGGTTGGTGGTTCAAGCCCACCCAGGGACGATGAGATTTTCCTCTTTGTTTTTTCTTGATAGAAAAGGACCTTTGACATTCTTACAAAAACGTTGGAATCTATTTCACCGTCTCTGTGGCGCAATTGGTTAGCGCGTTCGGCTGTTAACCGAAAGGTTGGTGGTTCAAGCCCACCCAGGGACGAGGAGATTTTCCTCTTTGCTTTTTCTTGATAGAAAAGGATCTTTGACATTTTTTTACAAAAACGTTGGAATCCGTCGCACCGTCTCTGTGGCGCAATTGGTTAGCGCGTTCGGTTGTTAACTGAAAGGTTGGTGGTTCAAGCCCACCCAGGGACGAGGAGAATTTCTTCTTTGCTTTTTCTTGATAGAAAAGGATCTTTGGCATTTTTACAAAAACGTTTGACTTTTTCGTACCGTCTCTGTTGCGCAATTGGTTAGCGCGTTCGGCTGTTAACCGAAAGGTTGGTGGTTCAAGCCCACCCAGGGACGAGGAGATTTTCCTCTTTGCTTTTTCTTGATAGAAAAGGATCTTTGACATTTTTACAAAAACGTAGGAATCAGTCGTACCGTCTCTGTGGCGCAATTTGTTAGCGCGTTCGGCTGTTAACCGAAAGGTTGGTGGTTCAAGCCCACCCAGGGACGAGGAGATTTTCCTCTTTGCTTTTTCTTGATAGAAAAGGATCTTTGACATTTTTACAAAAACGTAGGAATCAGTCGTACAGTCTCTGTGGCGCAATTTGTTAGCGCGTTCGGCTGTTAACCGAAAGGTTGGTGGTTCAAGCCCACCCAGGGACGAGGAGATTTTCCTCTTTGCTTTTTCTTGATAGAAAAGGATCTTTGACATTCTTGAAAAAAATGTTGGAATAAGTCGTATACCGTTTCTGTGGCGCAATTGGTTAGAGAGTTCGGCTGTTAACCGAAAGGTTGGTGGTTCAAGCCCACCCAGGGACGAGGAGATTTTCCCTCTTGCTATTTCTTGATAGAAAAGGATCTTTGACATTTTTACAAAAACGTTGGAATAAGTCGTATACCGTCTCTGTGGCGCAATTGGTTAGCGCGTTCGGCTGTTAACCGAAAGGTTGGTGGTTCAAGCCCACCCAGGGACGAGGAGATTTTCCTCTTTGCTTTTTCTTGATAGAAAAGGATCTTTGACATCCTTACAAAAACGTTGGAATCTCTTTCACCGTCTCTGTGGCGCAATTGGTTAGCGCGTTCGGCTGTTAACCGAAAGGTTGGTGGTTCAAGCCCACCCAGGGACGAGGAGATTTTCCTCTTTGCTTTTTCTTGATAAAAAAGGATCTTTGACATTTTTACAAAAACGTTGGAATCCGTCGCACCGTCTCTGTGGCGCAATTGGTTAGCGCGTTCGGTTGTTAACTGAAAGGTTGGTGGTTCAAGCCCACCCAGGGACGAGGAGAATTTCTTCTTTGCTTTTTCTTGATAGAAAAGGATCTTTGGCATTTTTACAAAAACGTTTGACTTTTTCGTACCGTCTCTGTTGCGCAATTGGTTAGCGCGTTCGGCTGTTAACCGAAAGGTTGGTGGTTCAAGCCCACCCAGGGACGAGGAGATTTTCCTCTTTGCTTTTTCTTGATAGAAAAGGATCTTTGACATCCTTACAAAAACGTTGGAATCTCTTTCACCGTCTCTGTGGCGCAATTGGTTAGCGCGTTCGGCTGTTAACCGAAAGGTTGGTGGTTCAAGCCCACCCAGGGACGAGGAGATTTTCCTCTTTGCTTTTTCTTGATAGAAAAGGATCTTTGACATTTTTACAAAAACGTTGGAATAAGTCGTACCGTCTCTGTGGCGCAATTGGTTAGCGCGTTCGGCTGTTAACCTAAAGGTTGGTGGTTCAAGCCCACCCAGGGACGAGGAGATTTTCCTCTTTGCTATTTTTTCTTGTAGAAAAGGATGTGTGACATTCTAATAGAAACGTTGGGCTCTTTCGTACCGTCTCTGTGGCGCAATTGGTTAGCGCGTTCGGCTGTTAACCGAAAGGTTGGTGGTTCAAGCCCACCCAGGGACGAATGAGTTTGCTTTTTGCTCTTTTCTTTTTGATAGAAAAGGATCTTTGGCATTTTTACAAAAACGTTGGAATCAGTCGTACCGTCTCTGTGGCGCAATTGGTTAGCGCGTTCGGCCGTTAACCGAAAGGTTGGTGGTTCCAGCCCACCCAGGGACGAGGAGATTTTCCTCTTTGCTTTTTCTTGATAGAAAAGGATCTTTGACATTATTACAAAAACGTTATAATCTATTTCACCGTCTCTGTGGCGCAATTGGTTAGCGCGTTCGGCTGTTAACCGAAAGGTTGGTGGTTCAAGCCCACCCAGGGACGAGGAGATTTTGCTTTTTGCACTTTTTTTCTTGATAGAAAAGGATCTTTGACATTTTTACAAAAACGTTGGCATAAGTCGTACCGTCTCTGTGGCGCAATTGGTTAGCGCGTTCGGCTGTTAACCGAAAGGTTGGTGGTTCAAGCCCACCCAGGGACGAGAGATTTTGCTTTTTGCTCTATTTTTCTTGATAGAAAAGGATCTTTGGCATTTTTACAAAAACGTTTGACTTTTTCGTACCGTCTCTGTTGCGCAATTGGTTAGCGCGTTCGGCTGTTAACCGAAAGGTTGGTGGTTCAAGCCCACCCAGGGACGAGGAGATTTTCCTCTTTGCTTTTTCTTGATAGAAAAGGATCTTTGACATCCTTACAAAAACGTTGGAATCTCTTTCACCGTCTCTGTGGCGCAATTGGTTAACGCGTTCGGCTGTTAACCGAAAGGTTGGTGGTTCAAGCCCACCCAGGGACGAGAGATTTTGCTTTTTGCTCTATTTTTCTTGATAGAAAAGGATCTTTGGCATTTTTACAAAAACGTTTGACTTTTTCGTACCGTCTCTGTTGCGCAATTGGTTAGCGCGTTCGGCTGTTAACCGAAAGGTTGGTGGTTCAAGCCCACCCAGGGAGGAGGAGATTTTCCTCTTTGCTATTTTTTCTTGTAGAAAAGGATGTGTGACATTCTTATAGAAACGTTGGGCTCTTTCGTACCGTCTCTGTGGCGCAATTGGTTAGCGCGTTCGGCTATTAACCGAAAGGTTGGTGGTTCCAGCCCACCCAGACCCGAGGAGATTTTCCTCTTTGCTTTTTCTTGATAGAGAAGGATCTTTGACATTATTACAAAAACGTTGGAATCTATTTCACCGTCTCTGTGGCGCAATTGGTTAGCGCGTTCGGCTGTTAACCGAAAGGTTGGTGGTTCAAGCCCACCCAGGGACGAGGAGATTTTGCTTTTTGCTCTTTTTTTCTTGATAGAAAAGGATCTTTGACATTTTTACAAAAACGTTGTAATCAGTCGCACCGTCTCTGTGGCGCAATTAGTTAGCGCGTTCGGCTGTTAACCGAAAGGTTGGTGGTTCAAGCCCACCCAGGGACGATGAGATTTTCCTCTTTGCTTTTTCTTGATAGAAAAGGACCTTTGACATTCTTACAAAAACGTTGGAATCTATTTCACCGTCTCTGTGGCGCAATTGGTTAGCGCGTTCGGCTGTTAACCGAAAGGTTGGTGGTTCAAGCCCACCCAGGGACGAGGAGATTTTCCTCTTTGCTTTTTCTTGATAGAAAAGGATCTTTGACATTTTTTTACAAAAACGTTGGAATCCGTCGCACCGTCTCTGTGGCGCAATTGGTTAGCGCGTTCGGTTGTTAACTGAAAGGTTGGTGGTTCAAGCCCACCCAGGGACGAGGAGAATTTCTTCTTTGCTTTTTCTTGATAGAAAAGGATCTTTGGCATTTTTACAAAAACGTTTGACTTTTTCGTACCGTCTCTGTTGCGCAATTGGTTAGCGCGTTCGGCTGTTAACCGAAAGGTTGGTGGTTCAAGCCCACCCAGGGACGAGGAGATTTTCCTCTTTGCTTTTTCTTGATAGAAAAGGATCTTTGACATTTTTACAAAAACGTAGGAATCAGTCGTACCGTCTCTGTGGCGCAATTTGTTAGCGCGTTCGGCTGTTAACCGAAAGGTTGGTGGTTCAAGCCCACCCAGGGACGAGGAGATTTTCCTCTTTGCTTTTTCTTGATAGAAAAGGATCTTTGACATTTTTACAAAAACGTAGGAATCAGTCGTACAGTCTCTGTGGCGCAATTTGTTAGCGCGTTCGGCTGTTAACCGAAAGGTTGGTGGTTCAAGCCCACCCAGGGACGAGGAGATTTTCCTCTTTGCTTTTTCTTGATAGAAAAGGATCTTTGACATTCTTGAAAAAAATGTTGGAATAAGTCGTATACCGTTTCTGTGGCGCAATTGGTTAGAGAGTTCGGCTGTTAACCGAAAGGTTGGTGGTTCAAGCCCACCCAGGGACGAGGAGATTTTCCCTCTTGCTATTTCTTGATAGAAAAGGATCTTTGACATTTTTACAAAAACGTTGGAATAAGTCGTATACCGTCTCTGTGGCGCAATTGGTTAGCGCGTTCGGCTGTTAACCGAAAGGTTGGTGGTTCAAGCCCACCCAGGGACGAGGAGATTTTCCTCTTTGCTTTTTCTTGATAGAAAAGGATCTTTGACATCCTTACAAAAACGTTGGAATCTCTTTCACCGTCTCTGTGGCGCAATTGGTTAGCGCGTTCGGCTGTTAACCGAAAGGTTGGTGGTTCAAGCCCACCCAGGGACGAGGAGATTTTCCTCTTTGCTTTTTCTTGATAGAAAAGGATCTTTGACATTTTTACAAAAACGTTGGAATCCGTCGCACCGTCTCTGTGGCGCAATTGGTTAGCGCGTTCGGTTGTTAACTGAAAGGTTGGTGGTTCAAGCCCACCCAGGGACGAGGAGAATTTCTTCTTTGCTTTTTCTTGATAGAAAAGGATCTTTGGCATTTTTACAAAAACGTTTGACTTTTTCGTACCGTCTCTGTTGCGCAATTGGTTAGCGCGTTCGGCTGTTAACCGAAAGGTTGGTGGTTCAAGCCCACCCAGGGACGAGGAGATTTTCCTCTTTGCTTTTTCTTGATAGAAAAGGATCTTTGACATCCTTACAAAAACGTTGGAATCTCTTTCACCGTCTCTGTGGCGCAATTGGTTAGCGCGTTCGGCTGTTAACCGAAAGGTTGGTGGTTCAAGCCCACCCAGGGACGAGGAGATTTTCCTCTTTGCTTTTTCTTGATAGAAAAGGATCTTTGACATTTTTACAAAAACGTTGGAATAAGTCGTACCGTCTCTGTGGCGCAATTGGTTAGCGCGTTCGGCTGTTAACCTAAAGGTTGGTGGTTCAAGCCCACCCAGGGACGAGGAGATTTTCCTCTTTGCTATTTTTTCTTGTAGAAAAGGATGTGTGACATTCTTATAGAAACGTTGGGCTCTTTAGTACCGTCTCTGTGGCGCAATTGGTTAGCGCGTTCGGCTGTTAACCGAAAGGTTGGTGGTTCAAGCCCACCCAGGGACGAATGAGTTTGCTTTTTGCTCTTTTCTTTTTGATAGAAAAGGATCTTTGGCATTTTTACAAAAACGTTGGAATCAGTCGTACCGTCTCTGTGGCGCAATTGGTTAGCGCGTTCGGCCGTTAACCGAAAGGTTGGTGGTTCCAGCCCACCCAGGGACGAGGAGATTTTCCTCTTTGCTTTTTCTTGATAGAAAAGGATCTTTGACATTATTACAAAAACGTTGGAATCTATTTCACCGTCTCTGTGGCGCAATTGGTTAGCGCGTTCGGCTGTTAACCGAAAGGTTGGTGGTTCAAGCCCACCCAGGGACGAGGAGATTTTGCTTTTTGCACTTTTTTTCTTGATAGAAAAGGATCTTTGACATTTTTACAAAAACGTTGGCATAAGCCGTACCGTCTCTGTGGCGCAATTGGTTAGCGCGTTCGGCTGTTAACCGAAAGGTTGGTGGTTCAAGCCCACCCAGGGACGAGAGATTTTGCTTTTTGCTCTATTTTTCTTGATAGAAAAGGATCTTTGGCATTTTTACAAAAACGTTTGACTTTTTCGTACCGTCTCTGTTGCGCAATTGGTTAGCGCGTTCGGCTGTTAACCGAAAGGTTGGTGGTTCAAGCCCACCCAGGGACGAGGAGATTTTCCTCTTTGCTTTTTCTTGATAGAAAAGGATCTTTGACATCCTTACAAAAACGTTGGAATCTCTTTCACCGTCTCTGTGGCGCAATTGGTTAACGCGTTCGGCTGTTAACCGAAAGGTTGGTGGTTCAAGCCCACCCAGGGACGAGAGATTTTGCTTTTTGCTCTATTTTTCTTGATAGAAAAGGATCTTTGGCATTTTTACAAAAACGTTTGACTTTTTCGTACCGTCTCTGTTGCGCAATTGGTTAGCGCGTTCGGCTGTTAACCGAAAGGTTGGTGGTTCAAGCCCACCCAGGGAGGAGGAGATTTTCCTCTTTGCTATTTTTTCTTGTAGAAAAGGATGTGTGACATTCTTATAGAAACGTTGGGCTCTTTCGTACCGTCTCTGTGGCGCAATTGGTTAGCGCGTTCGGCTGTTAACCGAAAGGTTGGTGGTTCCAGCCCACCCAGACCCGAGGAGATTTTCCTCTTTGCTTTTTCTTGATAGAGAAGGATCTTTGACATTATTACAAAAACGTTGGAATCTATTTCACCGTCTCTGTGGCGCAATTGGTTAGCGCGTTCGGCTGTTAACCGAAAGGTTGGTGGTTCAAGCCCACCCAGGGACGAGGAGATTTTGCTTTTTGCTCTTTTTTTCTTGATAGAAAAGGATCTTTGACATTCATGAAAAAAACGTTGGAATCTCTTGCACCGTCAGGGACGAGGAGATTTTCCTCTTTGCTTTTTATTGATAGAAAAGGACCTTTGACATTATTACAAAAACGTTGGAATCTATTTCACCGTCTCTGTTGCGCAATTGGTTAGCGCGTTCGGCTGTTAACCGAAAGGTTGGTGGTTCAAGCCCACCCAGGGACGAGGAGATTTTCCTCTTTGCTTTTTCTTGATAGAAAAGGATCTTTGGCATTTTTACAAAAACGTTTGACTTTTTCGTACCGTCTCTGTTGCGCAATTGGTTAGCGCGTTCGGCTGTTAACCGAAAGGTTGGTGGTTCAAGCCCACCCAGGGACGAGGAGATTTTCCTCTTTGCTTTTTCTTGATAGAAAAGGATCTTTGACATTTTTACAAAAACGTTGGAATCAGTCGTACCGTCTCTGTGGCGCAATTGGTTAGCGCGTTCGGCTGTTAACCGAAAGGTTGGTGGTTCAAGCCCACCCAGGGACGAGAGATTTTGCTTTTTGCTCTATTTTTCTTGATAGAAAAGGATCTTTGGCATTTTTACAAAAACGTTTGACTTTTTCGTACCGTCTCTGTTGCGCAATTGGTTAGCGCGTTCGGCTGTTAACCGAAAGGTTGGTGGTTCAAGCCCACCCAGGGACGAGGAGATTTTCCTCTTTGCTTTTTCTTGATAGAAAAGGATCTTTGACATCCTTACAAAAACGTTGGAATCTCTTTCACCGTCTCTGTGGCGCAATTGGTTAACGCGTTCGGCCGTTAACCGAAAGGTTGGTGGTTCAAGCCCACCCAGGGACGAGGAGATTTTCCTTTTTGCTTTTTCTTGATAGAAAAGGATCTTTGACATTTTTACAAAAACGTTGGAATCAGTCGTACCGTCTCTGTGGCGCAATTGGTTAGCGCGTTCGGCTGTTAACCGAAAGGTTGGTGGTTCAAGCCCACCCAGGGAGGAGGAGATTTTCCTCTTTGCTATTTTTTCTTGTAGAAAAGGATGTGTGACATTCTTATAGAAACGTTGGGCTCTTTCGTACCGTCTCTGTGGCGCAATTGGTTAGCGCGTTCGGCTGTTAACCGAAAGGTTGGTGGTTCAAGCCCAACCAGGGACGAAAGAGTTTGCTTTTTGCTCTTTTCTTTTTGATAGAAAAGGATCTTTGGCATTTTTACAAAAACGTTGGAATCAGTCGCACCGTCTCTGTGGCGCAATTGGTTAGCGCGTTCGGCTGTTAACCGAAAGGTTGGTGGTTCCAGCCCACCCAGACCCGAGGAGATTTTCCTCTTTGCTTTTTCTTGATAGAAAAGGATCTTTGACATTTTTACAAAAACGTTGGAATCTATTTCACCGTCTCTGTGGCGCAATTGGTTAGCGCGTTCGGCTGTTAACCGAAAGGTTGGTGGTTCAAGCCCACCCAGGGACGAGGAGATTTTGCTTTTTGCTCTTTTTTTCTTGATAGAAAAGGATCTTTGACATTTTTACAAAAACGTTGGAATAAGTCGTACCGTCTCTGTGGCGCAATTGGTTAGCGCGTTCGGCTGTTAACCGAAAGGTTGGTGGTTCAAGCCCACCCAGGGACGAGAGATTTTGCTTTTTGCTCTATTTTTTTGATAGAAAAGGATCTTTGGCATTTTTACAAAAACGTTGGAATCCGTCGCACCGTCTCTGTGGCGCAATTGGTTAGCGCGTTCGGCTGTTAACCGAAAGGTTGGTGGTTCAAGCCCACCCAGGGACGAGGAGATTTTCCTCTTTGCTTTTTCTTGATAGAAAAGGATCTTTGACATTTTTACAAAAATGTTGGAATAAGTCGTACCGTCTCTGTGGCGCAATTGGTTAGCGCGTTCGGCTGTTAACCGAAAGGTTGGTGGTTTAAGCCCACCCAGGGACGAGGAGATTTTCCTCTTTGCTTTTTCTTGATAGAAAAGGATCTTTGACATTCTTGAAAAAATGTTTGAATCTCTTGCACCGTCTCTGTGGCTCAAGCGGTTAGAGAGTTCGGCTGTTAACCGAAAGGTTGGTGGTTCAATCCCACCCAGGGACGGGGAGATTTTCCTCTTTGCTTTTTCTTGATAGAAAAGGATGTTTGACATTCTTGAAAAAAACGTTGGAATCTCTTGCACCGTCTCTGTGGCGCAATCGGTTAGCGCGTTCGGCTCTTAACAGAGAGGTTGGCGGTTCAAGCCCACAAATGGAAGAGTAGAATTTGCTCTTTGCTTTTTCTTTTTCTTGTAGAAAATGATGTGTGACATTCTTATAAAAACGTTGGGCTCTTTCGTTCCGTCTCTGTGGCGCAATTGGTTAGTGCGTTCGGCTGTTAACCGAAAGGTTGGTGGTTCAAGCCCACCCAGGGACGAAAGAGTTTGCTCTTTGCTCTTTTCTTTTTGATAGAAAAGGAACTTTGGCATTTTTACAAAAACGTTGGAATCAGTCGCACGGTCTCTGTGGCGCAATTGGTTAGCGCGTTCGGCTGTTAACCGAAAGGTTGGTGGTTCAAGCCCACCCAGGGACGAAAGAGTTTGCTTTTTGCTCTTTTCTTTTTGATAGAAAAGGATCTTTGGCATTTTTACAAAAACGTTGGAATCAGTCGTAACGTCTCTGTGGCGCAATTGGTTAGCGCGTTCGGCTGTTAACCGAAAGGTTGGTGGTTCCAGCCCACCCAGGGACGAGGAGATTTTCCTCTTTGCTTTTTCTTGATAGAAAAGGATCTTTGACATTATTACAAAAACGTTGGAATCTATTTCACAGTCTCTGTGGCGCAATTGGTTAGCGCGTTCGGCTGTTAACCGAAAGGTTGGTGGTTCAAGCCCACCCAGGGACGAGGAGATTTTGCATTTTTTGCTCTTTGTTTCTTGATAGAAAAGGATCTTTGACATTTTTACAAAAACGTTGGCATCAGGCGTACCGTCTCTGTGGCGCAATTGGTTAGCGCGTTCGGCTGTTAACCGAAAGGTTGGTGGTTCAAGCCCACCCAGGGACGAGAGATTTTGCTTTTTGCTCTATTTTTCTTGATAGAAAAGGATCTTTGGCATTTTTACAAAAACGTTTTACTTTTTCGTACCGTCTCTGTTGCGCAATTGGTTAGCGCGTTCGGCTGTTAACCGAAAGGTTGGTGGTTCAAGCCCACCCAGGGACGAGGAGATTTTCCTCTTTGCTTTTTCTTGATAGAAAAGGATCTTTGACATCCTTACAAAAACGTTGGAATCAGTCGTACCGTCTCTGTGGCGCAATTGGTTAGCGCGTTCGGCTGTTAACCGAAAGGTTGGTGGTTCAAGCCCACCCAGGGAGGGGGAGATTTTCCTCTTTGCTATTTTTTCTTGTAGAAAAGGATGTGTGACATTCTTATAGAAACGTTGGGCTCTTTCGTACCGTCTCTGTGGCGCAATTGATTAGCGCGTTCGGCTGTTAACCGAAAGGTTGGTGGTTCAAGCCCACCCAGGGACGAAAGAGTTTGCTTTTTGCTCTTTTCTTTTTGATAGAAAAGGATCTTTGGCATTTTTACAAAAACGTTGGAATCAGTCGCACCGTCTCTGTGGCGCAATTGGTTGGCGCGTTCGGCTGTTAACCGAAAGGTTGGTGGTTCCAGCCCACCCAGACCCGAGGAGATTTTCCTCTTTGCTTTTTCTTGATAGAAAAGGATCTTTGACATTATTACAAAAACGTTGGAATCTATTTCACCGTCTCTGTGGCGCAATTGGTTAGCGCGTTCGGCTGTTAACCGAAAGGTTGGTGGTTCAAGCCCACCCAGGGACGAGAGATTTTGCTTTTTGCTCTATTTTTCTTGATAGAAAAGGATCTTTGGCATTTTTACAAAAACGTTTTACTTTTTCGTACCGTCTCTGTTGCGCAATTGGTTAGCGCGTTCGGCTGTTAACCGAAAGGTTGGTGGTTCAAGCCCACCCAGGGACGAGGAGATTTTCCTCTTTGCTTTTTCTTGATAGAAAAGGATCTTTGACATCCTTACAAAAACGTTGGAATCAGTCGTACCGTCTCTGTGGCGCAATTGGTTAGCGCGTTCGGCTGTTAACCGAAAGGTTGGTGGTTCAAGCCCACCCAGGGAGGGGGAGATTTTCCTCTTTGCTATTTTTTCTTGTAGAAAAGGATGTGTGACATTCTTATAGAAACGTTGGGCTCTTTCGTACCGTCTCTGTGGCGCAATTGATTAGCGCGTTCGGCTGTTAACCGAAAGGTTGGTGGTTCAAGCCCACCCAGGGACGAAAGAGTTTGCTTTTTGCTCTTTTCTTTTTGATAGAAAAGGATCTTTGGCATTTTTACAAAAACGTTGGAATCAGTCGCACCGTCTCTGTGGCGCAATTGGTTGGCGCGTTCGGCTGTTAACCGAAAGGTTGGTGGTTCCAGCCCACCCAGACCCGAGGAGATTTTCCTCTTTGCTTTTTCTTGATAGAAAAGGATCTTTGACATTATTACAAAAACGTTGGAATCTATTTCACCGTCTCTGTGGCGCAATTGGTTAGCGCGTTCGGCTGTTAACCGAAAGGTTGGTGGTTCAAGCCCACCCAGGGACGAGGAGATTTTGCTTTTTGCTCTTTTTTTCTTGATAGAAAAGGATCTTTGACATTTTTACAAAAACGTTGGAATAAGTCGTACCGTCTCTGTGGCGCAATTGGTTAGCGCGTTCGGCTGTTAACCGAAAGGTTGGTGGTTCAAGCCCACCCAGGGACGAGAGATTTTGCTTTTTGCTCTATTTTTTTGATAGAAAAGGATCTTTGGCATTTTTACAAAAACGTTGGAATCCGTCGCACCGTCTCTGTGGCGCAATTGGTTAGCGCGTTCGGCTGTTAACCGAAAGGTTGGTGGTTCAAGCCCACCCAGGGACGAGGAGATTTTCCTCTTTGCTTTTTCTTGATAGAAAAGGATCTTTGACATTTTTACAAAAACGTTGGAATAAGTCGTACCGTCTCTGTGGCGCAATTGGTTAGCGCGTTCGGCTGTTAACCGAAAGGTTGGTGGTTTAAGCCCACCCAGGGACGAGGAGATTTTCCTCTTTGCTTTTTCTTGATAGAAAAGGATCTTTGACATTCTTGAAAAAATGTTTGAATCTCTTGCACCGTCTCTGTGGCTCAAGCGGTTAGAGAGTTCGGCTGTTAACCGAAAGGTTGGTGGTTCAATCCCACCCAGGGACGGGGAGATTTTCCTCTTTGCTTTTTCTTGATAGAAAAGGATGTTTGACATTCTTGAAAAAAACGTTGGAATCTCTTGCACCGTCTCTGTGGCGCAATCGGTTAGCGCGTTCGGCTCTTAACAGAGAGGTTGGCGGTTCAAGCCCACAAATGGAAGAGTAGAATTTGCTCTTTGCTTTTTCTTTTTCTTGTAGAAAATGATGTGTGACATTCTTATAAAAACGTTGGGCTCTTTCGTACCGTCTCTGTGGCGCAATCGGTTAGCGCGTTCGGCTGTTAACCGAAAGGTTGGTGGTTCAAGCCCACCCAGGGACGAAAGAGTTTGCTTTTTGCTCTTTTCTTTTTGATAGAAAAGGATCTTTGGCATTTTTACAAAAACGTTGGAATCAGTCGCACCGTCTCTGTGGCGCAAATGGTTAGCGCGTTCGGCTGTTAACCGAAAGGTTGGTGGTTCCAGCCCACCCAGGGACGAGGAGATTTTCCTCTTTGCTTTTTCTTGATAGAAAAGGATCTTTGACATTATTACAAAAACGTTGGAATCTATTTCACCGTCTCTGTGGCGCAATTGGTTAGCGCGTTCGGCTGTTAACCGAAAGGTTGGTGGTTCAAGCCCACCCAGGGCCAAGAGATTTTGCTTTTTGCTTTCTCTTTTTTTGATAGAAAAGGATCTTTGGCATGTTTACAAAAACGTTGGAATCAGTCGCACCGTCTCTGTGGCGCAATTAGTTAGCGCGTTCGGCTGTTAACCGAAAGGTTGGTGGTTCAAGCCCACCCAGGGACGAGGAGATTTTCCTCTTTGCTTTTTCTTGATAGAAAAGGATCTTTGACATTTTTACAAAAACGTTGACATCTTTTGCACCGTCTCTGTGGCGCAATTGGTTAGCGCGTTCGGCTGTTAACCGAAAGGTTGGTGGTTCAAGCCCACCCACGGACGAGTAGATTTTGCTCTTTGCTTTTCTTTTTTCTTGTAGAAAAGGATGTGTGACATTCTTATAAAAACGTTGGGCTCTTTCGTACCGTCTCTGTGGCGCAATTGGTAGCGCGTTCGGCTGTTAACCGAAAGGTTGGTGGTTCAAGCCCACCCAGGGACGAGAGATTTTGCTTTTTGCTCTATTTTTTTGATAGAAAAGGATCTTTGGCATTTTTACAAAAACGTTGGAATCCGTCGCACCGTCTCTGTGGCGCAATTGGTTAGCGCGTTCGGCTGTTAACCGAAAGGTTGGTGGTTCAAGCCCACCCAGGGACGAGGAGATTTTCCTCTTTGCTTTTTCTTGATAGAAAAGGATCTTTGACATTTTTACAAAAACGTTGGAATAAGTCGTACCGTCTCTGTGGCGCAATTGGTTAGCGCGTTCGGCTGTTAACCGAAAGGTTGGTGGTTCAAGCCCACCCAGGGACAAGGAGATTTTCCTCTTTGCTTTTTCTTGATAGAAAAGGATCTTTGACATTCTTGAAAAAAATGTTTGAATCTATTCCACCGTCTCTGTGTCTCAAGCGGTTAGAGAGTTCGGCTGTTAACCGAAAGGTTGGTGGTTCAATCCCACCCAGGGACGGGGAGATTTTCCTCTTTGCTTTTTCTTGATAGAAAAGGATGTTTGACATTCTTGAAAAAAACGTTGGAATCTCTTGCACCGTCTCTGTGGCGCAATCGGTTAGCGCGTTCGGCTCTTAACAGAGAGGTTGGCGGTTCAAGCCCACCAATGGAAGAGTAGAATTTGCTCTTTGCTTTTTCTTTTTCTTGTAGAAAATGATGTGTGACATTCTTATAAAAACGTTGGGCTCTTTCGTACCGTCTCTGTGGCGCAATTGGTTAGCGCGTTCGGCTGTTAACCGAAAGGTTGGTGGTTCAAGCCCACCCAGGGAGGAGGAGATTTTCCTCTTTGCTATTTTTTCTTGTAGAAAAGGATGTGTGACATTCTTATAGAAACGTTGGGCTCTTTCGTACCGTCTCTGTGGCGCAATTGGTTAGCGCGTTCGGCTGTTAACCGAAAGGTTGGTGGTTCAAGCCCACCCAGGGACGAAAGAGTTTGCTTTTTGCTCTTTTCTTTTTGATAGAAAAGGATCTTTGGCATTTTTACAAAAACGTTGGAATCAGTCGCACCGTCTCTGTGGCGCAATTGGTTAGCGCGTTCGGCTGTTAACCGAAAGGTTGGTGGTTCAAGCCCACCCAGACCCAAGGAGATTTTCCTCTTTGCTTTTTCTTGATAGAAAAGGATCTTTGACATTTTTACAAAAACGTTGGAATAAGTCGTACCGTCTCTGTGGCGCAATTGGTTAGCGCGTTCGGCTGTTAACCGAAAGGTTGGTGGTTCAAGACCACCCAGGGACGAGAGATTTTGCTTTTTGCTCTATTTTTTTGATAGAAACGGATCTTTGGCATTTTTACAAAAACGTTGGAATCCGTCGCACCGTCTCTGTGGCGCAATTGGTTAGCGCGTTCGGCTGTTAACCGAAAGGTTGGTGGTTCAAGCCCACCCAGGGACGAGGAGATTTTCCTCTTTGCTTTTTCTTGATAGAAAAGGATCTTTGACATTTTTACAAAAACGTTGGAATAAGTCGTACCGTCTCTGTGGCGCAATTGGTTAGCGCGTTCGGCTGTTAACCGAAAGGTTGGTGGTTCAAGCCCACCCAGGGACGATGAGATTTTCCTCTTTGCTTTTTCTTGATAGAAAAGGATCTTTGACATTCTTGAAAAAAATGTTTGAATCTCTTGCACCGTCTCTGTGGCTCAAGCGGTTAGAGAGTTCGGCTGTTAACCGAAAGGTTGGTGGTTCAATCCCACCCAGGGACGGGGAGATTTTCCTCTTTGCTTTTTCTTGATAGAAAAGGATGTTTGACATTCTTGAAAAAAACGTTGGAATCTCTTGCACCGTCTCTGTGGCGCAATCGGTTAGCGCGTTCGGCTCTTAACAGAGAGGTTGGCGGTTCAAGCCCACAAATGGAAGAGTAGAATTTGCTCTTTGCTTTTTCTTTTTCTTGTAGAAAATGATGTGTGACATTCTTATAAAAACGTTGGGCTCTTTCGTACCGTCTCTGTGGCGCAATTGGTTAGGGCGTTCGGCTGTTAACCGAAAGGTTGGTGGTTCAAGCCCACCCAGGGACGAAAGAGTTTGCTTTTTGCTCTTTTCTTTTTGATAGAAAAGGATCTTTGGCATTTTTACAAAAACGTTGGAATCAGTCGCACCGTCTCTGTGGCGCAATTGGTTAGCGCGTTCGGCTGTTAACCGAAAGGTTGGTGGTTCAAGCCCACCCACGGACGAGTAGATTTTGCTTTTTGCTCTATTTTTTTGATAGAAAAGGATCTTTGGCATTTTTACAAAAACGTTGGAATCCGTCGCACCGTCTCTGTGGCGCAATTGGTTAGCGCGTTCGGCTATTAACTGAAAGGTTGGTGGTTCAAGCCCACCCAGGGACGAGGAGATTTTCCTCTTTGCTTTTTCTTGATAGAAAAGGATCTTTGACATTCTTGAAAAAAATGTTTGAATCTCTTGCACCGTCTCTGTGGCTCAAGCGGTTAGAGAGTTCGGCTGTTAACCGAAAGGTTGGTGGTTCAATCCCACCCAGGGACGGGGAGATTTTCCTCTTTGCTTTTTCTTGATAGAAAAGGATGTTTGACATTCTTGAAAAAAACGTTGGAATCTCTTGCACCGTCTCTGTGGCGCAATCGGTTAGCGCGTTCGGCTCTTAACAGAGAGGTTGGCGGTTCAAGCCCACAAATGGAAGAGTAGAATTTTCTCTTTGCTTTTTCTTTTTCTTGTAGAAAATGATGTGTGACATTCTTATAAAAACGTTGGGCTCTTTCGTACCGTCTCTGTGGCGCAATTGGTTAGCGCGTTCGGCTGTTAACCGAAAGGTTGGTGGTTCAAGCCCACCCAGGGACGAAAGAGTTTGCTTTTTGCTCTTTTCTTTTTGATAGAAAAGGATCTTTGGCATTTTTACAAAAACGTTGGAATCAGTCGCACCGTCTCTGTGGCGCAATTGGTTAGCGCGTTCGGCTGTTAACCGAAAGGTTGGTGGTTCCAGCCCACCCAGACCCAAGGAGATTTTCCTCTTTGCTTTTTCTTGATAGAAAAGGATCTTTGACATTTTTACAAAAACGTTGGAATAAGTCGTACCGTCTCTGTGGCGCAATTGGTTAGCGCGTTCGGCTGTTAACCGAAAGGTTGGTGGTTCAAGCCCACCCAGGGACGAGAGATTTTGCTTTTTGCTCTATTTTTTTGATAGAAACGGATCTTTGGCATTTTTACAAAAACGTTGGAATCCGTCGCACCGTCTCTGTGGCGCAATTGGTTAGCGCGTTCGGCTGTTAACCGAAAGGTTGGTGGTTCAAGCCCACCCAGGGACGAGGAGATTTTCCTCTTTGCTTTTTCTTGATAGAAAAGGATCTTTGACATTTTTACAAAAACGTTGGAATAAGTCGTACCGTCTCTGTGGCGCAATTGGTTAGCGCGTTCGGCTGTTAACCGAAAGGTTGGTGGTTCAAGCCCACCCAGGGACGAGGAGATTTTCCTCTTTGCTTTTTCTTGATAGAAAAGGATCTTTGACATTCTTGAAAAAAATGTTTGAATCTCTTGCACCGTCTCTGTGGCTCAAGCGGTTAGAGAGTTCGGCTGTTAACCGAAAGGTTGGTGGTTCAATCCCACCCAGGGACGGGGAGATTTTCCTCTTTGCTTTTTCTTGATAGAAAAGGATGTTTGACATTCTTGAAAAAAACGTTGGAATCTCTTGCACCGTCTCTGTGGCGCAATCGGTTAGCGCGTTCGGCTCTTAACAGAGAGGTTGGCGGTTCAAGCCCACAAATGGAAGAGTAGAATTTGCTCTTTGCTTTTTCTTTTTCTTGTAGAAAATGATGTGTGACATTCTTATAAAAACGTTGGGCTCTTTCGTACCGTCTCTGTGGCGCAATTGGTTAGCGCGTTCGGCTGTTAACCGAAAGGTTGGTGGTTCAAGCCCACCCAGGGACGAAAGAGTTTGCTTTTTGCTCTTTTCTTTTTGATAGAAAAGGATCTTTGGCATTTTTACAAAAACGTTGGAATCAGTCGCACCGTCTCTGTGGCGCAATTGGTTAGCGCGTTCGGCTGTTAACCGAAAGGTTGGTGGTTCAAGCCCCCCCACGGACGAGTAGATTTTGCTTTTTGCTCTATTTTTTTGATAGAAAAGGATCTTTGGCATTTTTACAAAAACGTTGGAATCCGTCGCACCGTCTCTGTGGCGCAATTGGTTAGCGCGTTCGGCTATTAACTGAAAGGTTGGTGGTTCAAGCCCACCCAGGGACGAGGAGATTTTCCTCTTTGCTTTTTCTTGATAGAAAAGGATCTTTGACATTTTTACAAAAACGTTGGAATAAGTCGTACCGTCTCTGTGGCGCAATTGGTTAGCGCGTTCGGCTGTTAACCGAAAGGTTGGTGGTTCAAGCCCACCCAGGGACGAGGAGATTTTCCTCTTTGCTTTTTCTTGATAGAAAAGGATCTTTGACATTCTTGAAAAAAATGTTTGAATCTCTTGCACCGTCTCTGTGTCTCAAGCGGTTAGAGAGTTCGGCTGTTAACCGAAAGGTTGGTGGTTCAATCCCACCCAGGGACGGGGAGATTTTCCTCTTTGCTTTTTCTTGATAGAAAAGGATTTTTGACATTCTTGAAAAAAACGTTGGAATCTCTTGCACCGTCTCTGTGGCGGAATCGGTTAGCGCGTTCGGCTCTTAACAGAGAGGTTGGCGGTTCAAGCCCACCAATGGAAGAGTAGAATTTGCTCTTTGCTTTTTCTTTTTCTTGTAGAAAATGATGTGTGACATTCTTATAAAAACGTTGGGCTCTTTCGTACCGTCTCTGTGGCGCAATTGGTTAGCGCGTTCGGCTGTTAACCGATAGGTTGGTGGTTCAAGCCCACCCAGGGACGAGGAGATTTTCCTCTTTGCTTTTTCTTGATAGAAAAGGATCTTTGACATTTTTACAAAAACGTTGACATCTTTTGCACCGTCTCTGTGGCGCAATTGGTCAGCGCGTTCGGCTGTTAACCGAAAGGTTGGTGGTTCAAGCCCACCCAGGGACGAGGAGAATTTCTTCTTTGCTTCTTCTTGATAGAAAAGGATCTTTGAAATTTTTACAAAAACGTTGGAATTAGTCGCGCACCGTCTTTGTGGCGCAATCGGTCAGCGCGTTCGGCTCTTAACGGAGAGGTTGGCGATTCAAGCCCACCAATGGAAGAGTAGATTTTGCTCTTTGCTTTTTTTTTTCTTGTAGAAAACGATGTGTGACATTCTTATAAAAACGTTGGGCTCTTTCGTACCGTCTCTGTGGCGCAATTGGTTAGCGCGTTCGGCTGTTTACCGAAATGTTGGTGGTTCAAGCTCACCCAGGGACGAGAGATTTTGCTTTTTGCTTTCTTTTTTTTGATAGAAAAGGATCTTTGGCATTTTTACAAAAACGTTGTAATCAGTCGCACCGTCTCTGTGGCGCAATTAGTTAGCGCGTTCGGCTGTTAACCGAAAGGTTGGTGGTTCAAGCCCACCCAGGGACGATGAGATTTTCCTCTTTGCTTTTTCTTGATAGAAAAGGACCTTTGACATTCTTACAAAAACGTTGGAATCTATTTCACCGTCTCTGTGGCGCAATTGGTTAGCGCGTTCGGCTGTTAACCGAAAGGTTGATTTTTCAAGCCCACCCAGGGACGAGGAGAATTTCTTCTTTGCTTTTTTTGATAGAAAAGGATCTTTGGCATTTTTACAAAAACGTTTGACTTTTTCGTACCGTCTCTGTGGCGCAATTGGTTAGCGCGTTCGGCTGTTAACCGAAAGGTTGGTGGTTCAAGCCCACCCAGGGACGAGAGATTTAGCTTTTTGCTCTTTTTTTTTTTTTTTTATAGAAAAGGATCTTTGGCATTTTTACAAAAACGTTGGAATAAGTCGCACCGTCTCTGTGGCGCAATTGGTTAGCGCGTTTGGCTGTTAACCGAAAGGTTGGTGGTTCAAGCCCACCCAGGAACGAGGAGATTTTCCTCTTTGCTTTTTCTTGATAGAAAAGGACCTTTGACATTCTTACAAAAACGTTGGAATCTATTTCACCGTCTCTGTGGCGCAATTGGATAGCGCGTTCGGCTGTTAACCGAAAGGTTGGTGGTTCAAGCCCACCCAGGGACGAGAGATTTTGCATTTTTTGGGGTTTTTTTTTTGATAGAAAAGGATCTTTGGCATTTTTACAAAAACGTTGGAATCAGTCGCACCGTCTCTGTGGCGCAATTGGTTAGCGCGTTCGGCTGTTAACCGAAAGGTTGGTGGTTCAAGCCCACCCAGGGACGAGGAGATTTTCCTCTTTGCTTTTTCTTGATAGAATAGGATCTTTGACATCCTTACAAAAACGTTGGAATCTCTTTCACCGTCTCTGTGGCGCAATTGGTTAGCGCGTTCGGCTGTTAACCGAAAGGTTGGTGGTTCAAGCCCACCCAGGGACGATGAGATTTTCCTCTTTGCTTTTTCTTGATAGAAAAGGACCTTTGACATTCTTACAAAAACGTTAGAATCTATTTCTCCGTCTCTGTGGCGCAATTGGTTAGCGCGTTCGGCTGTTAACCGAAAGGTTGATTTTTCAAGCCCACCCAGGGACGAGGAGAATTTCTTCTTTGCTTTTTCTTGATAGAAAAGGATCTTTGACATTTTTACAAAAACGTTGAAATAAGCCGTACCGTCTCTGTGGCGCAATTGGTTAGCGCGTTCGGCTGTTAACCGATTCAAGCCCACCCAGGGACGAGAGATTTAGCTTTTTGCTCTTTTTTTTTTTTTTTTTATAGAAAAGGATCTTTGGCATTTTTACAAAAACGTTGGAATAAGTCGCACCGTCTCTGTGGCGCAATTGGTTAGCGCGTTTGGCTGTTAACCGAAAGGTTGGTGGTTCAAGCCCACCCAGGGACGAGGAGATTTTCCTCTTTGCTTTTTCTTGATAGAAAAGGACCTTTGACATTCTGACAAAAACGTTGGAATCTATTTCACCGTCTCTGTGGCGCAATTGGATAGCGCGTTCGGCTGTTAACCGAAAGGTTGGTGGTTCAAGCCCACCCAGGGACGAGAGATTTTGCATTTTTTTTGGGTTTTTTTTTGATAGAAAAGGATCTTTGGCATTTTTACAAAAACGTTGGAATCAGTCGCACCGTCTCTGTGGCGCAATTGGTTAGCGCGTTCGGCTGTTAACCGAAAGGTTGGTGGTTCAAGCCCACCCAGGGACGAGGAGATTTTCCTCTTTGCTTTTTCTTGATAGAATAGGATCTTTGACATCCTTACAAAAACGTTGGAATCTCTTTCACCGTCTCTGTGGCGCAATTGGTTAGCGCGTTCGGCTGTTAACCGAAAGGTTGGTGGTTCAAGCCCACCCAGGGACGATGAGATTTTCCTCTTTGCTTTTTCTTGATAGAAAAGGACCTTTGACATTCTTACAAAAACGTTAGAATCTATTTCTCCGTCTCTGTGGCGCAATTGGTTAGCGCGTTCGGCTGTTAACCGAAAGGTTGATTTTTCAAGCCCACCCAGGGACGAGGAGAATTTCTTCTTTGCTTCTTCTTGATAGAAAAGGATCTTTGAAATTTTTACAAAAACGTTGGAATTAGTCGCGCACCGTCTTTGTGGCGCAATCGGTCAGCGCGTTCGGCTCTTAACGGAGAGGTTGGCGATTCAAGCCCACCAATGGAAGAGTAGATTTTGCTCTTTGCTTTTTTTTTTCTTGTAGAAAACGATGTGTGACATTCTTATAAAAACGTTGGGCTCTTTCGTACCGTCTCTGTGGCGCAATTGGTTAGCGCGTTCGGCTGTTTACCGAAATGTTGGTGGTTCAAGCTCACCCAGGGACGAGAGATTTTGCTTTTTGCTTTCTTTTTTTTGATAGAAAAGGATCTTTGGCATTTTTACAAAAACGTTGTAATCAGTCGCACCGTCTCTGTGGCGCAATTAGTTAGCGCGTTCGGCTGTTAACCGAAAGGTTGGTGGTTCAAGCCCACCCAGGGACGATGAGATTTTCCTCTTTGCTTTTTCTTGATAGAAAAGGACCTTTGACATTCTTACAAAAACGTTGGAATCTATTTCACCGTCTCTGTGGCGCAATTGGTTAGCGCGTTCGGCTGTTAACCGAAAGGTTGATTTTTCAAGCCCACCCAGGGACGAGGAGAATTTCTTCTTTGCTTTTTTTGATAGAAAAGGATCTTTGGCATTTTTACAAAAACGTTTGACTTTTTCGTACCGTCTCTGTGGCGCAATTGGTTAGCGCGTTCGGCTGTTAACCGAAAGGTTGGTGGTTCAAGCCCACCCAGGGACGAGAGATTTAGCTTTTTGCTCTTTTTTTTTTTTTTTTTATAGAAAAGGATCTTTGGCATTTTTACAAAAACGTTGGAATCAGTCGCACCGTCTCTGTGGCGCAATTGGTTAGCGCGTTCGGCTGTTAACCGAAAGGTTGGTGGTTCAAGCCCACCCAGGGACGAGGAGATTTTCCTCTTTGCTTTTTCTTGATAGAATAGGATCTTTGACATCCTTACAAAAACGTTGGAATCTCTTTCACCGTCTCTGTGGCGCAATTGGTTAGCGCGTTCGGCTGTTAACCGAAAGGTTGGTGGTTCAAGCCCACCCAGGGACGATGAGATTTTCCTCTTTGCTTTTTCTTGATAGAAAAGGACCTTTGACATTCTTACAAAAACGTTAGAATCTATTTCTCCGTCTCTGTGGCGCAATTGGTTAGCGCGTTCGGCTGTTAACCGAAAGGTTGATTTTTCAAGCCCACCCAGGGACGAGGAGAATTTCTTCTTTGCTTTTTCTTGATAGAAAAGGATCTTTGACATTTTTACAAAAACGTTGAAATAAGCCGTACCGTCTCTGTGGCGCAATTGGTTAGCGCGTTCGGCTGTTAACCGGTTCAAGCCCACCCAGGGACGAGAGATTTAGCTTTTTGCTCTTTTTTTTTTTTTTTTTATAGAAAAGGATCTTTGGCATTTTTACAAAAACGTTGGAATAAGTCGCACCGTCTCTGTGGCGCAATTGGTTAGCGCGTTTGGCTGTTAACCGAAAGGTTGGTGGTTCAAGCCCACCCAGGGACGAGGAGATTTTCCTCTTTGCTTTTTCTTGATAGAAAAGGACCTTTGACATTCTGACAAAAACGTTGGAATCTATTTCACCGTCTCTGTGGCGCAATTGGATAGCGCGTTCGGCTGTTAACTGAAAGGTTGGTGGTTCAAGCCCACCCAGGGACGAGAGATTTTGCATTTTTTGGTTTTTTTTTTTTGATAGAAAAGGATCTTTGGCATTTTTACAAAAACGTTGGAATCAGTCGTACCGTCTCTGTGGCGAATTGGTTAGCGCGTTCGGCTGTTAACCGAAAGGTTGGTGGTTCAAGCCCACCCAGGAACGAGGAGATTTTCCTCTTTGCTTTTTCTTGATAGAAAAGGATCTTTGACATCCTTACAAAAACGTTGGAATCTCTTTCACCGTCTCTGTGGCGCAATTGGTTAGCGCGTTCGGCTGTTAACCGAAAGGTTGGTGGTTCAAGCCCACCCAGGGACGAGGAGATTTTCCTCTTTGCTTTTTCTTGATAGAAAAGGATCTTTGACATTTTTACAAAAACGTTGGAAAAAGTCGTACCGTCTCTGTGGCGCAATTGGTTAGCGCGTTCGGCTGTTAACCGAAAGGTTGGTGGTTCAAGCCCACCCAGGGACGAGGAGATTTTCCTCTTTGCTTTTTCTTGATAGAAAAGGATCTTTGACATTCTTGAAAAAAATGTTTGAATCTCTTGCACCGTCTCTGTGGCGCAAGCGGTTAGAGAGTTCGGCTGTTAACCGAAAGGTTGGTGGTTCAATCCCACTCAGGGACGAGGAGAATTTCTTCATTGCTTTTTTGATAGAAAAGGATCTTTGGCATTTTTACAAAAACGTTTGACTTTTTCGTACCGTCTCTGTGGCGCAAATGGTTAGCGCGTTCGGCTGTTAACCGAAAGGTTGGTGGTTCAAGCCCACCCAGGGACGAGAGATTTTGCTTTTTGCTCTTTTTTTCTTGATAGAAAACGATCTTTGACATTTTTACAAAAACGTTGGAATAAGTCGAACCGTCTCTGTGGCGCAATCGGTTAGCGCGTTCGGCTGTTAACCGAAAGGTTGGTGGTTCAATCCCACCCAGGGACTGGGAGATTTTTCCTCTTTGCTTTTTCTTGATAGAAAAGGATCTTTGAAATTTTTACAAAAACGTTGGAATCTCTTGCACCGTCTCTGTGGCGCAATTGGTTAGCGCGTTCGGCTGTTAACCGAAAGGTTGGTGGTTCAAGCCCACCCAGGGACGAGTAGATTTTGCTCTTTGCTTTTTTTTTTCTTGTAGAAAAGGATGTGTGACATTCTTATAAAAACGTTGGGCTCTTTCGTACCGTCTCTGTGGCGCAATTGGTTAGCGCGTTCGGCTGTTAACCGAAAGGTTGGTGGTTCAAGCCCACCCAGGGACGAGAGATTTTGCTTTTTGCTCTATTTTTTTGATAGAAAAGGATCTTTGGCATTATTACAAAAACGTTGGAATCTATTTCACCGTCTCTGTGGCGCAATTGGTTAGCGCGTTCGGCTGTTAACCGAAAGGTTGGTGGTTCAAGCCCACCCAGGGACGAGAGATTTTCTTCTTTGCTTTTTCTTGATAGAAAAGGATCTTTGACATCCTTACAAAAACGTTGGAATCTCTTTCACCGTCTCTGTGGCGCAATTGGTTAGCGCGTTCGGCTGTTAACCGAAAGGTTGGTGGTTCAAGCCCACCCAGTGACGAGGAGAATTTCGTCTTTGCTTTTTCTTGATAGAAAAGGATCTTTGGCATTTTTACAAAAACGTTTGACTTTTTCGTACCGTCTCTGTGGCGCAATTGGTTAGCGCGTTCGGCTGTTAACCGAAAGGTTGATTTTTCAAGCCCACCCAGGGACGAGGAGAATTTCTTCTTTGCTTTTTCTTGATAGAAAAGGATCTTTGACATTTTTACAAAAACGTTGAAATAAGCCGTACCGTCTCTGTGGTGCAATTGGTTAGCGCGTTCGGCTATTAACTGAAAGGTTGGTGGTTCAAGCCCACCCAGGGACGAGGAGATTTTGCTTTTTGCTCTATTTTTTTGATAGAAAAGGATCTTTGGCATTATTACAAAAACGTTGGAATCTATTTCACCGTCTCTGTGGCGCAATTGGTTAGCGCGTTCGGCTGTTAACCGAAAGGTTGGTGGTTCAAGCCCCCCCACGGACGAGTAGATTTTGCTTTTTGCTCTATTTTTTTGATAGAAAAGGATCTTTGGCATTTTTACAAAAACGTTGGAATCCGTCGCACCGTCTCTGTGGCGCAATTGGTTAGCGCGTTCGGCTATTAACTGAAAGGTTGGTGGTTCAAGCCCACCCAGGGACGAGGAGATTTTCCTCTTTGCTTTTTCTTGATAGAAAAGGATCTTTGACATTTTTACAAAAACGTTGGAATAAGTCGTACCGTCTCTGTGGCGCAATTGGTTAGCGCGTTCGGCTGTTAACCGAAAGGTTGGTGGTTCAAGCCCACCCAGGGACGAGGAGATTTTCCTCTTTGCTTTTTCTTGATAGAAAAGGATCTTTGACATTCTTGAAAAAAATGTTTGAATCTCTTGCACCGTCTCTGTGTCTCAAGCGGTTAGAGAGTTCGGCTGTTAACCGAAAGGTTGGTGGTTCAATCCCACACAGGGACGGGGAGATTTTCCTCTTTGCTTTTTCTTGATAGAAAAGGATTTTTGACATTCTTGAAAAAAACGTTGGAATCTCTTGCACCGTCTCTGTGGCGGAATCGGTTAGCGCGTTCGGCTCTTAACAGAGAGGTTGGCGGTTCAAGCCCACCAATGGAAGAGTAGAATTTGCTCTTTGCTTTTTCTTTTTCTTGTAGAAAATGATGTGTGACATTCTTATAAAAACGTTGGGCTCTTTCGTACCGTCTCTGTGGCGCAATTGGTTAGCGCGTTCGGCTGTTAACCGATAGGTTGGTGGTTCAAGCCCACCCAGGGACGAGGAGATTTTCCTCTTTACTTTTTCTTGATAGAAAAGGATCTTTGACATTTTTACAAAAACGTTGACATCTTTTGCACCGTCTCTGTGGCGCAATTGGTCAGCGCGTTCGGCTGTTAACCGAAAGGTTGGTGGTTCAAGCCCACCCAGGGACGAGGAGAATTTCTTCTTTGCTTCTTCTTGATAGAAAAGGATCTTTGAAATTTTTACAAAAACGTTGGAATTAGTCGCGCACCGTCTTTGTGGCGCAATCGGTCAGCGCGTTCGGCTCTTAACGGAGAGGTTGGCGATTCAAGCCCACCAATGGAAGAGTAGATTTTGCTCTTTGCTTTTTTTTTTCTTGTAGAAAACGATGTGTGACATTCTTATAAAAACGTTGGGCTCTTTCGTACCGTCTCTGTGGCGCAATTGGTTAGCGCGTTCGGCTGTTTACCGAAAGGTTGGTGGTTCAAGCTCACCCAGGGACGAGAGATTTTGCTTTTTGCTTTCTTTTTTTTGATAGAAAAGGATCTTTGGCATTTTTACAAAAACGTTGTAATCAGTCGCACCGTCTCTGTGGCGCAATTAGTTAGCGCGTTCGGCTGTTAACCGAAAGGTTGGTGGTTCAAGCCCACCCAGGGACGATGAGATTTTCCTCTTTGCTTTTTCTTGATAGAAAAGGACCTTTGACATTCTTACAAAAACGTTGGAATCTATTTCACCGTCTCTGTGGCGCAATTGGTTAGCGCGTTCGGCTGTTAACCGAAAGGTTGATTTTTCAAGCCCACCCAGGGACGAGGAGAATTTCCTCTTTGCTTTTTTTGATAGAAAAGGATCTTTGGCATTTTTACAAAAACGTTTGACTTTTTCGTACCGTCTCTGTGGCGCAATTGGTTAGCGCGTTCGGCTGTTAACCGAAAGGTTGGTGGTTCAAGCCCACCCAGGGACGAGAGATTTAGCTTTTTGCTCTTTTTTTTTTTTTTTTATAGAAAAGGATCTTTGGCATTTTTACAAAAACGTTGGAATAAGTCGCACCGTCTCTGTGGCGCAATTGGTTAGCGCGTTTGGCTGTTAACCGAAAGGTTGGTGGTTCAAGCCCACCCAGGAACGAGGAGATTTTCCTCTTTGCTTTTTCTTGATAGAAAAGGACCGTTGACATTCTTACAAAAACGTTGGAATCTATTTCACCGTCTCTGTGGCGCAATTGGATAGCGCGTTCGGCTGTTAACCGAAAGGTTGGTGGTTCAAGCCCACCCAGGGACGAGAGATTTTGCATTTTTTGGGGTTTTTTTTTTGATAGAAAAGGATCTTTGGCATTTTTACAAAAACGTTGGAATCAGTCGCACCGTCTCTGTGGCGCAATTGGTTAGCGCGTTCGGCTGTTAACCGAAAGGTTGGTGGTTCAAGCCCACCCAGGGACGAGGAGATTTTCCTCTTTGCTTTTTCTTGATAGAATAGGATCTTTGACATCCTTACAAAAACGTTGGAATCTCTTTCACCGTCTCTGTGGCGCAATTGGTTAGCGCGTTCGGCTGTTAACCGAAACGTTGGTGGTTCAAGCCCACCCAGGGACGAGGAGATTTTCCTCTTTGCTTTTTCTTGATAGAAAAGGACCTTTGACATTCTTACAAAAACGTTAGAATCTATTTCTCCGTCTCTGTGGCGCAATTGGTTAGCGCGTTCGGCTGTTAACCGAAAGGTTGATTTTTCAAGCCCACCCAGGGACGAGGAGAATTTCTTCTTTGCTTTTTCTTGATAGAAAAGGATCTTTGACATTTTTACAAAAACGTTGAAATAAGCCGTACCGTCTCTGTGGCGCAATTGGTTAGCGCGTTCGGCTGTTAACCGGTTCAAGCCCACCCAGGGACGAGAGATTTAGCTTTTTGCTCTTTTTTTTTTTTTTTTTATAGAAAAGGATCTTTGGCATTTTTACAAAAACGTTGGAATAAGTCGCACCGTCTCTGTGGCGCAATTGGTTAGCGCGTTTGGCTGTTAACCGAAAGGTTGGTGGTTCAAGCCCACCCAGGGACGAGGAGATTTTCCTCTTTGCTTTTTCTTGATAGAAAAGGACCTTTGACATTCTGACAAAAACGTTGGAATCTATTTCACCGTCTCTGTGGCGCAATTGGATAGCGCGTTCGGCTGTTAACCGAAAGGTTGGTGGTTCAAGCCCACCCAGGGACGAGAGATTTTGCATTTTTTGGGGGTTTTTTTTTGATAGAAAAGGATCTTTGGCATTTTTACAAAAACGTTGGAATCAGTCGCACCGTCTCTGTGGCGCAATTGGTTAGCGCGTTCGGCTGTTAACCGAAAGGTTGGTGGTTCAAGCCCACCCAGGGACGAGGAGATTTTCCTCTTTGATTTTTCTTGATAGAATAGGATCTTTGACATCCTTACAAAAACGTTGGAATCTCTTTCACCGTCTCTGTGGCGCAATTGGTTAGCGCGTTCGGCTGTTAACCGAAAGGTTGGTGGTTCAAGCCCACCCAGGGACGATGAGATTTTCCTCTTTGCTTTTTCTTGATAGAAAAGGACCTTTGACATTCTTACAAAAACGTTAGAATCTATTTCTCCGTCTCTGTGGCGCAATTGGTTAGCGCGTTCGGCTGTTAACCGAAAGGTTGATTTTTCAAGCCCACCCAGGGACGAGGAGAATTTCTTCTTTGCTTCTTCTTGATAGAAAAGGATCTTTGAAATTTTTACAAAAACGTTGGAATTAGTCGCGCACCGTCTTTGTGGCGCAATCGGTCAGCGCGTTCGGCTCTTAACGGAGAGGTTGGCGATTCAAGCCCACCAATGGAAGAGTAGATTTTGCTCTTTGCTTTTTTTTTTCTTGTAGAAAACGATGTGTGACATTCTTATAAAAACGTTGGGCTCTTTCGTACCGTCTCTGTGGCGCAATTGGTTAGCGCGTTCGGCTGTTTACCGAAATGTTGGTTGTTCAAGCTCACCCAGGGACGAGAGATTTTGCTTTTTGCTTTCTTTTTTTTGATAGAAAAGGATCTTTGGCATTTTTACAAAAACGTTGTAATCAGTCGCACCGTCTCTGTGGCGCAATTAGTTAGCGCGTTCGGCTGTTAACCGAAAGGTTGGTGGTTCAAGCCCACCCAGGGACGATGAGATTTTCCTCTTTGCTTTTTCTTGATAGAAAAGGACCTTTGACATTCTTACAAAAACGTTGGAATCTATTTCACCGTCTCTGTGGCGCAATTGGTTAGCGCGTTCGGCTGTTAACCGAAAGGTTGATTTTTCAAGCCCACCCAGGGACGAGGAGAATTTCTTCTTTGCTTTTTTTGATAGAAAAGGATCTTTGGCATTTTTACAAAAACGTTTGACTTTTTCGTACCGTCTCTGTGGCGCAATTGGTTAGCGCGTTCGGCTGTTAACCGAAAGGTTGGTGGTTCAAGCCCACCCAGGGACGAGAGATTTAGCTTTTTGCTCTTTTTTTTTTTTTTTTATAGAAAAGGATCTTTGGCATTTTTACAAAAACGTTGGAATAAGTCGCACCGTCTCTGTGGCGCAATTGGTTAGCGCGTTTGGCTGTTAACCGAAAGGTTGGTGGTTCAAGCCCACCCAGGAACGAGGAGATTTTCCTCTTTGCTTTTTCTTGATAGAAAAGGACCTTTGACATTCTTACAAAAACGTTGGAATCTATTTCACCGTCTCTGTGGCGCAATTGGATAGCGCGTTCGGCTGTTAACCGAAAGGTTGGTGGTTCAAGCCCACCCAGGGACGAGAGATTTTGCATTTTTTTGGGGTTTTTTTTTGATAGAAAAGGATCTTTGGCATTTTTACAAAAACGTTGGAATCAGTCGCACCGTCTCTGTGGCGCAATTGGTTAGCGCGTTCGGCTGTTAACCGAAAGGTTGGTGGTTCAAGCCCACCCAGGGACGAGGAGATTTTCCTCTTTGCTTTTTCTTGATAGAATAGGATCTTTGACATCCTTACAAAAACGTTGGAATCTCTTTCACCGTCTCTGTGGCGCAATTGGTTAGCGCGTTCGGCTGTTAACCAAAAGGTTGGTGGTTCAATCCCACTCAGGGACGAGGAGAATTTCTTCATTGCTTTTTTGATAGAAAAGGATCTTTGGCATTTTTACAAAAACGTTTGACTTTTTCGTACCGTCTCTGTGGCGCAAATGGTTAGCGCGTTCGGCTGTTAACCGAAAGGTTGGTGGTTCAAGCCCACCCAGGGACGAGAGATTTTGCTTTTTGCTCTTTTTTTCTTGATAGAAAACGATCTTTGACATTTTTACAAAAACGTTGGAATAAGTCGAACCGTCTCTGTGGCGCAATCGGTTAGCGCGTTCGGCTGTTAACCGAAAGGTTGGTGGTTCAATCCCACCCAGGGACTGGGAGATTTTTCCTCTTTGCTTTTTCTTGATAGAAAAGGATCTTTGAAATTTTTACAAAAACGTTGGAATCTCTTGCACCGTCTCTGTGGCGCAATTGGTTAGCGCGTTCGGCTGTTAACCGAAAGGTTGGTGGTTCAAGCCCACCCAGGGACGAGTAGATTTTGCTCTTTGCTTTTTTTTTTCTTGTAGAAAAGGATGTGTGACATTCTTATAAAAACGTTGTGCTCTTTCGTAACGTCTCTGTGGCGCAATTGGTTAGCGCGTTCGGCTGTTAACCGAAAGGTTGGTGGTTCAAGCCCACCCAGGGACGAGAGATTTTGCTTTTTGCTCTATTTTTTTGATAGAAAAGGATCTTTGGCATTATTACAAAAACGTTGGAATCTATTTCACCGTCTCTGTGGCGCAATTGGTTAGCGCGTTCGGCTGTTAACCGAAAGGTTGGTGGTTCAAGCCCACCCAGGGACGAGAGATTTTCTTCTTTGCTTTTTCTTGATAGAAAAGGATCTTTGACATCCTTACAAAAACGTTGGAATCTCTTTCACCGTCTCTGTGGCGCAATTGGTTAGCGCGTTCGGCTGTTAACCGAAAGGTTGGTGGTTCAAGCCCACCCAGTGACGAGGAGAATTTCGTCTTTGCTTTTTCTTGATAGAAAAGGATCTTTGGCATTTTTACAAAAACGTTTGACTTTTTCGTACCGTCTCTGTGGCGCAATTGGTTAGCGCGTTCGGCTGTTAACCGAAAGGTTGATTTTTCAAGCCCACCCAGGGACGAGGAGAATTTCTTCTTTGCTTTTTCTTGATAGAAAAGGATCTTTGACATTTTTACAAAAACGTTGAAATAAGCCGTACCGTCTCTGTGGCGCAATTGGTTAGCGCGTTCGGCTGTTAACCGGAAGGTTGGTGGTTCAAGCCCACCCAGGGACGAGAGATTTTGCTCTTTGCTTTTGTTTTCTTGTAGAAAAGGATCATTCGCATTCTTACAAAAACGTTGGAGGTATTCGAACCGTCTCTGTTGCGCAATCGGTTAGCGCGTTCTGCTGTTAAGTTCGTGGTTCAATCCCACCCAGGGACGAGGAGATTTTCCTCTTTGCTTTTTCTTGATAGAAAAGGATCTTTGACATTCTTACAAAATCTTTGGAATCTCTTGCACCGTATCTGTGACGGCATCGCTTACCGCGTTCGGCTGTTAACCGAAAGGTTGGTGCTTCAAGCCCACCCAGGGACGAGAGATTTTGCTCTTTGCTTTTGTTTTCTTGTAGAAAAGGATCATTGGCATTCTTTCTAAAACGTTGGAGGTATTCGAACCGTCTCTGTTGCGCAATCGGTTGGCGCGTTCTGCTGTTAAGTTCGTGGTTCAATCCCACCCAGGGACGAGGAGATTTTCCTCTTTGCTTTTTCTTGATAGAAAAGGATCTTTGACATTTTTACAAAAAAGTTGACATCTTTTGCACCGTCTCTGTGGCGCAATTGGTTAGCGCGTTCGGCTGTTAACCGAAAGGTTGGTGGTTCAAGCCCACCCAGGGACGAGAGATTTTGCTTTTTGCTCTATTTTTCTTGATAGAAAAGGATCTTTGACATTTTTACAAAAACGTTGGAATAAGTCGTACCGTCTCTGTCGCGCAATCGGTAAGCGCGTTCGGCTGTTAATCGAAAGGTCGGTGGTTCAATCCCACCCAGGGACGAGGAGAATTTCTTCTTTGCTTTTTCTTGATAGAAAAGGATCTTTGGCATTTTTACAAAAACGTTGGAATCAGTCGCACCGTCTCTGTGGCGCAATTGGTTAGCGCGTTCGGCTGTTAACCGAAAGGTTGGTGGTTCAAGCCCACCCAGGGACGAGGAGATTTTCCTCTTTGCTTTTTCTTGATAGAAAAGGATCTTTGACATCCTTACAAAAACGTTGGAATCTCTTTCACCGTCTCTGTGGCGCAATTGGTTAGCGCGTTCGGCTGTTAACCGAAAGGTTGGTAGTTCAAGCTCACCCAGGGACGAGAGATTTTGCTTTTTGCTCTTTTCTTTTTGATAGAAAAGGATCTTTGGCATTTTTACAAAAACGTTGGAATCCGTCGCACCGTCTCTGTGGCGCAATTGGTTAGCGCGTTCGGCTGTTAACCGAAAGGTTGGTGGTTCAAGCCCACCCAGGGACGAGGAGATTTCCCTCTTTGCTTTTTCTTGATAGAAAAGGATGTGTGACATTCTTATAAAAACGTTGGGCTCTTTCGTACCGTCTCTGTGGCGCAATTGGTTAGCGCGTTCGGCTGTTAACCGAAAGGTTGGTAGTTCAAGCCCACCCAGGGACGAGAGATTTTGCTTTTTGCTCTATTTTTTTGATAGAAAAGGATCTTTGGCATTTTTACAAAAACGTTGGAATCCGTCGCACCGTCTCTGTGGCGCAATTGGTTAACGCGTTCGGCTGTTAACCGAAAGGTTGGTGGTTCAAGCCCACCCAGGGACGAGGAGATTTTCCTCTTTGCTTTTTCTTGATAGAAAAGGATCTTTGACATTTTTACAAAAACGTTGGAATAAGTCGTACCGTCTCTGTGGCGCAATTGGTTAGCGCGTTCGGCTGTTAACCGAAAGGTTGGTGGTTCAAGGCCACCCAGGGACGAGGAGATTTTCCTCTTTGCTTTTTCTTGATAGAAAAGGATCTTTGACATTCTTGAAAAAAATGTTTGAAACTCTTGCACCGTCTCTGTGGCGCAAGCGGTTAGAGAGTTCGGCTGTTAACCGAAAGGTTGGTGGTTCAATCCCACCCAGGGACGGGGAGATTTTCCTCTTTGCTTTTTCTTGATAGAAAAGGATCTTTGACATTCTTGAAAAAAACGTTGGAATCTCTTGCACAGTCTCTGTGGCGCAATCGGTTAGCGCGTTCGGCTCTTAACAGAGAGGTTGGCGGTTCAAGCCCACCAATGGAAGAGTGGAATTTGCTCTTTGCTTTTTCTTTTTCTTGTAGAAAATGATGGGTGACATTCTTATAAAAACTTTGGGCTCTTTCGTACCGTCTCTGTGGCGCAATTGGTTAGCGCGTTCGGCTGTTAACCGAAAGGTTGGTGGTTCAAGCCCACCCAGGGACGAGGAGATTTTCCTCTTTGCTTTTTCTTGATAGAAAAGGATCTTTGACATTTTTACAAAAACGTTGACATCTTTTGCACCGTCTCTGTGGCGTAATTGGTTAGCGCGTTCGGCTGTTAACCGAAAGGTTGGTGGTTCAAGCCCACCCAGGGACGAGAGATTTTGCTTTTTGCTCTTTTTTTCTTGATTGAAAAGGATCTTTGACATTTTTACAAAAACGTTGGAGTAAGTCGTACCGTCTCTGTGGCGCAATTGGTTAGCGCGTTCGGCTGTTAACCGAAAGGTTGGTGGTTCAAGCCCACCCAGGGACGAGTACATTTGGTCTTTGCTTTTTTTTTTTTCTTGTAGAAAAGGATGTGTGACATTCTTATAAAAACGTTGGGCTCTTTCGTACCGTCTCTGTGGTGCAATTGGTTAGCGCGTTCGGCTGTTAACCGAAAGGTTGGTGGTTCAAGCCCACCCAGGGACGAAAGATTTTCTTCTTTGCTTTTTCTTGATAGAAAAGGATCTTTGACATCCTTACAAACACGTTGGAATCTCTTTCACCGTCTCTGTGGCGCAATTGGTTAGCGCGTTCGGCTGTTAACCGAAAGGTTGGTGGTTCAAGCCCACCCAGTGACGAGGAGAATTTCGTCTTTGCTTTTTCTTGATAGAAAAGGATCTTTGGCATTTTTACAAAAACGTTTGACTTTTTCGTACCGTCTCTGTGGCGCAATTGGTTAGCGCGTTCGGCTGTTAACCGAAAGGTTGGTGGTTCAAGCCCACCCAGGGACGAGGAGATTTTCCTCTTTGCTTTTTCTTGATAGAAAAGGATCTTTGACATCCTTACAAAAACGTTGGAATCTCTTTCACCGTCTCTGTGGCGCAATTGGTTAGCGCGTTCGGCTGTTAACCGAAAGGTTGGTGGTTCAAGCCCACCCAGGGACGAGGAGATTTTCCTCTTTGCTTTTTCTTGATAGAAAAGGACCTTTGACATTCTGACAAAAACGTTGGAATCTATTTCACCGTCTCTGTGGCGCAATTGGATAGCGCGTTCGGCTGTTAACCGAAAGGTTGGTGGTTCAAGCCCACCCAGGGACGAGAGATTTTGCATTTTTTGGGTTTTTTTTTTTGATAGAAAAGGATCTTTGGCATTTTTACAAAAACGTTGGAATCAGTCGAACCGTCTCTGTGGCGAATTGGTTAGCGCGTTCGGCTGTTAACCGAAAGGTTGGTGGTTCAAGCCCACCCAGGGACGAGAGATTTTGCTTTTTTCTCTTTTTTTCTTGATAGAAAAGGATCTTTGACATTTTTACAAAAACGTTGGAATAAGTCGTACCGTCTCTGTGTCGCAATTGGTTAGCGCGTTCGGCTGTTAACCGAAAGGTTGGTGGTTCAAGCCCACCCAGGGACGAGTACATTTTGCTCTTTGCTTTTTTTTTTTTCTTGTAGAAAAGGATGTGTGACATTCTTATAAAAACGTTGGGCTCTTTCGTACCGTCTCTGTGGCGCAATTGGTTAGCGCGTTCGGCTGTTAACCGAAAGGTTGGTGGTTCAAGCCCACCCAGGGACGAGAGATTTTTTTCTTTGCTTTTTCTTGATAGAAAAGGATCTTTGACATCCTTACAAAAACGTTGGAATCTCTTTCACCGTCTCTGTGGCGCAATTGGTTAGCGCGTTCGGCTGTTAACCGAAAGGTTGGTGGTTCAAGCCCACCCAGTGACGAGGAGAATTTCGTCTTTGCTTTTTCTTGATAGAAAAGGATCTTTGGCATTTTTACAAAAACGTTTGACTTTTTCGTACCGTCTCTGTGGCGCAATTGGTTAGCGCGTTCGGCTGTTAACCGAAAGGTTGGTGGTTCAAGCCCACCCAGGGACGAGGAGATTTTCCACTTTGCTTTTTCTTGATAGAAAAGGATCTTTGGCATTTTTACAAAAACGTTTGACTTTTTCGTACCGTCTCTGTGGCGCAATTGGTTAGCGCGTTCGGCTGTTAACCGAAAGGTTGGTGGTTCAAGCCCACCCAGGGACGAGAGATTTTGCTTTTTGCTCTTTTTTTCTTGATAGAAAAGGATCTTTGACATTTTTACAAAAACGTTGGAATCTCTTGCACCGTCTCTGTGGCGCAATTGGTTAGCGCGTTCGGCTGTTAACCGAAAGGTTGGTGGTTCAAGCCCACCCAGGGACGAGTAGATTTTGCTCTTTGCTTTTTTTTTTCTTGTAGAAAAGGATGTGTGACATTCTTATAAAAACGTTGGGCTCTTTCGTACCGTCTCTGTGGCGCAATTGGTTAGCGCGTTCGGCTGTTAACCGAAAGGTTGGTGGTTCAAGCCCACCCAGGGACGAGAGTTTTTGCTTTTTGCTCTATTTTTTTGATAGAAAAGGATCTTTGGCATTTTTACAAAAACGTTTGACTTTTGCGTACCGTCTCTGTGGCGCAATTGGTTAGCGCGTTCGGCTGTTAACCGAAAGGTTGGTGGTTCAAGCCCACCCAGGGACGAGGAGATTTTCCTCTTTGCTTGTTCTTGATAGAAAAGGATCTTTGACATTTTTACAAAAACGTTGACATCTTTTGCACCGTCTCTGTGGCGCAATTGGTTAGCGCGTTCGGCTGTTAACCGAAAGGTTGGTGGTTCAAGCCCACCCAGGGACGAGAGATTTTGCTTTTTGCTCTTTTTTTCTTGATAGAAAAGGATCTTTGACATTTTTACAAAAACGTTGGAATAAGTCGTACCGTCTCTGTGGCGCAATTGGTTAGCGCGTTCGGCTGTTAACCGAAAGGTTGGTGGTTCAAGCCCACCCAGGGACGAGTACATTTTGCTCTTTGCTTTTTTTTTTTTCTTGTAGAAAAGGATGTGTGACATTCTTATAAAAACGTTGGGCTCTTTCGTACCGTCTCTGTGGCGCAATTGGTTAGCGCGTTCGGCTGTTAACCGAAAGGTTGGTGGTTCAAGCCCACCCAGGGACGAGAGATTTTTTTCTTTGCTTTTTCTTGATAGAAAAGGATCTTTGACATCCTTACAAAAACGTTGGAATCTCTTTCACCGTCTCTGTGGCGCAATTGGTTAGCGCGTTCGGCTGTTAACCGAAAGGTTGGTGGTTCAAGCCCACCCAGTGACGAGGAGAATTTCGTCTTTGCTTTTTCTTGATAGAAAAGGATCTTTGGCATTTTTACAAAAACGTTTGACTTTTTCGTACCGTCTCTGTGGCGCAATTGGTTAGCGCGTTCGGCTGTTAACCGAAAGGTTGGTGGTTCAAGCCCACCCAGGGACGAGGAGATTTTCCTCTTTGCTTTTTCTTGATAGAAAAGGATCTTTGACATCCTTACAAAACCGTTGGAATCTCTTTCACCGTCTCTGTGGCGCAATTGGTTAGCGCGTTCGGCTGTTAACCGAAAGGTTGGTGGTTCAAGCCCACCCAGGGACGAGGAGATTTTCCTCTTTGCTTTTTCTTGATAGAAAAGGATCTTTGACATTTTTACAAAAACATTGGAATAAGTCGTACCGTCTCTGTGGCGCAATTGGTTAGCGCGTTCGGCTGTTAACCGAAAGGTTGGTGGTTCAAGCCCACCCAGGGACGAGGAGATTTTCCACTTTGCTTTTTCTTGATAGAAAAGGATCTTTGACATTCTTGAAAAAAATGTTTGAATCTCTTGCACCGTCTCTGTGGTGCAAGCGGTTAGAGAGTTCGGCTGTTAACCGAAAGGTTGGTGGTTCAATCCCACCCAGGGACGAGGAGAATTTCTTCTTTGCTTTTTCTTGATAGAAAAGGATCTTTGGCATTTTTACAAAAACGTTGGAATCAGTCGCACCGTCTCTGTGGCGCAATTGGTTAGCGCGTTCGGCTGTTAACCGAAAGGTTGGTGGTTCAAGCCCACCCAGGGACGAGGAGATTTTCCTCTTTGCTTTTTCTTGATAGAAAAGGATCTTTGACATCCTTACAAAAACGTTGGTATCTCTTTCACCGTCTCTGTGGCGCAATTGGTTAGCGCGTTCGGCTGTTAACCGAAAGGTTGGTAGTTCAAGCTCACCCAGGGACGAGAGATTTTGCTTTTTGCTCTATTTTTTTGATAGAAAAGGATCTTTGGCATTTTTACAAAAACGTTGGAATCCGTCGCACCGTCTCTGTGGCGCAATTGGTTAGCGCGTTCGGCTGTTAACCGAAAGGTTGGTGGTTCAAGCCCACCCAGGGACGAGGAGATTTCCCTCTTTGCTTTTTCTTGATAGAAAAGGATGTGTGACATTCTTATAAAAACGTTGGGCTCTTTCGTACCGTCTCTGTGGCGCAATTGGTTAGCGCGTTCGGCTGTTAACCGAAAGGTTGGTAGTTCAAGCCCACCCAGGAACGAGAGATTTTGCTTTTTGCTCTATTTTTTTGATAGAAAAGGATCTTTGGCATTTTTACAAAAACGTTGGAATCCGTCGCACCGTCTCTGTGGCGCAATTGGTTAACGCGTTCGGCTGTTAACCGAAAGGTTGGTGGTTCAAGCCCACCCAGGGACGAGGAGATTTTCCTCTTTGCTTTTTCTTGATAGAAAAGGATCTTTGACATTTTTACAAAAACGTTGGAATAAGTCGTACCGTCTCTGTGGCGCAATTGGTTAGCGCGTTCGGCTGTTAACCGAAAGGTTGGTGGTTCAAGGCCACCCAGGGACGAGGAGATTTTCCTCTTTGCTTTTTCTTGATAGAAAAGGATCTTTGACATTCTTGAAAAAAATGTTTGAATCTCTTGCACCGTCTCTGTGGCGCAAGCGGTTAGAGAGTTCGGCTGTTAACCGAAAGGTTGGTGGTTCAATCCCACCCAGGGACGGGGAGATTTTCCTCTTTGCTTTTTCTTGATAGAAAAGGATCTTTGACATTCTTGAAAAAAACGTTGGAATCTCTTGCACAGTCTCTGTGGCGCAATCGGTTAGCGCGTTCGGCTCTTAACAGAGAGGTTGGCGGTTCAAGCCCACCAATGGAAGAGTAGAATTTGCTCTTTGCTTTTTCTTTTTCTTGTAGAAAATGATGGGTGACATTCTTATAAAAACTTTGGGCTCTTTCGTACCGTCTCTGTGGCGCAATTGGTTAGCGCGTTCGGCTGTTAACCGAAAGGTTGGTGGTTCAAGCCCACCCAGGGACGAGGAGATTTTCCTCTTTGCTTTTTCTTGATAGAAAAGGATCTTTGACATTTTTACAAAAACGTTGACATCTTTTGCACCGTCTCTGTGGCGCAATTGGTTAGCGCGTTCGGCTGTTAACCGAAAGGTTGGTGGTTCAAGCCCACCCAGGGACGAGAGATTTTGCTTTTTGCTCTTTTTTTCTTGATAGAAAAGGATCTTTGACATTTTTACAAAAACGTTGGAATAAGTCGTACCGTCTCTGTGGCGCAATTGGTTAGCGCGTTCGGCTGTTAACCGAAAGGTTGGTGGTTCAAGCCCACCCAGGGACGAGTACATTTTGCTCTTTGCTTTTTTTTTTTTCTTGTAGAAAAGGATGTGTGACATTCTTATAAAAACGTTGGGCTCTTTCGTACCGTCTCTGTGGCGCAATTGGTTAGCGCGTTCGGCTGTTAACCGAAAGGTTGGTGGTTCAAGCCCACCCAGGGACGAAAGATTTTCTTCTTTGCTTTTTCTTGATAGAAAAGGATCTTTGACATCCTTACAAAAACGTTGGAATCTCTTTCACCGTCTCTGTGGCGCAATTGGTTAGCGCGTTCGGCTGTTAACCGAAAGGTTGGTGGTTCAAGCCCACCCAGTGACGAGGAGAATTTCGTCTTTGCTTTTTCTTGATAGAAAAGGATCTTTGGCATTTTTACAAAAACGTTTGACTTTTTCGTACCGTCTCTGTGGCGCAATTGGTTAGCGCGTTCGGCTGTTAACCGAAAGGTTGGTGGTTCAAGCCCACCCAGGGACGAGGAGATTTTCCTCTTTGCTTTTTCTTGATAGAAAAGGATCTTTGACATCCTTACAGAAACGTTGGAATCTCTTTCACCGTCTCTGTGGCGCAATTGGTTAGCGCGTTCGGCTGTTAACCGAAAGGTTGGTGGTTCAAGCCCACCCAGGGACGAGGAGATTTTCCTCTTTGCTTTTTCTTGATAGAAAAGGATCTTTGACATTTTTACAAAAACGTTGGAATAAGTCGTACCGTCTCTGTGGCGCAATTGGTTAGCGCGTTCGGCTGTTAACCGAAAGGTTGGTGGTTCAAGCCCACCCAGGGACGAGGAGATTTTCCTCTTTGCTTTTTCTTGATAGAAAAGGATCTTTGACATTCTTGAAAAAAATGTTTGAATCTCTTGCACCGTCTCTGTGGCGCAAGCGGTTAGAGAGTTCGGCTGTTAACCGAAAGGTTGGTGGTTCAATCCCACCCAGGGATGAGGAGAATTTCTTCTTTGCTTTTTCTTGATAGAAAAGGATCTTTGGCATTTTTACAAAAACGTTGGAATCCGTCGCACCGTCTCTGTGGCGCAATTGGTTAGCGCGTTCGGCTGTTAACCGAAAGGTTGGTGGTTCAAGCCCACCCAGGGACGAGGAGATTTTCCCCATTTGCTTTTTCTTGATAGAAAAGGATCTTTGACATCCTTACAAAAACGTCGGAATAAGTCGTACCGTCTCTGTGGCGCAATCGGTTAGCGCGTTCGGCTGTTAACCGAAAGGTTGGTGGTTCAATCCCACCCAGGGACTGGGAGATTTTTCCTCTTTGCTTTTTCTTGATAGAAAAGGATCTTTGAAATTTTTACAAAAACGTTGGAATCTCTTGCACCGTCTCTGTGGCGCAATTGGTTAGCGCGTTCGGCTGTTAACCGAAAGGTTGGTGGTTCAAGCCCACCCAGGGACGAGGAGATCTTTTTCTTTGCTTTTTCTTGACAGAAAAGGATCTTTGACATTCTTGAAAAAAACGTTAGAATCTCTTGCACCGTCTCTGTGGCGCAATCGGTTAGCGCGTTCGGCTCTTAACAGAGAGGTTGGCGGTTCAAGCCCACCAATGGAAGAGTAGAATTTGCTCTTTGCTTTTTCTTTTTCTTGTAGAAAAGGATCTTTGACATTCTTGAAAAATACGTTGGAATCTCTTGCACCGTCTCTGTGGCGCAATCAGTTAGCGCGTTCGGCTGTTAACCGAAAGGTTGGCGGTTCAATCCCACCCAGGGACGAGGAGATTTTCCTCTTTGCTTTTTCTTGATAGGAAAGGATCTGTGGCCTTCTTACAAAAATATTGGAATCAGTCGAACCGTCTCTGTGGAGCAATCAGTTAGCGCATTCGGCTGTTAACCGAGAGGTTGGTGCTTCAAGCCCACCCAGGGACGAGAGATTTTGCTCTTTGCTTTTGTTTTCTTGTAGAAAAGGATCATTCGCATTCTTACAAAAACGTTGGAGGTATTCGAACCGTCTCTGTTGCGCAATCGGTTAGCGCGTTCTGCTGTTAAGTTCGTGGTTCAATCCCACCCAGGGACGAGGAGATTTTCCTCTTTGCTTTTTCTTGATAGAAAAGGATCTTTGACATTCTTACAAAATCTTTGGAATCTCTTGCACCGTATCTGTGACGGCATCGCTTACCGCGTTCGGCTGTTAACCGAAAGGTTGGTGCTTCAAGCCCACCCAGGGACGAGAGATTTTGCTCTTTGCTTTTGTTTTCTTGTAGAAAAGGATCATTGGCATTCTTACAAAAACGTTGGAGGTATTCGAACCGTCTCTGTTGCGCAATCGGTTGGCGCGTTCTGCTGTTAAGTTCGTGGTTCAATCCCACCCAGGGACGAGGAGATTTTCCTCTTTGCTTTTTCTTGATAGAAAAGGATCTTTGACATTTTTACAAAAAAGTTGACATCTTTTGCACCGTCTCTGTGGCGCAATTGGTTAGCGCGTTCGGCTGTTAACCGAAAGGTTGGTGGTTCAAGCCCACCCAGGGACGAGAGATTTTGCTTTTTGCTCTATTTTTCTTGATAGAAAAGGATCTTTGACATTTTTACAAAAACGTTGGAATAAGTCGTACCGTCTCTGTCGCGCAATCGGTAAGCGCGTTCGGCTGTTAATCGAAAGGTCGGTGGTTCAATCCCACCCAGGGACGAGGAGAATTTCTTCTTTGCTTTTTCTTGATAGAAAAGGATCTTTGGCATTTTTACAAAAACGTTGGAATCAGTCGCACCGTCTCTGTGGCGCAATTAGTTAGCGCGTTCGGCTGTTAACCGAAAGGTTGGTGGTTCAAGCCCACCCAGGGACGAGGAGATTTTCCTCTTTGCTTTTTCTTGATAGAAAAGGATCTTTGACATCCTTACAAAAACGTTGGAATCTCTTTCACCGTCTCTGTGGCGCAATTGGTTAGCGCGTTCGGCTGTTAACCGAAAGGTTGGTAGTTCAAGCTCACCCAGAGACGAGAGATTTTGCTTTTTGCTCTATTTTTTTGATAGAAAAGGATCTTTGGCATTTTTACAAAAACGTTGGAATCCGTCGCACCGTCTCTGTGGCGCAATTGGTTAGCGCGTTCGGCTGTTAACCGAAAGGTTGGTGGTTCAAGCCCACCCAGGGACGAGGAGATTTCCCTCTTTGCTTTTTCTTGATAGAAAAGGATGTGTGACATTCTTATAAAAACGTTGGGCTCTTTCGTACCGTCTCTGTGGCGCAATTGGTTAGCGCGTTCGGCTGTTAACCGAAAGGTTGGTAGTTCAAGCCCACCCAGGAACGAGAGATTTTGCTTTTTGCTCTATTTTTTTGATAGAAAAGGATCTTTGGCATTTTTACAAAAACGTTGGAATCCGTCGCACCGTCTCTGTGGCGCAATTGGTTAACGCGTTCGGCTGTTAACCGAAAGGTTGGTGGTTCAAGCCCACCCAGGGACGAGGAGATTTTCCTCTTTGCTTTTTCTTGATAGAAAAGGATCTTTGACATTTTTACAAAAACGTTGGAATAAGTCGTACCGTCTCTGTGGCGCAATTGGTTAGCGCGTTCGGCTGTTAACCGAAAGGTTGGTGGTTCAAGGCCACCCAGGGACGAGGAGATTTTCCTCTTTGCTTTTTCTTGATAGAAAAGGATCTTTGACATTCTTGAAAAAAATGTTTGAATCTCTTGCACCGTCTCTGTGGCGCAAGCGGTTAGAGAGTTCGGCTGTTAACCGAAAGGTTGGTGGTTCAATCCCACCCAGGGACGGGGAGATTTTCCTCTTTGCTTTTTCTTGATAGAAAAGGATCTTTGACATTCTTGAAAAAAACGTTGGAATCTCTTGCACAGTCTCTGTGGCGCAATCGGTTAGCGCGTTCGGCTCTTAACAGAGAGGTTGGCGGTTCAAGCCCACCAATGGAAGAGTAGAATTTGCTCTTTGCTTTTTCTTTTTCTTGTAGAAAATGATGGGTGACATTCTTATAAAAACTTTGGGCTCTTTCGTACCGTCTCTGTGGCGCAATTGGTTAGCGCGTTCGGCTGTTAACCGAAAGGTTGGTGGTTCAAGCCCACCCAGGGACGAGGAGATTTTCCTCTTTGCTTTTTCTTGATAGAAAAGGATCTTTGACATTTTTACAAAAACGTTGACATCTTTTGCACCGTCTCTGTGGCGCAATTGGTTAGCGCGTTCGGCTGTTAACCGAAAGGTTGGTGGTTCAAGCCCACCCAGGGACGAGAGATTTTGCTTTTTGCTCTTTTTTTCTTGATAGAAAAGGATCTTTGACATTTTTACAAAAACGTTGGAATAAGTCGTACCGTCTCTGTGGCGCAATTGGTTAGCGCGTTCGGCTGTTAACCGAAAGGTTGGTGGTTCAAGCCCACCCAGGGACGAGAGATTTTGCTTTTTTCTCTTTTTTTCTTGATAGAAAAGGATCTTTGACATTTTTACAAAAACGTTGGAATAAGTCGTACCGTCTCTGTGTCGCAATTGGTTAGCGCGTTCGGCTGTTAACCGAAAGGTTGGTGGTTCAAGCCCACCCAGGGACGAGTACATTTTGCTCTTTGCTTTTTTTTTTTTCTTGTAGAAAAGGATGTGTGACATTCTTATAAAAACGTTGGGCTCTTTCGTACCGTCTCTGTGGCGCAATTGGTTAGCGCGTTCGGCTGTTAACCGAAAGGTTGGTGGTTCAAGCCCACCCAGGGACGAGAGATTTTTTTCTTTGCTTTTTCTTGATAGAAAAGGATCTTTGACATCCTTACAAAAACGTTGGAATCTCTTTCACCGTCTCTGTGGCGCAATTGGTTAGCGCGTTCGGCTGTTAACCGAAAGGTTGGTGGTTCAAGCCCACCCAGTGACGAGGAGAATTTCGTCTTTGCTTTTTCTTGATAGAAAAGGATCTTTGGCATTTTTACAAAAACGTTTGACTTTTTCGTACCGTCTCTGTGGCGCAATTGGTTAGCGCGTTCGGCTGTTAACCGAAAGGTTGGTGGTTCAAGCCCACCCAGGGACGAGGAGATTTTCCTCTTTGCTTTTTCTTGATAGAAAAGGATCTTTGACATCCTTACAAAACCGTTGGAATCTCTTTCACCGTCTCTGTGGCGCAATTGGTTAGCGCGTTCGGCTGTTAACCGAAAGGTTGGTGGTTCAAGCCCACCCAGGGACGAGGAGATTTTCCTCTTTGCTTTTTCTTGATAGAAAAGGATCTTTGACATTTTTACAAAAACGTTGGAATCAGTCGTACCGTCTCTGTGGCGCAATTGGTTAGCGCGTTCGGCTGTTAACCGAAAGGTTGGTGGTTCAAGCCCACCCAGGGACGAGGAGATTTTCCACTTTGCTTTTTCTTGATAGAAAAGGATCTTTGGCATTTTTACAAAAACGTTTGACTTTTTCGTACCGTCTCTGTGGCGCAATTGGTTAGCGCGTTCGGCTGTTAACCGAAAGGTTGGTGGTTCAAGCCCACCCAGGGACGAGAGATTTTGCTTTTTGCTCTTTTTTTCTTGATAGAAAAGGATCTTTGACATTTTTACAAAAACGTTGGAATCTCTTGCACCGTCTCTGTGGCGCAATTGGTTAGCGCGTTCGGCTGTTAACCGAAAGGTTGGTGGTTCAAGCCCACCCAGGGACGAGTAGATTTTGCTCTTTGCTTTTTTTTTTCTTGTAGAAAAGGATGTGTGACATTCTTATAAAAACGTTGGGCTCTTTCGTACCGTCTCTGTGGCGCAATTGGTTAGCGCGTTCGGCTGTTAACCGAAAGGTTGGTGGTTCAAGCCCACCCAGGGACGAGAGTTTTTGCTTTTTGCTCTATTTTTTTGATAGAAAAGGATCTTTGGCATTTTTACAAAAACGTTTGACTTTTGCGTACCGTCTCTGTGGCGCAATTGGTTAGCGCGTTCGGCTGTTAACCGAAAGGTTGGTGGTTCAAGCCCACCCAGGGACGAGGAGATTTTCCTCTTTGCTTGTTCTTGATAGAAAAGGATCTTTGACATTTTTACAAAAACGTTGACATCTTTTGCACCGTCTCTGTGGCGCAATTGGTTAGCGCGTTCGGCTGTTAACCGAAAGGTTGGTGGTTCAAGCCCACCCAGGGACGAGAGATTTTGCTTTTTGCTCTTTTTTTCTTGATAGAAAAGGATCTTTGACATTTTTACAAAAACGTTGGAATAAGTCGTACCGTCTCTGTGGCGCAATTGGTTAGCGCGTTCGGCTGTTAACCGAAAGGTTGGTGGTTCAAGCCCACCCAGGGACGAGTACATTTTGCTCTTTGCTTTTTTTTTTTTCTTGTAGAAAAGGATGTGTGACATTCTTATAAAAACGTTGGGCTCTTTCGTACCGTCTCTGTGGCGCAATTGGTTAGCGCGTTCGGCTGTTAACCGAAAGGTTGGTGGTTCAAGCCCACCCAGGGACGAGAGATTTTTTTCTTTGCTTTTTCTTGATAGAAAAGGATCTTTGACATCCTTACAAAAACGTTGGAATCTCTTTCACCGTCTCTGTGGCGCAATTGGTTAGCGCGTTCGGCTGTTAACCGAAAGGTTGGTGGTTCAAGCCCACCCAGTGACGAGGAGAATTTCGTCTTTGCTTTTTCTTGATAGAAAAGGATCTTTGGCATTTTTACAAAAACGTTTGACTTTTTCGTACCGTCTCTGTGGCGCAATTGGTTAGCGCGTTCGGCTGTTAACCGAAAGGTTGGTGGTTCAAGCCCACCCAGGGACGAGGAGATTTTCCTCTTTGCTTTTTCTTGATAGAAAAGGATCTTTGACATCCTTACAAAACCGTTGGAATCTCTTTCACCGTCTCTGTGGCGCAATTGGTTAGCGCGTTCGGCTGTTAACCGAAAGGTTGGTGGTTCAAGCCCACCCAGGGACGAGGAGATTTTCCTCTTTGCTTTTTCTTGATAGAAAAGGATCTTTGACATTTTTACAAAAACATTGGAATAAGTCGTACCGTCTCTGTGGCGCAATTGGTTAGCGCGTTCGGCTGTTAACCGAAAGGTTGGTGGTTCAAGCCCACCCAGGGACGAGGAGATTTTCCACTTTGCTTTTTCTTGATAGAAAAGGATCTTTGACATTCTTGAAAAAAATGTTTGAATCTCTTGCACCGTCTCTGTGGTGCAAGCGGTTAGAGAGTTCGGCTGTTAACCGAAAGGTTGGTGGTTCAATCCCACCCAGGGACGAGGAGAATTTCTTCTTTGCTTTTTCTTGATAGAAAAGGATCTTTGGCATTTTTACAAAAACGTTGGAATCAGTCGCACCGTCTCTGTGGCGCAATTGGTTAGCGCGTTCGGCTGTTAACCGAAAGGTTGGTGGTTCAAGCCCACCCAGGGACGAGGAGATTTTCCTCTTTGCTTTTTCTTGATAGAAAAGGATCTTTGACATCCTTACAAAAACGTTGGTATCTCTTTCACCGTCTCTGTGGCGCAATTGGTTAGCGCGTTCGGCTGTTAACCGAAAGGTTGGTAGTTCAAGCTCACCCAGGGACGAGAGATTTTGCTTTTTGCTCTATTTTTTTGATAGAAAAGGATCTTTGGCATTTTTACAAAAACGTTGGAATCCGTCGCACCGTCTCTGTGGCGCAATTGGTTAGCGCGTTCGGCTGTTAACCGAAAGGTTGGTGGTTCAAGCCCACCCAGGGACGAGGAGATTTCCCTCTTTGCTTTTTCTTGATAGAAAAGGATGTGTGACATTCTTATAAAAACGTTGGGCTCTTTCGTACCGTCTCTGTGGCGCAATTGGTTAGCGCGTTCGGCTGTTAACCGAAAGGTTGGTAGTTCAAGCCCACCCAGGAACGAGAGATTTTGCTTTTTGCTCTATTTTTTTGATAGAAAAGGATCTTTGGCATTTTTACAAAAACGTTGGAATCCGTCGCACCGTCTCTGTGGCGCAATTGGTTAACGCGTTCGGCTGTTAACCGAAAGGTTGGTGGTTCAAGCCCACCCAGGGACGAGGAGATTTTCCTCTTTGCTTTTTCTTGATAGAAAAGGATCTTTGACATTTTTACAAAAACGTTGGAATAAGTCGTACCGTCTCTGTGGCGCAATTGGTTAGCGCGTTCGGCTGTTAACCGAAAGGTTGGTGGTTCAATGCCACCCAGGGACGAGGAGATTTTCCTCTTTGCTTTTTCTTGATAGAAAAGGATCTTTGACATTCTTGAAAAAAATGTTTGAATCTCTTGCACCGTCTCTGTGGCGCAAGCGGTTAGAGAGTTCGGCTGTTAACCGAAAGGTTGGTGGTTCAATCCCACCCAGGGACGGGGAGATTTTCCTCTTTGCTTTTTCTTGATAGAAAAGGATCTTTGACATTCTTGAAAAAAACGTTGGAATCTCTTGCACAGTCTCTGTGGCGCAATCGGTTAGCGCGTTCGGCTCTTAACAGAGAGGTTGGCGGTTCAAGCCCACCAATGGAAGAGTAGAATTTGCTCTTTGCTTTTTCTTTTTCTTGTAGAAAATGATGGGTGACATTCTTATAAAAACTTTGGGCTCTTTCGTACCGTCTCTGTGGCGCAATTGGTTAGCGCGTTCGGCTGTTAACCGAAAGGTTGGTGGTTCAAGCCCACCCAGGGACGAGGAGATTTTCCTCTTTGCTTTTTCTTGATAGAAAAGGATCTTTGACATTTTTACAAAAACGTTGACATCTTTTGCACCGTCTCTGTGGCGCAATTGGTTAGCGCGTTCGGCTGTTAACCGAAAGGTTGGTGGTTCAAGCCCACCCAGGGACGAGAGATTTTGCTTTTTGCTCTTTTTTTCTTGATAGAAAAGGATCTTTGACATTTTTACAAAAACGTTGGAATAAGTCGTACCGTCTCTGTGGCGAAATTGGTTAGCGCGTTCGGCTGTTAACCGAAAGGTTGGTGGTTCAAGCCCACCCAGGGACGAGTACATTTTGCTCTTTGCTTTTTTTTTTTTCTTGTAGAAAAGGATGTGTGACATTCTTATAAAAACGTTGGGCTCTTTCGTACCGTCTCTGTGGCGCAATTGGTTAGCGCGTTCGGCTGTTAACCGAAAGGTTGGTGGTTCAAGCCCACCCAGGGACGAAAGATTTTCTTCTTTGCTTTTTCTTGATAGAAAAGGATCTTTGACATCCTTACAAAAACGTTGGAATCTCTTTCACCGTCTCTGTGGCGCAATTGGTTAGCGCGTTCGGCTGTTAACCGAAAGGTTGGTGGTTCAAGCCCACCCAGTGACGAGGAGAATTTCGTCTTTGCTTTTTCTTGATAGAAAAGGATCTTTGGCATTTTTACAAAAACGTTTGACTTTTTCGTACCGTCTCTGTGGCGCAATTGGTTAGCGCGTTCGGCTGTTAACCGAAAGGTTGGTGGTTCAAGCCCACCCAGGGACGAGGAGATTTTCCTCTTTGCTTTTTCTTGATAGAAAAGGATCTTTGACATCCTTACAGAAACGTTGGAATCTCTTTCACCGTCTCTGTGGCGCAATTGGTTAGCGCGTTCGGCTGTTAACCGAAAGGTTGGTGGTTCAAGCCCACCCAGGGACGAGGAGATTTTCCTCTTTGCTTTTTCTTGATAGAAAAGGATCTTTGACATTTTTACAAAAACGTTGGAATAAGTCGTACCGTCTCTGTGGCGCAATTGGTTAGCGCGTTCGGCTGTTAACCGAAAGGTTGGTGGTTCAAGCCCACCCAGGGACGAGGAGATTTTCCTCTTTGCTTTTTCTTGATAGAAAAGGATCTTTGACATTCTTGAAAAAAATGTTTGAATCTCTTGCACCGTCTCTGTGGCGCAAGCGGTTAGAGAGTTCGGCTGTTAACCGAAAGGTTGGTGGTTCAATCCCACCCAGGGATGAGGAGAATTTCTTCTTTGCTTTTTCTTGATAGAAAAGGATCTTTGGCATTTTTACAAAAACGTTGGAATCCGTCGCACCGTCTCTGTGGCGCAATTGGTTAGCGCGTTCGGCTGTTAACCGAAAGGTTGGTGGTTCAAGCCCACCCAGGGACGAGGAGATTTTCCCCATTTGCTTTTTCTTGATAGAAAAGGATCTTTGACATCCTTACAAAAACGTCGGAATAAGTCGTACCGTCTCTGTGGCGCAATCGGTTAGCGCGTTCGGCTGTTAACCGAAAGGTTGGTGGTTCAATCCCACCCAGGGACTGGGAGATTTTTCCTCTTTGCTTTTTCTTGATAGAAAAGGATCTTTGAAATTTTTACAAAAACGTTGGAATCTCTTGCACCGTCTCTGTGGCGCAATTGGTTAGCGCGTTCGGCTGTTAACCGAAAGGTTGGTGGTTCAAGCCCACCCAGGGACGAGGAGATCTTTTTCTTTGCTTTTTCTTGACAGAAAAGGATCTTTGACATTCTTGAAAAAAACGTTAGAATCTCTTGCACCGTCTCTGTGGCGCAATCGGTTAGCGCGTTCGGCTCTTAACAGAGAGGTTGGCGGTTCAAGCCCACCAATGGAAGAGTAGAATTTGCTCTTTGCTTTTTCTTTTTCTTGTAGAAAAGGATCTTTGACATTCTTGAAAAATACGTTGGAATCTCTTGCACCGTCTCTGTGGCGCAATCAGTTAGCGCGTTCGGCTGTTAACCGAAAGGTTGGCGGTTCAATCCCACCCAGGGACGAGGAGATTTTCCTCTTTGCTTTTTCTTGATAGGAAAGGATCTGTGGCCTTCTTACAAAAATATTGGAATCAGTCGAACCGTCTCTGTGGAGCAATCAGTTAGCGCATTCGGCTGTTAACCGAGAGGTTGGTGCTTCAAGCCCACCCAGGGACGAGAGATTTTGCTCTTTGCTTTTGTTTTCTTGTAGAAAAGGATCATTCGCATTCTTACAAAAACGTTGGAGGTATTCGAACCGTCTCTGTTGCGCAATCGGTTAGCGCGTTCTGCTGTTAAGTTCGTGGTTCAATCCCACCCAGGGACGAGGAGATTTTCCTCTTTGCTTTTTCTTGATAGAAAAGGATCTTTGACATTCTTACAAAATCTTTGGAATCTCTTGCACCGTATCTGTGACGGCATCGCTTACCGCGTTCGGCTGTTAACCGAAAGGTTGGTGCTTCAAGCCCACCCAGGGACGAGAGATTTTGCTCTTTGCTTTTGTTTTCTTGTAGAAAAGGATCATTGGCATTCTTACAAAAACGTTGGAGGTATTCGAACCGTCTCTGTTGCGCAATCGGTTGGCGCGTTCTGCTGTTAAGTTCGTGGTTCAATCCCACCCAGGGACGAGGAGATTTTCCTCTTTGCTTTTTCTTGATAGAAAAGGATCTTTGACATTTTTACAAAAAAGTTGACATCTTTTGCACCGTCTCTGTGGCGCAATTGGTTAGCGCGTTCGGCTGTTAACCGAAAGGTTGGTGGTTCAAGCCCACCCAGGGACGAGAGATTTTGCTTTTTGCTCTATTTTTCTTGATAGAAAAGGATCTTTGACATTTTTACAAAAACGTTGGAATAAGTCGTACCGTCTCTGTCGCGCAATCGGTAAGCGCGTTCGGCTGTTAATCGAAAGGTCGGTGGTTCAATCCCACCCAGGGACGAGGAGAATTTCTTCTTTGCTTTTTCTTGATAGAAAAGGATCTTTGGCATTTTTACAAAAACGTTGGAATCAGTCGCACCGTCTCTGTGGCGCAATTAGTTAGCGCGTTCGGCTGTTAACCGAAAGGTTGGTGGTTCAAGCCCACCCAGGGACGAGGAGATTTTCCTCTTTGCTTTTTCTTGATAGAAAAGGATCTTTGACATCCTTACAAAAACGTTGGAATCTCTTTCACCGTCTCTGTGGCGCAATTGGTTAGCGCGTTCGGCTGTTAACCGAAAGGTTGGTAGTTCAAGCTCACCCAGAGACGAGAGATTTTGCTTTTTGCTCTATTTTTTTGATAGAAAAGGATCTTTGGCATTTTTACAAAAACGTTGGAATCCGTCGCACCGTCTCTGTGGCGCAATTGGTTAGCGCGTTCGGCTGTTAACCGAAAGGTTGGTGGTTCAAGCCCACCCAGGGACGAGGAGATTTCCCTCTTTGCTTTTTCTTGATAGAAAAGGATGTGTGACATTCTTATAAAAACGTTGGGCTCTTTCGTACCGTCTCTGTGGCGCAATTGGTTAGCGCGTTCGGCTGTTAACCGAAAGGTTGGTAGTTCAAGCCCACCCAGGAACGAGAGATTTTGCTTTTTGCTCTATTTTTTTGATAGAAAAGGATCTTTGGCATTTTTACAAAAACGTTGGAATCCGTCGCACCGTCTCTGTGGCGCAATTGGTTAACGCGTTCGGCTGTTAACCGAAAGGTTGGTGGTTCAAGCCCACCCAGGGACGAGGAGATTTTCCTCTTTGCTTTTTCTTGATAGAAAAGGATCTTTGACATTTTTACAAAAACGTTGGAATAAGTCGTACCGTCTCTGTGGCGCAATTGGTTAGCGCGTTCGGCTGTTAACCGAAAGGTTGGTGGTTCAAGGCCACCCAGGGACGAGGAGATTTTCCTCTTTGCTTTTTCTTGATAGAAAAGGATCTTTGACATTCTTGAAAAAAATGTTTGAATCTCTTGCACCGTCTCTGTGGCGCAAGCGGTTAGAGAGTTCGGCTGTTAACCGAAAGGTTGGTGGTTCAATCCCACCCAGGGACGGGGAGATTTTCCTCTTTGCTTTTTCTTGATAGAAAAGGATCTTTGACATTCTTGAAAAAAACGTTGGAATCTCTTGCACAGTCTCTGTGGCGCAATCGGTTAGCGCGTTCGGCTCTTAACAGAGAGGTTGGCGGTTCAAGCCCACCAATGGAAGAGTAGAATTTGCTCTTTGCTTTTTCTTTTTCTTGTAGAAAATGATGGGTGACATTCTTATAAAAACTTTGGGCTCTTTCGTACCGTCTCTGTGGCGCAATTGGTTAGCGCGTTCGGCTGTTAACCGAAAGGTTGGTGGTTCAAGCCCACCCAGGGACGAGGAGATTTTCCTCTTTGCTTTTTCTTGATAGAAAAGGATCTTTGACATTTTTACAAAAACGTTGACATCTTTTGCACCGTCTCTGTGGCGCAATTGGTTAGCGCGTTCGGCTGTTAACCGAAAGGTTGGTGGTTCAAGCCCACCCAGGGACGAGAGATTTTGCTTTTTGCTCTTTTTTTCTTGATAGAAAAGGATCTTTGACATTTTTACAAAAACGTTGGAATAAGTCGTACCGTCTCTGTGGCGCAATTGGTTAGCGCGTTCGGCTGTTAACCGAAAGGTTGGTGGTTCAAGCCCACCCAGGGACGAGTACATTTTGCTCTTTGCTTTTTTTTTTTTCTTGTAGAAAAGGATGTGTGACATTCTTATAAAAACGTTGGGCTCTTTCGTACCGTCTCTGTGGCGCAATTGGTTAGCGCGTTCGGCTGTTAACCGAAAGGTTGGTGGTTCAAGCCCACCCAGGGACGAAAGATTTTCTTCTTTGCTTTTTCTTGATAGAAAAGGATCTTTGACATCCTTACAAAAACGTTGGAATCTCTTTCACCGTCTCTGTGGCGCAATTGGTTAGCGCGTTCGGCTGTTAACCGAAAGGTTGGTGGTTCAAGCCCACCCAGTGACGAGGAGAATTTCGTCTTTGCTTTTTCTTGATAGAAAAGGATCTTTGGCATTTTTACAAAAACGTTTGACTTTTTCGTACCGTCTCTGTGGCGCAATTGGTTAGCGCGTTCGGCTGTTAATCGAAAGGTTGGTGGTTCAAGCCCACCCAGGGACGAGGAGATTTTCCTCTTTGCTTTTTCTTGATAGAAAAGGATCTTTGACATCCTTACAGAAACGTTGGGATCTCTTTCACCGTCTCTGTGGCGCAATTGGTTAGCGCGTTCGGCTGTTAACCGAAAGGTTGGTGGTTCAAGCCCACCCAGGGACGAGGAGATTTTCCTCTTTGCTTTTTCTTGATAGAAAAGGATCTTTGACATTTTTACAAAAACGTTGGAATAAGTCGTACCGTCTCTGTGGCGCAATTGGTTAGCGCGTTCGGCTGTTAACCGAAAGGTTGGTGGTTCAAGCCCACCCAGGGACGAGGAGATTTTCCTCTTTGCTTTTTCTTGATAGAAAAGGATCTTTGACATCCTTACAAAAACGTTGGAATCTCTTTCACCGTCTCTGTGGCGCAATTGGTTAGCGCGTTCGGCTGTTAACCGAAAGGTTGGTAGTTCAAGCTCACCCAGGGACGAGAGATTTTGCTTTTTGCTCTATTTTTTTGATAGAAAAGGATCTTTGGCATTTTTACAAAAACGTTGGAATCCGTCGCACCGTCTCTGTGGCGCAATTGGTTAGCGCGTTCGGCTGTTAACCGAAAGGTTGGTGGTTCAAGCCCACCCAGGGACGAGGAGATTTCCCTCTTTGCTTTTTCTTGATAGAAAAGGATGTGTGACATTCTTATAAAAACGTTGGGCTCTTTCGGACCGTCTCTGTGGCGCAATTGGTTAGCGCGTTCGGCTGTTAACCGAAAGGTTGGTAGTTCAAGCCCACCCAGGAACGAGAGATTTTGCTTTTTGCTCTATTTTTTTGATAGAAAAGGATCTTTGGCATTTTTACAAAAACGTTGGAATCCGTCGCACCGTCTCTGTGGCGCAATTGGTTAACGCGTTCGGCTGTTAACCGAAAGGTTGGTGGTTCAAGCCCACCCAGGGACGAGGAGATTTTCCTCTTTGCTTTTTCTTGATAGAAAAGGATCTTTGACATTTTTACAAAAACGTTGGAATAAGTCGTACCGTCTCTGTGGCGCAATTGGTTAGCGCGTTCGGCTGTTAACCGAAAGGTTGGTGGTTCAAGGCCACCCAGGGACGAGGAGATTTTCCTCTTTGCTTTTTCTTGATAGAAAAGGATCTTTGACATTCTTGAAAAAAATGTTTGAATCTCTTGCACCGTCTCTGTGGCGCAAGCGGTTAGAGAGTTCGGCTGTTAACCGAAAGGTTGGTGGTTCAATCCCACCCAGGGACGGGAAGATTTTCCTCTTTGCTTTTTCTTGATAGAAAAGGATCTTTGACATTCTTGAAAAAAACGTTGGAATCTCTTGCACAGTCTCTGTGGCGCAATCGGTTAGCGCGTTCGGCTCTTAACAGAGAGGTTGGCGGTTCAAGCCCACCAATGGAAGAGTAGAATTTGCTCTTTGCTTTTTCTTTTTCTTGTAGAAAATGATGGGTGACATTCTTATAAAAACTTTGGGCTCTTTCGTACCGTCTCTGTGGCGCAATTGGTTAGCGCGTTCGGCTGTTAACCGAAAGGTTGGTGGTTCAAGCCCACCCAGGGACGAGGAGATTTTCCTCTTTGCTTTTTCTTGATAGAAAAGGATCTTTGACATTTTTACAAAAACGTTGACATCTTTTGCACCGTCTCTGTGGCGCAATTGGTTAGCGCGTTCGGCTGTTAACCGAAAGGTTGGTGGTTCAAGCCCACCCAGGGACGAGAGATTTTGCTTTTTGCTCTTTTTTTCTTGATAGAAAAGGATCTTTGACATTTTTACAAAAACGTTGGAATAAGTCGTACCGTCTCTGTGGCGCAATTGGTTAGCGCGTTCGGCTGTTAACCGAAAGGTTGGTGGTTCAAGCCCACCCAGGGACGAGTACATTTTGCTCTTTGCTTTTTTTTTTTCTTGTAGAAAAGGATGTGTTACATTCTTATAAAAACGTTGGGCTCTTTCGTACCGTCTCTGTGGCGCAATTGGTTAGCGCGTTCGGCTGTTAACCGAAAGGTTGGTGGTTCAAGCCCACCCAGGAACGAAAGATTTTCTTCTTTGCTTTTTCTTGATAGAAAAGGATCTTTGACATCCTTACAAAAACGTTGGAATCTCTTTCACCGTCTCTGTGGCGCAATTGGTTAGCGCGTTCGGCTGTTAACCGAAAGGTTGGTGGTTCAAGCCCACCCAGTGACGAGGAGAATTTCGTCTTTGCTTTTTCTTGATAGAAAAGGATCTTTGGCATTTTTACAAAAACGTTTGACTTTTTCGTACCGTCTCTGTGGCGCAATTGGTTAGCGCGTTCGGCTGTTAATCGAAAGGTTGGTGGTTCAAGCCCACCCAGGGACGAGGAGATTTTCCTCTTTGCTTTTTCTTGATAGAAAAGGATCTTTGACATCCTTACAGAAACGTTGGAATCTCTTTCACCGTCTCTGTGGCGCAATTGGTTAGCGCGTTCGGCTGTTAACCGAAAGGTTGGTGGTTCAAGCCCACCCAGGGACGAGGAGATTTTCCTCTTTGCTTTTTCTTGATAGAAAAGGATCTTTGACATTTTTACAAAAACGTTGGAATAAGTCGTACCGTCTCTGTGGCGCAATTGGTTAGCGCGTTCGGCTGTTAACCGAAAGGTTGGTGGTTCAAGCCCACCCAGGGACGAGGAGATTTTCCTCTTTGCTTTTTCTTGATAGAAAAGGATCTTTGACATTCTTGAAAAAAATGTTTGAATATCTTGCACCGTCTCTGTGGCGCAAGCGGTTAGAGAGTTCGGCTGTTAACCGAAAGGTTGGTGGTTCAATCCCACCCAGGGACGAGGAGAATTTCTTCTTTGCTTTTTCTTGATAGAAAAGGATCTTTGGCATTTTTACAAAAACGTTGGAATCCGTCGCACCGTCTCTGTGGCGCAATTGGTTAGCGCGTTCGGCTGTTAACCGAAAGGTTGGTGGTTCAAGCCGACCCAGGGACGAGGAGATTTTCCCCATTTGCTTTTTCTTGATAGAAAAGGATCTTTGACATCCTTACAAAAACGTCGGAATAAGTCGTACCGTCTCTGTGGCGCAATCGGTTAGCGCGTTCGGCTGTTAACCGAAAGGTTGGTGGTTCAATCCCACCCAGGGACTGGGAGATTTTTCCTCTTTGCTTTTTCTTGATAGAAAAGGATCTTTGAAATTTTTACAAAAACGTTGGAATCTCTTGCACCGTCTCTGTGGCGCAATTGGTTAGCGCGTTCGGCTGTTAACCGAAAGGTTGATGGTTCAAGCCCACCCAGGGACGAGGAGATCTTTTTCTTTGCTTTTTCTTGACAGAAAAGGATCTTTGACATTCTTGAAAAAAACGTTAGAATCTCTTGCACCGTCTCTGTGGCGCAATCGGTTAGCGCGTTCGGCTCTTAACAGAGAGGTTGGCGGTTCAAGCCCACCAATGGAAGAGTAGAATTTGCTCTTTGCTTTTTCTTTTTCTTGTAGAAAAGGATCTTTGACATTCTTGAAAAATACGTTGGAATCTCTTGCACCGTCTCTGTGGCGCAATCAGTTAGCGCGTTCGGCTGTTAACCGAAAGGTTGGCGGTTCAATCCCACCCAGGGACGAGGAGATTTTCCTCTTTGCTTTTTCTTGATAGGAAAGGATCTGTGGCCTTCTTACAAAAATATTGGAATCAGTCGAACCGTCTCTGTGGAGCAATCAGTTAGCGCATTCGGCTGTTAACCGAGAGGTTGGTGCTTCAAGCCCACCCAGGGACGAGAGATTTTGCTCTTTGCTTTTGTTTTCTTGTAGAAAAGGATCATTCGCATTCTTACAAAAACGTTGGAGGTATTCGAACCGTCTCTGTTGCGCAATCGGTTAGCGCGTTCTGCTGTTAAGTTCGTGGTTCAATCCCACCCAGGGACGAGGAGATTTTCCTCTTTGCTTTTTCTTGATAGAAAAGGATCTTTGACATTCTTACAAAATCTTTGGAATCTCTTGCACCGTATCTGTGACGGCATCGCTTACCGCGTTCGGCTGTTAACCGAAAGGTTGGTGCTTCAAGCCCACCCAGGGACGAGAGATTTTGCTCTTTGCTTTTGTTTTCTTGTAGAAAAGGATCATTGGCATTCTTACAAAAACGTTGGAGGTATTCGAACCGTCTCTGTTGCGCAATCGGTTGGCGCGTTCTGCTGTTAAGTTCGTGGTTCAATCCCACCCAGGGACGAGGAGATTTTCCTCTTTGCTTTTTCTTGATAGAAAAGGATCTTTGACATTTTTACAAAAAAGTTGACATCTTTTGCACCGTCTCTGTGGCGCAATTGGTTAGCGCGTTCGGCTGTTAACCGAAAGGTTGGTGGTTCAAGCCCACCCAGGGACGAGAGATTTTGCTTTTTGCTCTATTTTTCTTGATAGAAAAGGATCTTTGACATTTTTACAAAAACGTTGGAATAAGTCGTACCGTCTCTGTCGCGCAATCGGTAAGCGCGTTCGGCTGTTAATCGAAAGGTCGGTGGTTCAATCCCACCCAGGGACGAGGAGAATTTCTTCTTTGCTTTTTCTTGATAGAAAAGGATCTTTGGCATTTTTACAAAAACGTTGGAATCAGTCGCACCGTCTCTGTGGCGCAATTGGTTAGCGCGTTCGGCTGTTAACCGAAAGGTTGGTGGTTCAAGCCCACCCAGGGACGAGGAGATTTTCCTCTTTGCTTTTTCTTGATAGAAAAGGATCTTTGACATCCTTACAAAAACGTTGGAATCTCTTTCACCGTCTCTGTGGCGCAATTGGTTAGCGCGTTCGGCTGTTAACCGAAAGGTTGGTAGTTCAAGCTCACCCAGGGACGAGAGATTTTGCTTTTTGCTCTATTTTTTTGATAGAAAAGGATCTTTGGCATTTTTACAAAAACGTTGGAATCCGTCGCACCGTCTCTGTGGCGCAATTGGTTAGCGCGTTCGGCTGTTAACCGAAAGGTTGGTGGTTCAAGCCCACCCAGGGACGAGGAGATTTCCCTCTTTGCTTTTTCTTGATAGAAAAGGATGTGTGACATTCTTATAAAAACGTTGGGCTCTTTCGTACCGTCTCTGTGGCGCAATTGGTTAGCGCGTTCGGCTGTTAACCGAAAGGTTGGTAGTTCAAGCCCACCCAGGGACGAGAGATTTTGCTTTTTGCTCTATTTTCTTGATAGAAAAGGATCTTTGGCATTTTTACAAAAACGTTGGAATCCGTCGCACCGTCTCTGTGGCGCAATTGGTTAACGCGTTCGGCTGTTAACCGAAAGGTTGGTGGTTCAAGCCCACCCAGGGACGAGGAGATTTTCCTCTTTGCTTTTTCTTGATAGAAAAGGATCTTTGACATTTTTACAAAAACGTTGGAATAAGTCGTACCGTCTCTGTGGCGCAATTGGTTAGCGCGTTCGGCTGTTAACCGAAAGGTTGGTGGTTCAAGGCCACCCAGGGACGAGGAGATTTTCCTCTTTGCTTTTTCTTGATAGAAAAGGATCTTTGACATTCTTGAAAAAAATGTTTGAATCTCTTGCACCGTCTCTGTGGCGCAAGCGGTTAGAGAGTTCGGCTGTTAACCGAAAGGTTGGTGGTTCAATCCCACCCAGGGACGGGGAGATTTTCCTCTTTGCTTTTTCTTGATAGAAAAGGATCTTTGACATTCTTGAAAAAAACGTTGGAATCTCTTGCACAGTTTCTGTGGCGCAATCGGTTAGCGCGTTCGGCTCTTAACAGAGAGGTTGGCGGTTCAAGCCCACCAATGGAAGAGTAGAATTTGCTCTTTGCTTTTTCTTTTTCTTGTAGAAAATGATGGGTGACATTCTTATAAAAACTTTGGGCTCTTTCGTACCGTCTCTGTGGCGCAATTGGTTAGCGCGTTCGGCTGTTAACCGAAAGGTTGGTGGTTCAAGCCCACCCAGGGACGAGGAGATTTTCCTCTTTGGTTTTTCTTGATAGAAAAGGATCTTTGACATTTTTACAAAAACGTTGACATCTTTTGCACCGTCTCTGTGGCGCAATTGGTTAGCGCGTTCGGCTGTTAACCGAAAGGTTGGTGGTTCAAGCCCACCCAGGGACGAGAGATTTTGCTTTTTGCTCTTTTTTTCTTGATTGAAAAGGATCTTTGACATTTTTACAAAAACGTTGGAATAAGTCGTACCGTCTCTGTGGCGCAATTGGTTAGCGCGTTCGGCTGTTAACCGAAAGGTTGGTGGTTCAAGCCCACCCAGGGACGAGTACATTTTGCTCTTTGCTTTTTTTTTTTCTTGTAGAAAAGGATGTGTGACATTCTTATAAAAACGTTGGGCTCTTTCGTACCGTCTCTGTGGCGCAATTGGTTAGCGCGTTCGGCTGTTAACCGAAAGGTTGGTGGTTCAAGCCCACCCAGGGACGAAAGATTTTCTTCTTTGCTTTTTCTTGATAGAAAAGGATCTTTGACATCCTTACAAAAACGTTGGAATCTCTTTCACCGTCTCTGTGGCGCAATTGGTTAGCGCGTTCGGCTGTTAACCGAAAGGTTGGTGGTTCAAGCCCACCCAGTGACGAGGAGAATTTCGTCTTTGCTTTTTCTTGATAGAAAAGGATCTTTGGCATTTTTACAAAAACGTTTGACTTTTTCGTACCATCTCTGTGGCGCAATTGGTTAGCGCGTTCGGCTGTTAACCGAAAGGTTGGTGGTTCAAGCCCACCCAGGGACGAGGAGATTTTCCTCTTTGCTTTTTCTTGATAGAAAAGGATCTTTGACATTCTTGAAAAAAATGTTTGAATCTCTTGCACCGTCTCTGTGGCGCAAGCGGTTAGAGAGTTCGGCTGTTAACCGAAAGGTTGGTGGTTCAATCCCACCCAGGGACGAGGAGAATTTCTTCTTTGCTTTTTCTTGATAGAAAAGGATCTTTGGCATTTTTACAAAAACGTTGGAATCCGTCGCACCGTCTCTGTGGCGCAATTGGTTAGCGCGTTCGGCTGTTAACCGAAAGGTTGGTGGTTCAAGCCCACCCAGGGACGAGGAGATTTTCCCCATTTGCTTTTTCTTGATAGAAAAGGATCTTTGACATCCTTACAAAAAAGTCGGAATAAGTCGTACCGTCTCTGTGGCGCAATCGGTTAGCGCGTTCGGCTGTTAACCGAAAGGTTGGTGGTTCAATCCCACCCAGGGACTGGGAGATTTTTCCTCTTTGCTTTTTCTTGATAGAAAAGGATCTTTGAAATTTTTACAAAAACGTTGGAATCTCTTGCACCGTCTCTGTGGCGCAATTGGTTAGCGCGTTCGGCTGTTAACCGAAAGGTTGGTGGTTCAAGCCCACCCAGGGACGAGGAGATCTTTTTCTTTGCTTTTTCTTGACAGAAAAGGATCTTTGACATTCTTGAAAAAAACGTTAGAATCTCTTGCACCGTCTCTGTGGCGCAATCGGTTAGCGCGTTCGGCTCTTAACAGAGAGGTTGGCGGTTCAAGCCCACCAATGGAAGAGTAGAATTTGCTCTTTGCTTTTTCTTTTTCTTGTAGAAAAGGATCTTTGACATTCTTGAAAAATACGTTGGAATCTCTTGCACCGTCTCTGTGGCGCAATCAGTTAGCGCGTTCGGCTGTTAACCGAAAGGTTGGCGGTTCAATCCCACCCAGGGACGAGGAGATTTTCCTCTTTGCTTTTTCTTGATAGGAAAGGATCTGTGGCCTTCTTACAAAAATATTGGAATCAGTCGAACCGTCTCTGTGGAGCAATCAGTTAGCGCATTCGGCTGTTAACCGAGAGGTTGGTGCTTCAAGCCCACCCAGGGACGAGAGATTTTGCTCTTTGCTTTTGTTTTCTTGTAGAAAAGGATCATTGGCATTCTTACAAAAACGTTGGAGGTATTCGAACCGTCTCTGTTGCGCAATCGGTTAGCGCGTTCTGCTGTTAAGTTCGTGGTTCAATCCCACCCAGGGACGAGGAGATTTTCCTCTTTGCTTTTTCTTGATAGAAAAGGATCTTTGACATTTTTACAAAAAAGTTGACATCTTTTGCACCGTCTCTGTGGCGCAATTGGTTAGCGCGTTCGGCTGTTAACCGAAAGGTTGGTGGTTCAAGCCCACCCAGGGACGAGAGATTTTGCTTTTTGCTCTATTTTTCTTGATAGAAAAGGATCTTTGACATTTTTACAAAAACGTTGGAATAAGTCGTACCGTCTCTGTCGCGCAATCGGTAAGCGCGTTCGGCTGTTAATCGAAAGGTCGGTGGTTCAAGCCCACCCAGGGACGAGTACATTTTGCTCTTTGCTTTTTTTTTTTCTTGTAGAAAAGGATGTGTGACATTCTTATAAAAACGTTGGGCTCTTTCGTACCGTCTCTGTGGCGCAATTGGTTAGCGCGTTCGGCTGTTAACCGAAAGGTTGGTGGTTCAAGCCCACCCAGGGACGAGAGATTTTTTTCTTTGCTTTTTCTTGATAGAAAAGGATCTTTGACATCCTTACAAAAACGTGGGAATCTCTTTCACCGTCTCTGTGGCGCAATTGGTTAGCGCGTTCGGCTGTTAACCGAAAGGTTGGTGGTTCAAGCCCACCCAGTGACGAGGAGAATTTCGTCATTGCTTTTTCTTGATAGAAAAGGATCTTTGACATTCTTGAAAAAAATGTTTGAATCTCTTGCACCGTCTCTGTGGCGCAAGCGGTTAGAGAGTTCGGCTGTTAACCGAAAGGTTGGTGGTTCAATCCCACCCAGGGACGAGGAGAATTTCTTCTTTGCTTTTTCTTGATAGAAAAGGATCTTTGGCATTTTTACAAAAACGTTGGAATCCGTCGCACCGTCTCTGTGGCGCAATTGGTTAGCGCGTTCGGCTGTTAACCGAAAGGTTGGTGGTTCAAGCCCACCCAGGGACGAGGAGATTTTCCCCATTTGCTTTTTCTTGATAGAAAAGGATCTTTGACATCCTTACAAAAACGTTGGAATAAGTCGTACCGTCTCTGTGGCGCAATCGGTTAGCGCGTTCGGCTGTTAACCGAAAGGTTGGTGGTTCAATCCCACCCAGGGACTGGGAGATTTTTCCTCTTTGCTTTTTCTTGATAGAAAAGGATCTTTGAAATTTTTACAAAAACGTTGGAATCTCTTGCACCGTCTCTGTGGCGCAATTGGTTAGCGCGTTCGGCTGTTAACCGAAAGGTTGGTGGTTCAAGCCCACCCAGGGACGAGGAGATCTTTTTCTTTGCTTTTTCTTGACAGAAAAGGATCTTTGACATTCTTGAAAAATACGTTAGAATCTCTTGCACCGTCTCTGTGGCGCAATCAGTTAGCGCGTTCGGCTGTTAACCGAAAGGTTGGCGGTTCAATCCCACCCAGGGACGAGGAGATTTTCCTCTTTGCTTTTTCTTGATAGGAAAGGATCTGTGGCCTTCTTACAAAAATATTGGAATCAGTCGAACCGTCTCTGTGGAGCAATCAGTTAGCGCATTCGGCTGTTAACCGAGAGGTTGGTGCTTCAAGCCCACCCAGGGACGAGAGATTTTGCTCTTTGCTTTTGTTTTCTTGTAGAAAAGGATCATTGGCATTCTTACAAAAACGTTGGAGGTATTCGAACCGTCTCTGTTGCGCAATCGGTTAGCGCGTTCTGCTGTTAAGTTCGTGGTTCAATGCCACCCAGGGACGAGGAGATTTTCCTCTTTGCTTTTTCTTGATAGAAAAGGATCTTTGACATTTTTACAAAAACGTTGACATCTTTTGCACCGTCTCTGTGGCGCAATTGGTTAGCGCGTTCGGCTGTTAACCGAAAGGTTGGTGGTTCAAGCCCACCCAGGGACGAGAGATTTTGCTTTTTGCTCTATTTTTCTTGATAGAAAAGGATCTTTGACATTTTTACAAAAATGTTGGAATAAGTCGTACCGTCTCTGTCGCGCAATCGGTAAGCGCGTTCGGCTGTTAATCGAAAGGTCGGTGGTTTAAGCCCACCCAGGGACGACTAGATTCTGTTCTCTGCTTTGTTTTCTTGTAGACAAGGATCTGTAGCATTCTTACAAAAACGTTTGAGTCACTTGCACCGTCTCTGTGGCGCAATCGGTTATTGCGTTCGGCTGTTAACCGAAAGGTTGGTGGTTCAAGCCTGTTTTCTCCCTGAAGTGCCATATCCCCCACCCTCGCAAGTTTAACCCTGATGTCACGCTGCTGAACATAGGTGGATGTGTACGATTATATCAGGGATGAGACCGAAGTCTGGGGATGATTTTTGTGGAGCACATAGATTCTTGTCATTGCCACGCTATGTGAAAGGAAGGTTCTTTCCACATAATGAAAGAAATGTTGTAGCCAAGTAGTGTCAAAGAAACGGTGTCACCTGCATGCCACGAGTGCAAACCAACCGGACTTGCTGCCCCGGGGACGGCAGCTGGAATCCCGGCCTGGTGTCTACCCGATTCGGGTGACTTCAAAGCCATGAACTTCCAATGAACTCGTCGATCCGCATACTAAAAATACAGATCTAGAACTGACTTCCTTTTTATATTGAGAGGAATATATGCATGCGCTCAGTTTCAGGCTTTACTCCGCTCCATAGATCCAGGTCAACTCCCGGCCCAGAGTGTGAGGGGAGGGGCGATATTCAAATTCAGTGATAACGCTGTTGAAACCTTGGCCCAATTTTATGGGGATAACCAGCACAGAATATTGCTCAACAAACTCTTGCGCCAAGCGAAAAGTCAGCTCAGTGAGGGGGTGGTCATGATGATGTCCCTCCACGCGAGAGGAAGCGACTTGATCCCTGTGACTTTCTTGTTTTGGGTTACCTCAAAGCAATTAAGATATTACCGCACATCACCAAAAAATTGAACAGATCGTGCAAGGTTGCACCAGCCTAGAAGCAGAAGCAATTCCGAGAGAGATGGTTATAACCCGCGATGAGAATGTTGCCTAATTAGAAATAAGGGAAGTCACGTCGAGGGCCCATTGAGAAGAAGCTTATTCACCATTCTTTTGTCGAGGTAGCGATTTCAGTTCCCACAAAAAAATGATGTCAAATTCAATTGACCCATGACTCATTTTCAATTTCCATTACGTAATGTGATAGATAGAGCACCAAAGTCTGATGTTTGTTGGCACAACAACTGGCTCGAAACAAATGGAGATTTCGACTGTTTCTTTGTTAACAGCCAGTCATTCAAACACATTGACACAAAATAACAAAAGTATTCTCACTAGTTCCAAACATTGCATTGACGTCATCACTTCGGTCACTGTCAGTACAAAATGTTTTGAAAAATTATAATCCTTCATATTTTAAGAAATATTTTTAAGTGGGGGTAGGCTACTTTTTGCTAGTCACGTTGACAAAATAGTCGCCGCTCGAACTTGCTCAAGGCTAAACGATAGAGGGCGCTACTCTAGCATCTGAATTTTTGCACTTGATTGATGAATGGAGACTGTGAGCGTCGTTGCAATAGCAACAGATCTATCTGGCCTGGAACTATTGACAATTTGTACGACATTGCGATCGTTTGCGGACACATGTCAATAGGTAAGCTTCAGGAGATGGTTTGCATTGTGATTGTTCCGTAAAGTTAAGAAAATTGTGCGTTTGCAAGTTAGGAAGTGGGCCTATACAATCGTGCTCACTTGATTTGTCTGACTGAACCATGTTTATCTGAACTATAGTATAAGAGTAAGATCGAGTGCCATTCACATCGCGCACGTCGAGGTAGGTGCTGTGAATCTAAACAGTGTTGTTTTTCAGTTTCACGTCCGTAAAATGGGCCTGAGAGTGAGAGAAACACTATTCAGTAGGCACGTCAACAGTGTGCTCACTTTTTCCTGGAGCGGCCCGTGTGGCATAGAACTACACCAACTTCATGTCATTGTAAAATGGGTGTGATTTCGTAAAGGCCAAAAAAACAAAACATTCAATATGTCTATTCTTTCATCTTTCAATACATGTAACATTTTATGATTTATATTTGCGAATAAATATTGAAAATAGGGTTTCAAAATTCCCCTTCCCCCTGCCGCGGCAGACATCGCAAGTTTTGGACCCGCGGGTACTCAAATCTCGGCGCTGAAAACCTCTTGTACCGACCTTCAAATCGCGCTCCCCTATGATCCCCTCAACGTATATAAGAAAACCACCCCTTTTTGGAAAGTAGACACTCCCTAGTTTCATGTCGTTTGGCAGTGTTTGGTGAATGGATTGATTGCAGTCCTCCATTCCAAAAAATAAAAACGTTTCGCGAAAAAATTTCGATACTCGGACTTTTGACCGACATCACACCTAATCCTCTGGAAAAACAACCTTATTCAATATTCATTACAAATCTTGAGTTTATTTTCTACAACTGTGCTTTACAAAATTTGTTCTTATCTGTTTGGGATCACATGAAACCGAGTTGAATTCTGACGGACGGTCCGTGAGGATGGCTGAGATGGCAGGCGCCATGGCGGTGAGCGGCGGTGAGCTGCCGCGCGATTCACACGCCGAAATTTGTGGAAGGTTTTCCGGTTGGAATCGCACAGAACTCAACGATTTGGTTCTACATCATTAAGTGCAAGTTATGTAGATTTATTTTATGTATTTATATGGTTTTTAACGAGCAAAGTTAATAAAGATTATTGCAAAAATGTGACGTTTGGTTGTCCGGGGGGTGAGTTTTAGTGAGTGAACGGCACCTGAACTGTGAGAGCTAGACGGGTCACGTTCGGTTTGTGCAGTGCGGCGCATGTGCAGTAAGGACAAAGCATTCGTGTGATCACCGTTACTCCCTCTGATAATATATAATGGGAACTTGTGAAATTTGTGAAACTTTGAGATTACTGTGAAAAGTTATGGTTATACTTACAATTTTGCGGAATCTAAATTGCTGTTTATATTGAGTTATTTCCAAACAAACAATAAGTAACATTAAAAGAAATTTACAAATTAAATTACATGTACATTCATCTACAACATTTTTTCTCCCTTTTTGATTTTATTTTTATTTTAAGTTTTGATGTTTCCCCATATTTTTTCCTGCCTTTTGTTCATTCTTTCCTTTGTTCTTTTTCCTTTTTTTTTCTTCTTTTATTTGTTTTTCTCTATGTTTTCTTTTTCCATCTGTTTTTTTTCTGCATTTTTCATTTTCTTTCTGTTTTGATTTTTTTTCTTTCGCTTTCCAGTTTTCTCTCTTTTTTTCTCTTCCTTTGTTTTCCCTTTTTTCTCTTTCTTGCTATCCTGTTTTCTTTTTATCTTTTAGTTTTCTTTATACCTGCCTTTATCTTTTCTTTTAACTTTAAGTGTTTACTATATCTATTGTACACAGGATAATTAATTAGTATCTTCATTTGCATTTATAATTGAAAGCATATAAACGATTATAGCTAGGAAGAAGCTGGCATTCATCATAAACAATATTTGTGCAAAATTTGAGGGCTCCAGCAGTCATATTAAGTGAGATATTGCATTTAAGCATATTAATTAGGCAGTTTTTCCTATATCCGCTGTACTTAAGGAAATTAATCGGGGCTCGATATCCAACGGCTGTTTGCTGAAATACTGACAGCGATCAGCAAACAGCCGTTGTATATCGAGCCCCGAGGCGCGCGCAGTGCCGCTGGCCGATAATCGATCGGGAAAACATCGTTCATGTTCAAAAATCCGCTCTATTACTTTGTACACAGCTGGTTTGTGCATGCACCGGAGTTGCACGAAAAATTCACTTTTTTTCGGGTTTAACTTGAGCATATTCTCCTTTTGAGGGGATCACAAGCTCCATGAATTACTACTCTGATATATTCAGGGAAACGGAAGATATCGGATCATATCGGCAAAAACAAAAACACACCGCTAATAATCCAATACGAGTGTTTCCAGCTCCAAACGGCGAATCTCACATGTCATGAGCCTAGAGCTGGAATTTTCAAGCTAATTCAGTAGTATTACCGGATCTAGACCCGCAAACGTGGTGTATATGTACCGCCACGTTTGCGGGTCTATACCTGATCCTGCTTTTAATTATAAAACGTTATAATTTACATGAAAGACTGACAACATTTGTATAGGCCTAGGCCCTAATAGTAATAGAAAAATACTAGGGCATAGGCCTATTCGGCTTATCGATAATAATAAGTTAACAAATCAGCAATGTGGTGGCATGGGCAGAAGCCGTTTCCGGTAAAATTTAAATGTGTTAAAAAGCCCTCCGCAGACAGAGAGCAGTCGAGATGTGTTCACTTTCGAAGTCAACTGCGACTAAAAACATGGTCAAGTTGTTTTTTACGGTCGAGTTTTTTCAACAGTCGAGTTGTCTGACATCCCTTCCCTAGCTTCATGCTAAGGTTTTTGTTAACTCTAGTCAAACACCTGAATTGATTCCTATTTGCAGACCTTATAAGAATGGAGTCCTTCTCTGACCTGTCACTGTCTGAGCCGGACCAGGAAGCTTCAGATGGTGAAGAAAAGCCAGACATGCAGGGCCTGGGACTCAACGTTGTCGACATACCAACAGAAAACGGCAGTCACAGTTCCTCAACAAGACAGAGAAAACGAGCGGGAAGAAATGGAAGGTGAAGGTTTGCTTTAACCCTCCCTCTCTCGGTGCCAAAATGGAGCCAACTACCCTATATATCAAAACCTATCAAGTGACAGATTGAAACACACACAAGCTGTGAGAGTTGGTGGGTAGATTTTTTTGATAGGCTGTGATAGTTATAATAGTAGGAGGGTTAACTTTAATTATCATCAGTTCAAAAGTTTGTTGAAGAACTACAATGTTGCCACACAAACTGACCAATCAGCATTTCCATAAAGAGATTTACTGAATATCCGATACGTAACACAGTCTCTAAGATGAGGATGGATTGCATCTACACCACGGACACCTCAAGTCCCTATTCCTCTCAGGCTTCCCTTGCTTGAAACCCACCTCAAACCAATATTTCCTCTATTCATGTACCCTCTCCTCAAACATCCATGCTTTTTTACAATTGAAAGTGTGAAAACAATTAACTTACATTTAAAACAATTCCTCTTCATCAGCAATGATAATTTATCAGACGACGGCTCGGAGCTGTCCACTCACAGGTCCGACAGGTCCGGGGTCTCCCCGACCCGACGGAAGAAGAAACTCCACAAGCTGAAGCTGAAGGACGGCTCCATCATCGTACTCAACCCTCCAGAGGAACTGCTCAAGAGGTCGGAGACGAAAGCAAGGAAGCACGCTGGACTGGGAGAGGTTTGTGAAGAAGCCTTCTTGACTTTCAGGATGTGAAATTATGCAGCAACTTTGAGCAAGATGGACCAAGGAACATTGGTTAACCAGTGGTTTACACCCGCGCAATGACTTTAAAGTGTGAAGGATAGCTAGTCGTACTGTTGTGTCACTGGTCACTGGTCACTGGTCACTGGTCACTGGTCACTGAGTTCAGACCTTTTTCATGTCATTATGGACCGCATAGATTACTGATGCCAATGAAGTGCTTATTTACGTAAATCAGTCAAGCATGCTGCATGCACACACGGTTTTTAACCTGTCCCATACGGCACATGTGCCAGGGGTCGAATTTTAGGTCAAAATGTCACTAAACAGCTGGGCTAGCAGCAGAAGGTATTTCACAATACCAATGGTAAAAATAAGAACACACAGTGTTTCGAACGAGTGTGCTGTTTCAATTTTTTTCCCCTTTGCCGACCTTGTTGGGGGGAGGGGTTAGAAAAGCTGTTTTGATTGAAACTCCCTGCCTCAAAATTAAAAATCGCCATTCCAGAAATTATAGGGGTTTTTCAGTTCACCAGATTTAGAGAAAAAAAAGAACTTTAGTGATAGCATTTCACGCAGTCTATGAAAAAAGACTAGACCACCGGACTAGTTCGGTCAAGAATTCACAAGACCAACGCTCAAATCACTGGACTCTTGGTCCAGCGGTCCAGTGGATATTTCGATCCTTGTGTACTGCGATCACTCCATGGCAGTCCAAACCAGGGGCCAATTTCACAGAGCTGCTAAGCACAAACATTTGCTTAGCACCAAAAAGTCTTGCTTAGTAAAAACAGGTTACCAGCCAAAAGGCCTTGGGATTTTCATGCTTAGCAAACAACAGCTGAATGCCAGCTACAAGCGATACACTTCACATCATGATTTGGTTGGTAATCCTATATTTTACCAGGGAAGACTTTTCATGCTTAGGAAATTTTTGTGCTTAGCATCACTGTGAAATTGGCCCATGATGGTTTTGTGCGCATTTCACGTTATCTGGTCACAAGGTCTATACATTGTTAGCGTACGAGGGTCGGCTGAAAAGTTCGTAGGTTGACTCTGAAGGAGTAATGCCAGATCAATGAAACTTAGCATGCATTTATTTCAACCCTTTTGATAACTAATTGCAATGCTGTTATCTCCCGTGAGAGAGTTGAGAACATTCTGAGTACAGAACTTGGAATGTCAAAGGTTTCTGCCCGGTGGGTGCCGCGTCTTCTGACCCCTGATTAAAAGCGCACCAGGCTGGTCATGTCAAGGGATAACTTGGAGCATTTTGAAGCAGATCCAGCTAATTTCATCGACCGTTTCCTAACCCAGGATGAGTGCTGGGTCCATCACTTTGAGCCAGAGACAAAGAGGCAATCCATGCAGTGGAAACACACGTCCTGATCACCCCCTCCAAAGAAGGCCAAGATCGTTTTGATGCCAAATTTTTTCCATTTTTACGAAGTCGTCTATGAACCACCAAATACGGCCTTACCTGGAAACAAACAATGCAATTAGTTATCAAAAGGGTTGAAATATATGCTTCATTGATCTGGCATTACTCCTTCAGAGTCAACCTACGAACTTTTCAGCTGACCCTCGTACTAGGAAAGTCAAACCCTTATTGAATAAAGTCACGTGATTATTTCTGAACAGGCTGAACCAGCCCTACAGGAGTACATACGCTGCACTGCCCTCTGCCGTCTGGTGTATGGCGATGGACACTGGAAGCTAGCCGAGAGCCACACCAACCTGGCATATGCTTACCTGACACTCAAAGGTGTGTAGACTGCCTCAGATATTGAGATTACTTTTACTGTCTCAGATCTTGAGATTACTCGGACTGCCTCAGATCTTGAGATTACTTGGACTGCCTCAGATCTTGAGATTACTCGGACTGCCTCAGATATTGAGATTACTCGGACTGCCTCGGATATTGAGATTACTCGGACTGCCTCAGATCTTGAGATTACTCGGACTGCCTCGGATATTGAGATTACTCGGACTGCCTCAGATCTTGAGATTACTCGGACTGCCTCAGATCTTGAGATTACTCGGACTGCCTCAGATCTTGAGATTACTCGGACTGCCTCAGATATTGAGATTACTCGGACTGCCTCAGATCTTGAGATTACTCTGACTGCCTCAGATCTTGAGATTACTCGGACTGCCTCGGATCTTGAGATTACTCTGACTGCCTCAGATATTGAGATTACTCGGACTGCTTCAGATATTGAGATTACTCTGACTGCCTCAGATGTTGAGATTACTCGGACTGCCTCAGATTTTGAGATTTACTCTGACTGCCTCAGATATTGAGATTACTCTGACTGCCTCGGATCTTGAGATTACTCAGACTGCATCAGATCTTGAGATTAATTTCGAGAAAGATCCAGGCAACATTGAGAAATTTCACCATAATAACTTACCGAATCACTCCTTGCACTGAAATTGAGTACGAGTCTGTACATAAAGTGAAGACTGTTTGGCATCAGTGCTTGCCCTAATTTGACGAAGCTGTTTTTAAGCAACAAATTTACATGCTAAGTAAAAATTGGCTGGGAACCAGTCACAGGCAGTATACATCCCAATGGCATTTTGGCTGGTAACCTGTATCTGCTAAGCAAACCTTTTTATGTGCTAAGCAACAGTTGGTGCTTTGCAACTCCACACAATTGGCCCAGTACTTTAATGTAAAATGCAACATTTGTAAACATAACTACCGAGTTATTATGAAATAGCTTACTTGGCTGTAAATAATACTCTCAAGCATCTTGTGAAATCATAGCCCCAGGTGTGCTGTCATTTTCAGGTGGAATTTAAAAGTGGAATTTTTGTATCAATTTCTAACAATGGAAAACTTGATTTTTTTTTCAAGTACTACCCCCAATTTACCAACTTTAGTTAATCCACATTTTATTTCTGAAAATTACAGCAAAAGCAAATGTTGTATATTACCTTTAACCATGCTACACCAACATGTCTTCGTCGGCAGGACTCGCCCCACAGGCCCAGTACCAGGCCGAAGCAGCCAAGAAGATCATGCTGAGTGGTCTACATGCCTCGGACTCAAGCGACTGCAAGGCAGACCTGTTAGCTGTACTGGTCAAGATGTACTACGTCCTGGGCAGGAGCAACACTATGCATAACAAATATCCTTTAACTAAGTCACAAGCTCAAGTTTGGATTTGTATCCCGCACACAGTAGGAATCGGTAGGAACTGTCAAAGTTATGATTCACTTCATGTTCATATTCATCAGGGTGTCAGATTGAGTGAAGAATGTGGTATGTTCTTTCTGATGCGTACAAATTTTAAAAGTCGTTTCCTCATTGAGTGATCCCCACAATGTCGCTTCCCAGGTTGTATCGTGAAGTTGGGACGTTATCTCTGGCTATACGGCATTATGGGTTTATGACTTCTGACTAGCGCCCCCCCCGAACAAAGATACTGACAATTTGGGAGACCGCCAACATAGGGCAAGATAGCTCAGTTGGTAGAGCGCCGGTACGGTAACCCGGAGGTGGAAGGTTCAAGTCCCACTCTTGCCAGTTTTCTTTGTTCACTTTGAAAATTCATTCAGAGTACTTACAGTGTAGTCATTTTCCCTTGTAGTTGGTTTTGCAATAAAAAAAGAGTAAAAAATGCATAAAAGTTCACCTGAATCAAAACAGAATAAAATGCTATTAGCCACGGTCAGAAGGCATGCTCAGAACAAGCAAAAACGACCGGTAAGTCTGCTGCCCTCCAGCGTCTCAAAGTCTGCCATTGAATTGCGCCCAGTACACCGATTAATACTCATCCTGATAGTGATTGGAGAGGAGTTCGTTCCTTGATGCGGTGACGTCCTTAACTCAATCCTCTGCACATACCCAGAGGCAGAGCAGTGCTTACTCAAGGCGGAGAAGGTGTCGGAGGAGCGATCCAAGTTGACCAACTCGGTAGGATCGGAACAGGAGCAAATGGCAATCTATATCGCCATAGCGATGGGCAAGTACGTAAACACACACAACTGAATCTGCGATAAATACATGTCAACAAGAGCTGAATCTGAGGGCCCTCATTTCTACCAAGTAGGATTTGATATGTTACGTAATATTTATATCCCTCTAGTCACTGTCACTATGTTACTGTTGTAACAAGGGGTGAATTGCTCTCACCAACAGTTACCCTGCCTGGGTCTATCGGTCTGAAAATTGGGATAATTTCTTTGGTATCTATTGAAGATTGATCCTCTATTTAGATCAGGACCCAGGAAAACCGTAAGGGTGGTAGGGCTGGCAACCTAAAATGTGGCCAACCCCACCACCTCTGTTGTAGCCCCTTATCTAGAGTGGCTTGTAGCCTTGTTTTAGGCGACTTCCGTCAACAAAAAATTTTAACTCCAAATTTGTTTTTTTTAATATGCTCTTTTGTCATTGCCACTCTGTTATAAATATTTGGTACATGGTAGGTAAGTTGGTTGCATAAATGTTCACTCCAAAGATAATAAACTTGGTTTACAGGCCATAAAACCCCGATTTTTTCAAACTTTGTGAAAATAAATGCGTATTATTGCTATTTGTTTTTTTTTCCATACATTTTGCACATTGTACAGAAACGTTGAATGTGAATCTAATTGATTGGATTTCCGATTCCCGTACTTTTTCCTACAGAGTTCCCAAACTCTGTCATCATGCTGTCATTTATAACTACCAGCAGGCTAGACCATTTTGAATGGAGGGGGTGTCATCGCAATTTTGAGGGCGCTGTTAAACTTGTAACATATCTCAAATACTTGGAAACGTACTATCAATGGGGAGTGTCACATCCCCCACACTCCCTAGTGACACCTGTGACTACAAGTGAATTTTTCATCCGTATCTCTGATTGTAGGCTGTACGCTAACCAGAACAAGCAAGCATTGGGAGCTAGTTACTATGAGAAGGCGGTACGACTGACAGAGAAACACAATGGCTCTGACAGCTTGGAGTTGATTCCGATACACCAGGACCTGGGGAAAATATCCTTTTGAAGACCGAGAGCTATTACGGATGTATGATGTCTGACTGAATAGATTGACTGAATTGGTAGACTGTCAATGGAGGGAAAGATCATTCACATTGTAGAGTACCGGTGCAGTCATCCTGCCCTTATGAAAATGTACCATGGTAAAACCATGGTAAAACCATGGTAAAACCATGGTAAATGGTGCAAAATCCATGGTAAATTGATGTTACCATGGATTTACCATGGTAACCACCATATATCCATGATTACTACGGTAATACTTTGGTACTTTTTCATAAGTGCGAGGTTGCAGGTCAGATCCCGCCTTAAGCCGTGTTTCCATTGGACTTTTTCTTCCGTGACCTCACGAAAACTTACCGTGACATGCGTTCGCGTAAATCTACCGTGCGTTCCCATTTGGACTTTCATAACCGCGACAGGACGTTTATTTGCCTTGCGAGGCTGGCAGAATGTCACACGTTGCGAGCACTGTGCACAATCACCTTCGGCCTGTGCAGGATAGACGCGGTAACCTAGAGTAATTTTCCGCGCGCTACATCGCTCAAATCTGCCATGTTTTAAGCAGCAAACGGACCAAAAAAACGTAGTTGTATGCACGTACAGGGTCGTCTGTCGGTTCGCTCTGCTGCAAAGCGCTAGCACAACTGCATGTAATCACACGTGAGTGTACTATACACAAAGAGACAGTGACCACACCACCATTTTTGCGCACATGTTAGCGATAATCGCTGTGTAGTTAACGTAATACAGGAAGTTGCATTGTTTACACAGTGGTTTTCCGCGTGGTCGCGGTAGTTCTACAGTGCAGGGCTGTTTCCATTGGACTTTTTATCGTCCCTGATGACTTTCCGCGGCCGCGCGGATATCTTCCGCGATCACTTTCGGCATGGTTGTTTTACAAGGTCACGGTAAGTTGACAGGGACGTTAGTTTACTGCGTGTCCCCACAGGACTTAATTTTTGTCACTCTACAGAAAAGTCGCAGTAGATTGACAAAAATAAGTCCAATGGTAACATGGCTTAAGTCAGTTTTCTGTGTTCACTCTAAAAACTGATTTTAAATTACTTGGATTTATGACTTCTGACTAGCACCCCTCCAACAAGGACACTGGCAATTTGGGAGACCGCCAACATAGGGCAAGATAGCTCAATTGGTAGAGCGCCGGTAGGGTATTCCGGAGGTCGCAGGTTCGAATCCCTCTCCTGCCAGTTTTCTTTGTTCACTTTGAAAATTCATTCGTTTCCCTTGTGGTTTGTTTGACGATATTAAAATGACTTAGTGAGTGTACCTTGTAGTTTGATTATGTAATATGAATATTAGAGCATGTACTGTACCTTTCCTTTCCTTAACATGTAGCATCTATACTTGGAGCAGAGTAAAGGTCGACACGCTAACCATGATAAGGCTGTAGAGTATTATCTGCAAGCACATTCCATCACAGTAGCCAGGTAAGCATCCTCAATATTTTTTTCTCTTCTCTCCAAAGTAAATTTGTTAAAACTAATTTAAGTTTAGTGCCTTGGATATCCTAGACTATGTAAATTTGTTTGCATAGCAAACATCTGTGATATGTATGTATACACATTCTGTGATTAATTATGCAAGGTGTGCACTCCTTGACCTCCAGATTTTGACCAATCAGCGGGTGTCAACTATTGTGCCTTTCTAGCTTAAGTTGTTCTTAAACGGATGTATTCTTTCAATGCAAAAGGGTCAGCTATTGACTAATCAGCAGCCTTGTTCACATCACTGTGCGAGATGAAATCACAGCGGCTCCAATTGGTTAGTGCACAGGGTTGCATAAAATTTGAAAACATGCATAGACTACCGTTTCAGAGCATGGCTCCAAATGATACTCGTAGTATGGGTATCCCAGGTTATATCACATATGGAATTATGCAAATTCCGCGTCAGGGATATAACTCATGTTTTCAAGTATTCCTACTTTTCCTAGTCTTTTTACTTTACTCATATTTACCTCCTTTTTCTTGAAATTTCCATTTTTCTTTTTTACTTGTTCCTACTTTTTTTGTCCCACAACTCCGAAAAAATGAAATCTCAATGAGTGTCATTCATAACAGTGTTACACACTCATATGAAAATCACACAATTAAGGGCTTGGGTGCAAGAGTACTGCAACTTTACTTCCAAGAGCTTAGTTGAGGCTGGAGCACAAGTGTTGTGAGTACAGAACATTTGAAATAAGGCTAGTCATGCTGTGGACATGGGTGAGTATCAATGAAAACTACTCCTGAAAGCCAGCAAAAGTCCTACTTTTATCCTAATTTTGTCTTTTTTTATCCTACTATTATACTTTTTCACAAGGGTCAGCTTGAAAGCCTGATATAGATCACTTCCCCTATGTTTACATCTAAACCACCCTATATTCAAAATGTTCCCGGCGGTATGCGCATGCATCGTGTTTTCTATGAATTTGGTTAAGGAGAGATGTCAAAGGTCGCATAATTTAAATGCAATTTGAGGGGAGGGGGGTGGGGGGGTCAGGTTGGGGGGGTCAGGTCAGGTTGGGGGTATCAATTGATAGGCACATTACATGCATTGAGTTATTTAAACCTATAGAGGAATACTGTATCATTTATTTATTTATTACATTTCTTTACCCAGGGTATGCCCAAACAGTTTAAAACTGGTTTCCATTGGGGCCCTGCATATTATTAGTTAAAACTGAATATTTACACATTCATACAAAATATTTAAACAAATACAATAATGTTTGCACAAATAAATCAATTTTCTGTTAACTTTTCAACTCTCCAGAAGCCTATTCCTGATATACGAGATGGGCGAAAAACCCGCGAAAAAACCTTCAAGGGTGAAAAACAAGGGGAAATTCCCATCCGGCTCCAAAGTATTTTGGCAACCAAGTTTATAACTCCGCAGATCAGCGTAAATGACAGAAATATCACTGATAGATGGCTTTACGTAGCTCCGATTTAAATGTACTTAAGGAGTTTATGGTTCTCATGATATCATACATGCAGGTAGTACATTACACACACAAGGTACTTCAGAATCATATGCATTGTACACAAGATAAATGTAGTACACTGTTTCAGGAAACTGGCCTTATACATCCCTTTAGAGTGAGTATAAGCGATTTAAAGTTAATGACAGTCAGGTCTGAATAGCAGAATTCTTTTTTACATTAAAAAAATAACAGAAATTAAAAAAAAATCCAAACGTGATTTTTATTCGTAATTTTAAAAAAAAATTTCCAGTGATTTAAATCATGATTTAAATCAATGATTTAAATCGAGTGATTTAAATCAAACAACCCTGCCTGGCACGTTTTAATATAGATGTAAACACGTGATGTCAGAAGGCACATCGTCTATACTCCAATTAATTTAGATCTCAAGGTCAAGTAAATCGTATGGTATCTAAAAGGTTTGAGTCGTCCTTGATATTTTGACACGCAGGTACAGCGGGCAGAGTGAGGAGGTAGCTGAGACTGCATTCAAGCTGGCGGTGGCATATTCTGAGCAGGCGTCCACCGAGGCAGAGAGTGAGTGTAGTTACCTCATAATTGCATGAGCTATCAATGTGACACCACAAAACAGGTTAAAAGTAGAAAACGTGAACATTTCTGTTATGGTGTTTCCTGAAAATACATTCAATAAGCTTACATTTTCTGCATAGTGTGTTGCAGTAGCTCCTTCATAGGCCCCACTATGAACTTTTGATTATTTTTTTATTGTCTTGACCCCTTGTTTTGAGGAAATAAAGCTCAAAGTTTGTGAAATGTACACACTTTAACCTCCGTTTGAAAAAAGAAAAATCACCCCCCCCCCCCAAAAAAAAAATAATAAAAATATTTGAGATTGAATTAAGTTTTAACAATTTTGAAATTGGGCGTGATCCCTGGCTACACGGCATTCTGGGTTGATGACTTCTGACTAGCGCCCACCCGAAGAAAGATACTGACAATTTGGGAGACCGCCAACATAGGGCAAGATAGCTCAGTTGGTAGAGCGCCGGTACGGTAACCCGGAGGTCGCAGGTTCAAATCCCGCTCCTGCCAGTTTCTTTGTTCACTTTGAAAATGTATTCAAATTTACCTAGTTAGTTTCCCTTCTGGATTGTTTGACGAATTTTGTAATATGATAAAATTGGGGTTTTCAAATGTAAAAATGTTAAAAATCCCAAATTCAACTTTTGGGTGAAAAATTGTTATTTCTGATAGTAAACTAGGGGTGTGCATCAGAACCGGGTACCCGAGTGACCGACCGTTCATGTCAGGAACCGGTTCCAGATTATGGAATCGAGCACCCGTACAACTTTACATTATAGCATAGTAACTTCCCAGAAAATGAAAAAGGAAAGGTTTCGAATGTTATTTGCCGGGAATTTTCAAAATTAAAACACGACTAGGCCTACATGGGAAACCAGCACAGATTTCATGTTTATGACGCTCACGAATATTGACAAAAAAGGGAATTTACCGGTTGTGGTTTTTGTAGTCTGGGTATGGATAAAGAGCCTTGACGAGACATACATGTGTAATAGCATGCCTCATACCACTATAAATACAACTGTATAAAGCTTCTGTCTTTTGTGATATGCCAGCACATGCACTTGCCGGAACATGTACATGTAATGGCGGAGTAGTGATCAGGTTTACTATAGACAGGCATGAGATTTTTCAGACTTTTGTCTGAAATCAGACTTTTCAATCTCAGAGAAAGACATTATTACAACTTCCAGGATTGGAAGTTTTGGATTGGGTTTCTTTAACGGGTACCCGGGTACCCGTATTTTTTTCAATCGGGTACCCGGTTCTTTTACTACCCGTAAATGCACACCCCTATAGTAAACTCAGAATGCCAAAGTGTTCCCGCTTCTGCTCATTTTGTGCTACAGGTAATTAGTAAGGTGATATTGTATTGTGGTATTGATCAGTGCGCACAGGGTACACAAAGTCTTTGATTTCATTGTTTGCTGCACTGGGTTCAAACCCACAAGAATATCCGCCAACACTCACAAGCCTGACACCATGACTGCCAGCCAATACTCTGTGATACCCAAGATCCTAGATAAAATGAATTTCGGTTCCGTTTCAGTGTTAAACGATAAAAACCACCAGTCTGTTCACCCTCCTTTGCTTCATCCACAGCCACCGCTGAGCGTTACCTGGATGAGAGTCTGGGTATCAGACAGGTCCTTTACGGTCCCCACCATCCTAAGACAATCACTACCCAGGAGAGTCTATGCAAGCTGCTTATTAGGACAGACAGAACTGAGGTCAGTTGACAACATCCGATACTTCAGTTGGATTATGAAGACATTTCATTGCATTTCACAAGTTGGAGGTTTACTTAAAGGTTCAAATTCAAAATAGTAAAAATGCTATAAACGGTTCTGAAACAATGATGAATACATAGGAATTGAAGATATTTATGTCTTTGTGTTTTTTTTTTAATCACCCAATACAAGGTTAAAAGCCACTCTAGGTAAAGGGTCACAATCACAGGTGGTAGGGGTTGGCGACATTTTGAATTGCCAACCCTACCACCCTTACGGTTTTCCGGGGCCCAGATCTGAATATAGGATAATTCTTCAACAGATTCCAGAGAAATTATCCTAATTTTCAGACCTATGGACCCAGGCAGGGTTACTTCCACCGTCGGTGAGATCAACTCACCTCCCCCAAAAAATGTGGTAATTGATCAAGATTTTTAGACAGAAAAAAATCACTAAAAATACCCCCTCTTTGGCTTTGACATATTGGTAGTAATAATAATTTTTTATTTTTTTATTTTAATTTTTTTAATTTTATTTATTCATTATTATTATTATTATTATTTGTTAGTTTATTTATTTATTTATTTATTTATTTATTTATTTATTTTTTATTTTTTTTATTTTTTCTGTTTTTTTCTTCAATTCTCCTATCACTGGGCTCGAACCCACAACTTGCAGAATTGCCCACAGACCACGAATTCAATGCTCCAAACCACTAGGCCATGGCACTTCCACAAAGCTCCTGTTGTCAAGAGCTGTGTACAAAACTCCCAGTTGTTAACTTTACGGCCAGAAAAGGCGTATAGCACTGATCGCTAATGTTGATATGAATATTCAGGCGTATAGCGTACACACATGGAACTTGCCTCAGGCGCCGTATGCACGTACGATGACCTGACCTGACCTGACCTGGGAGTCATACATTTAAAGATTCAAAGGTGAGCTAAAATCATCAGGTCATGTCACGGTTCATTCAACTGCACGCTGGATGGAACGGTGAACACTCAGCGCCCAGCCTGACGGCATCCTCAGTTTAATGCTTCCAAGCATCAAAGTATTGTTTGGAATATTCATGAGTAGTGCGTACCCCATCGTACTTTCAAATGTTGATACTATGCAGTGGCGTATGCAGAAATTGATAAACAGGGGGGCGAAATGCACGCCAGCGCTAGGTTTTTTTTTTTTTTTTTTTTTTTTTAAGTTTTATTGATTTTTTTTCTGGGTCTGCAAACGAGGGGGGGGTACGCCGGCTCCGCCCTATGCTGAATACGCCACTGATACAAACAAAATAAAAATGACCAAAACTTAAAAAAAAAAAAAAATTTTGAAAGGATTCAATTTTCTGTGCATTATTTTATTCACAAAAATAGCGAAGCCTCTCTTGTCTGTCACACACAGGAGTCGGTTTCATTACTGAAGACTATCATGTCGTCCAAGTGCGCCACGTTCGGTGATTTCAGCGAGGAAGTCGGGGAAACCTATAAGCTGTACGGCTCCATCCTGCTGTCTCAAGGCCAGCTGGACAAAGCCATGAAATACTTCAAAAAGGTCAGAAAAATTGAAAATATTTCAAAGATATCTGTAAATACTTTATAACTACTGTTTGAGTTTCACTGATCGTATGTATTGTATTTCTCCTTAGTGTTACAGCATTCAGAGCAGTCTGTACGGCCCTAGCCACAAGAAATCTAAGACCACTCAACAAACCATTGACATGCTTCTGCAGTGAGTATAGTCATTATCATGTAGCCAATCCTAAACAAACCCTTTGACATGTAAATGACATTAAGCCATCTCTGTTCTTTTCAGCATAATGCATTACAGATATACTCTCCGTGCTCTTCCACAAATTTGATTTTTTTCTTTCCCGTGTTCAATACTTTATTCTATTGTTTTGTTTTACATTTTCGAAGTGAACAAAGAAACTGACAGGAGCGGGATTCGAATGTTTTGTTTTAACGTAAACATGACCATTTTCTATCTGCAAACCTCCAAAAAAGGTTTTTTACTCTTTCGTGCATTTACAGTGCACAAAAGATACACCCGAATTATTGTCGGGACATAAATAATTCAACATCTGTAAAGGTATTATCCGATAACTAAATGTTGGTTTTTTTTTTTGGTTTTTTGTACATTTCATGCACACAAACAACTACAACTCAACAATTCAACTTTCAACCGACGCTGCTGCTAGGCTTTATGACATTCCTAATGAGATGTAGTCGAGTCCATCACAAGTCCCTGCAAGTCCATCACAAGCCCTCCAATCCTAATTCCAATCACAAGCTATTGAAATGAGCTTTGACAAAGGCATTCCATTGTCATTGTTCATCCAGTTACTTGAGACTGGCTTTATGAAAGGACTTCTGACTGGACTTGCAAAAGGACTTGCAGGGACTCGACTACAACTATGGCCATTCCGCTGTGTGCACGTGCACTTAACGGGAGACTTTTGAGACATTGGTGGTAGCAGACATACCGCTCCTTTTCCATTATTCTCACCAGTTGTTGCACATGCTCAGAACTATGCGCATGAAAAGTCTTTCTTAGTCAAAGTAGGATAACCAACCAGATTTTCATGTGATGTAAATTGCTTGTGACTGGTTTTCAGCTGTTGTTTGCATAAAAATCACTTGGAGTTTTGGCTGGTAACCTGTTTTTAGTTTAAAGCAATACTTTTTTGTGCTAAGCAAATTTTTGCGCTTCACAACTTCATGAAACTGGCCTCTGGTGGTCTACTGACTAAGCTATCCTGCCCTGTCGTTGGTGAAACATAGTGTAATCACATATACCCTAGATTCGACCTGCAATGTGGAAATTCTTGGACAAAAATAAAATTACTGCACAAAATTCAATACAACTTTATGGCTATGCGTCAACAGTGATCGGTCAAATTTGTCAATATTTTGGGTTAATTTGTCGATATCTCAGATCACCAGCTCTGAAGGCCAAAGAGGGACAGAGCAAGGCGGGGCAACTCAAGAGACGTCCTCGCTTCTCATCAACCATCAAAAGCGGCAACACATTGCCCTGAGGAGCCAGGAAGCTTAACGAAGTAGCAACAGGGAAATGTTGATTGCTATCCCAATAGAGGTTTAATCATTACTAGAGTGCTGACTCTTCATTCTTGTGCACAGATTCTCTGAAGCCATCGTGTACATGTACTGTATATACGTTCGAGGACAAGAGGAGAAAGAAAATACAAAGGAATCTTTCTTGTCCTCGGGAGTCGGTCTTTTGTTAAAATCGGTCCTCGGACGTAAAAGTACAAGCTTAAGGCTGCGTCCGAATCGCTTGTCTAGGGCTATTGTCTAGGTGTTCGTCCATTACAACTACGCGTGACGTAGCCGTAGCTGTAGCTCTAGACGCCCATTTCGGACATGGCCTATGCTTAGTTTATGGAAGTTGGTTTTTTTTAAGTAAAGGAACAATAGAAAACGCAAAGCATTGTCCTCGGTAGTATAGTAAAACACGACTGTGTGCATGTCTGTGATAAGATACACTTGGCTGCGTGTGTTGTGTGCATGACTGAAGAACAGTTTCATTAGCTGAAAATGTCATTGTGTGCACCTTCTGCACGCGTCTCCTGTGCACATCTGTAAATATTCAAACATGGATGTACCCAACAGGCTTAACTTAGTATGGAGAGTTGGAGGGATGCGAGTTTGTCTTACCAACGGTGGAAGTTACCCAGCCTGGGTGTATAGGTCTGAAAATTGGGTTCATTTCTCTGGAATCTGTTAAAGAAGGTTCCTCTGGCAGATCTGGGCCCAGTAAAACCATCAGGGTGTTAGGGTTGGCAATTCAAAATGTTGCCAACCCTACCACCGCTGATTGTAACCATTTACCTAGAGTGGCTTTTAGCCTTGTATTGGGTGATTTCAATTTATTTATTTTTAAGTTAGTGCTCTAGTCATACAGCTTTTTTGGCTACTCCCGTTATCACTCCTTCTGTTTTTTTAATCATTCTCGCTGTGTGTGCAAGATCACCTAAGAACTACATTATCGGTGTCCATTTCATTAAAATTTTCACCACTAGGTATCGAGGTTGTTTGTACATTTTAACCAATATCTGTATATAATGAATGCAGCAAGTGACTTATTTTGTTAAACAGGGTGATGTGAAACAAAAACTCTCAATAATTGCAATTATATTTAGGTAATATTTTCATAAATTGTAAAATAAATTGTCTGTTTATGTGAATGTTAAATGAGTGCAGCATAGTAGATATTACTGTAGTTCTGCTCTTCGTATAGTAATGTGCGTTTCTGTTGTGGAACCCTTAAAGAGCGAGTGTGGGAATTTTTCCTTTTTTTCTGTGCAATACAAATGTGTTAAATATAAGAATAAGCAGTATTTCTTTTTGATTTTACGAGGCCTTTATCAGACTGGTTTATTGTGTGTGCTTGATAATGATGGGATAATGATGGGATTTTTTGTTGGAGAGGGGGGAGGTGATAGTGGCATCAACATAGTGTACGTGCACTGTATATATATCTCCGAGGACAAGAGAAGAAAGGAAACACAAAGAAACCTTTCAGTCCTCGAACGTAGAGTCTTTTGTTGAAATCGGTCCTCGAACGTAAGGGTACGTGCTTAGTCTATGGGGCTTGGTTATATTAAAGGAACAATAGGAAACACAAAGCATTGTCCTCTGACTTTTTGGGGAAGTACGACTGTGTGTACATGTACTGAATATACGTTCGAGGACAAGAGGAGAACAAAAATACAAAGGAATCTTTCTTGTCCTCAGGAGTCGGTCTTTTGTCAAAATCGGTCCTCGGACGTAAAAATACGTGCTTAGTCTATGGGAGTGTAAAGGAACAATAGGAAACGCAAAGCATTGTCCTCAGTAGTATAGTAAAACCTGACATAATACACAAGGATATTTTTAACTGCATGGCAGATGAAGTACGATCATGTCACTGATCTGTTCAGCAGAATATGGGTTTGATCTCGAGTCTAGAAACTAGAAACTGACATACTGTGTTGATCTTGGGGAAAGTTGAGGCATATATACGTGTTGTACATGTACACTTGGGTGTGTATCCACCGTCGAAGCGGACGTCCTATTGTTCCCTCTTGTTTCTACTTAACTTTTTCGGAAGACTCCCATAGGTTTTGTACACGATCTCAATCGCGGATGTATTTTGGGAATCGCGGACGATATTGTTCCCTTTGTTATACGTCCACGTTTGTTTGTGAGAACACGCGCATCAACCCACGTGAAGCTCAGTTCTTCAATACAACTATGCACGTATCAATTGGAGTATCGCTGTGTATGCACAATGGAGCTTCTGACGTCACAAGTAGGCCTATTAAAAACCCTAACTCCCTAGGGTGCAATGCAAAACCATATTGAAATTGGAGGATTTGGGACCGTTATGGTTAATTATAACATTATATTGCACATGTGCAATATGGATGCAACTGCCAGATTTGGGCTTCAGACATCTGACTGCATATAATATGTATAGATCTTGAAAGTTGTCTATCTTTAATCGTAGCCTAGACAAGAAATGCAGTATGAATCTCGATACAGCAGTGTGTTGCAATAGAATTAACATTTGTTTGTGTCCTGCTTATAGATGGGGCTGTAAGGTCTTTCTTTGTCTTTAATTCTAAAGAGAAAAGATTGGCGAGGTGTTTAAAAATTGGATTCAGACTGATTAATATATGTTTACTGTGCAGTTGTACTTGCGTTGTGTAAATTTCATTAAATTATACATTATTAGGAAAAACGTATGTCACCAGGACAGTTGAGAGATTACCCTTGTAATATTTGAGCCTTGGTTGAAAAACATAGGTAATATAAAGTATTTTGCAATCACCTTGACAATGTGTCTAATGCGTAATGACATTTTAACATTGTATTATATAAAACTTACTGTCCGACTCCAACAACACTTTATGTACCTAAGTGCACTTGGTTTAATTAAAACATGCATTTAACAATTAAACAACAGATACATTTAAAAAATAAACAGAAAAATTCACATGCAGATGTTTATTATTTTAAAAATAAGTATTAATGTTATTGCTAATGGAGTAACAAATCATTATGAACCATGACAAATCACATTAAAAGTACTTTTGTTCTGACCACATACACATCATTTTGGGTTTATCCGTCACTTAATGAGATAATTGAGTTGTTTTCAGTGCCGTATCCATGATATCCAGAGTTATATGGCATGAACCCTCAGATCCAACACCCAGGGCATCAATGGCCGTTTCAATGCATGCTCAAAAATACATGTATACCTGGGTTCTGAAGGTCAACTGCTTACAAAATAGTTGGCATTGGAAGATTATCCGATATTGTAAATGTTTAATTTGTCAAACGTCCCTGGGAAATGAGTACATGTAAGTAACACTCATCAAAAAAGTAAACCACGCATTTTGTTAATGGAAATAAAGTGTTCATCATTTTTGGTTGATCAGAAATGCACCAGAAGATTTGAGGGCTTATTTCTTCAAAAAAATAATGAGTTTGAGGAAGTGTGTCGCAAGACCATGAAATACTTTACAAATATATACACCGTGGATTGAGACCATGCAAAGGAATGAAGACATTCCCTCTGTGTGATGTCATAAATGTGATCTCTATTGCTCTAAGCTCATCTCGGCAAAGTCTCGGTTTTTGACCATCGCAATGTTCAACGTACACCCGCTAGCAAAGTAATTAGGGAACAGTTGTATGCATTAAACATGTTCCAGTGTAATTTAAAACAAAGTGTCAACAAAATATTTTCTCTGTCGTCCCGATTCTCACCTGTTCCCGAAGGCATTTATAACAGTTTACAAAGTGTTTTCCTGTGGCAAAACTGGGAAGTATTTCCGTATATTTCTTGCTCATGTGCAGAGTTTTTATAGGCAATCTGATCATCAAGCAGATTTCAATCCATTCAACTTTTGATGTGATGGTTTTGGTATAAACAAAAAGTATTCAGTAACACTACGCAGGTATGGCCTTCTCTTTGCATTTTTTCATTATCCGACAATATGCAAAATATTTGTTCAAAGCACCCTTTTTTTGGGACAGAATTTGATAGTATCTGCAAAAACAATTGCTATTCATTCAAGAAATACAAGTGAAATGAACTGGCCCCGTTTCATGGAACTGCTTAGCTCAAAAATATTGCTAAGCAAGTGTTCCCGCTCGGCAAAAATCATGTGGAAAGTTTGGAAACGGTCACAAGCAATGCGCATCACATGCAATATTGGCTAGTGACCTCTTTTTTGGCTCAACAAAATTGTGCTTGACGTCTCCATGAAATCGGCCACATGTCTGTACTCCGTACCATCTTAACAATACCCCAGAAGGGGCATGGCCACTTTTAATGGTCCAAACCAAAGGCCAAGCTCCATTTACAGCAGCCAAAACCCCACCGGTTATAACCGAGCGCCTGGTAAAGATGGGACATCACACTTTTATTTCCATTCATAAATACCTTTCAAAAATAACACCAGGAACAAAAAAAAGGAGTTTGCTCTGCACCCTTACTTTTTCCTCACTTAGTACAAAATTACAAGATACTCGCCGCACGGGCGCTCAACAATTTGTATTTTGCATGCATGCATGTGTGCATGTCGAGATCAGTTTTTTTTTTACTCACAGGAACCCATTTTAACACCAGAGTGTAGAGGAGAAATTGCATCTTACCCAAGAACACAAGCATTAAAATTCCCTAGCCATGTTCGAACCCAAAAACCACCATATTTGGGTCAGAAACATTAACCACGGAAAAAGGCCCAAAAAATCCATGTAATACCAAATTAATTGTGCACAACAAATAAAACTATACAACATCCGTCCATGCAACACAAAGAAATTTGGCCACGTTGATGTCAGGCTACACATCATGAGAATACGTTGCATGGTCTGTCATTTCTGTGTTAAAGCACAATTCTATTGAGACTTTTCAGATAACGCACATGACGATTTTCTAGAAGTCTGGTGTCTTGACTATCATTCCAGACGTCAGTTGCACAAACACAGTCACCCTTTGCTCTGGGTGCGTTGAAGCTTGCTGAACGAAGCATGTCTTACAATCGTGCTCAATAAATATAAGTTCACAAACCCTTCAATAAATAGATGTCATCAGGTTTTTTAAAAAACAAGTTTATGTATGTTTCGTTGACAGCAATTTCACACAACTGCGCTTGGCTCTGTTGTCTAAATGTTTAGCACACTTGGAATGGACATCACAGAGCATAACCTCACGTATCTCGTTTTAGCAGCATCACTCCTCCATTGATTTGTCTTGATTATGGTCCAGAGAGGCATCAGACAGAGAAGACCAGTCCCTTTGCCTCAAATCTCCACGTGGTCAACACGGAATCACGCTTGCTGCGGGCTCACTTGTCTGAGTTCATCGTAGGCCTTTGCAGTCTGTGTGTCAAACTGCCAGTTGCTTGCGTACAGCTCGATGGTTTCTAGTAGCAGCAGGCGGGCTGTGGCTGTCGTCGATTGGCTGAGTAATCTGCCCCTCAGGCCCTCTATCAACAATTCCATCTGCGAGGGCTGGTAATTCTGGAGGATCTGTCCAAGTTGCCTCAGCTGACAGCAACAAAAATAAAACAATTCACTTGTTAAAAAGTGGAGTGCTGCTGGCTATTCAGCCTTGGAACGGTTTTGCCACGGTGGAAGAAAAGCGAGGCTACGTCGCAAAAATTAGATGATGTAGATTGCGAAGCTATTATAAAAGACGGAAAGCTATTATGTATGAATCTATTCAATAGCTGAAGCTTGCCACTGTAACTTCCCTTTCAACAGAAACTGCAAAGGGCGAATGCAATCCGTGAACAGGCAGTCATTACCGAATAATTTGTTTAACTTAAATTTGATGTAGAAAGTAAAACAGGTACATGTATACTCGTGTGTATCACAGAGGAAGACATGTTCTCCAGTGTCACTGGCTGAGTTCGGGCGGTCTGTTCTTAACACGAGTTCCCTGTTATTGCGCCCGAACGGCGGGAACGCGACCCGCAAACATTGCACTCGGAACAAGATCCCACACCACCTACCAGTCCGGATTTACAAGAACATGACGTAATTTGACGCGACGTAGAAGACGACCAAAGATGGCGGATGATTTGACGAAGCATGAAAGTCGGCGTAATGTTGCCTAAAATTCCCTTCCAAACGTTTTGAAAAATAAAGCTTTTTCTAAACAAACTAGGGGAAAATGCCGTCTAAATATTGTGCTTCCGTTAAAGTATTTTGCGTCTGAAATTCAGGTTTTTGAAACGGATGCTTGAATAACGTACATGGGCGCAGTCATTACATTTTGCGTGGTTACCAGCGATAGATGGCGCTCTTGGCTATCAGACGTTCTTTGGCGTTCGAGCGGCCGGAACACGAACGAAGACACTAGTTGTTCTTAAACAAACAAGAACAACTCGCCCGAACTCAGCCACTGTGACTGTGACTGTGACTGCGACTGTGACTGTGACTGTACATGTACATGTAGATGCAAGACCTCTCTTGGTACATGGTTTCGTGATAGAATATTAATAAATATGTGGGTTTGAATCCTGCCAACTGACCAGGGGCCAATTTCATAAAGCTGTTAAGCACAAAAATTTGCTTAGCATGAAAATGTCTTGCTTAATAAAAACAGGTTACCAGCCAAAAATCCAAGTAATTTTCATGCTACGCAAAGAACAGCTGAATACCATCAAAAGCAATATTCCACACATGGAAATCTAGTTGGTAATCCAGTTTTTATCAAGGAAGCATTTGCATGCTAAGCAAATTTTTGTGCTTAACAGCTTTATGAAATTGGCCCCAGCCTCGTGTTGATTGTAACAAAACCCCACCAGCAAAAACAAAGGTTCCTTCATACTCTGCTTATGCACATACTGAGATCCAATGGAACTTGGTTAACGTTGGAATTTGTTGGATTAAACATTTCAAGGGTCAACTGCAAAGTTTAAGTTAAGTACATACCTTCAGTGTGGCATATTCAATCTGAACGTCAGATGACTCTTCATCCCTGAGCAGCTAGAATAACGAAGTTGAAATGAGTTTCATGAACCGTAAGCAGTGTAAGAAAGAGAAATGGGATTGTACTCCTCTCTTTCTCTCCCCCCCCCCCCTCCCTTCAACAGCAACAATTTGTTTTCATTGTGACAGAATTCCAGAAATTGTTCTGGTACTGAGGGCGTTACGATTATTAAGACCACGCACTACAAGCAATTAACTATCCCAAATAAGGGAAATAAACCAATCAAAGAAACAATTGTTTTTTTCCTCTAAAACTATTGAGGAGTCAAGCGGACCTTCCAAGTCATCTAGTCAAACACAAGTCCATTTTGTCAATGCGTTCAGCATTCTTACTGGCCTCTCATTGCATGTAAATCATTACCCACTTCCACTGTAAAAAGACTGATTGAAAAAAAATTTCTCACTTCAAGACACTGACAAAGTCCATTGTAACTACCCGACAAAATCACAGAGACCCCAACATTCGGTTTCTGATTATCAGAAAAAGTTTAGTTTAGTACCTCTTAATTTGCCACGAGTTAAAAATGAAGCTGGTTGAGATTTATTTATGCAAAAAAAAATGACTATTCGCTTCGTGAGCCTTTCGGCTACAAAAGATATCTTTCTTTCCTTTTGTTCAAGGCGTACCTGGTCCAGACATGAATATACTGGCTCCACCAGCGCATTCAAGTATCCATTAGCCGCAGTCTTCATCATGGCATAGAGATCACACAGCAAGCAGACAAAGGACAGCCATCTTGTTTGTTGTTCTTTCCTCCACTTGTCTCTCGTCTGGAAATCAGCTTGGAGCGGGTTGAGCAGGGCAGAGCGGAAACAAACCCTGTCTTGCTCAAATCTTGAAAGCAATTCATCCAACATAATGCATTTAGAAGTCTACTGTTCACAACTGGTAAGGCACATGTAAATTCATTTTTTAAACTTCTACGACCGCTTTCATCATCTTCCATCATGCACATACATTGTAGCTAGCTGGCTCACAAACACCACCTGTGTCTATAAACCACAACACATTTTAAAGTTTCAATCACACTAAGGAATAAAAAATGAAGCACCTATCTCCAGTGTTAATTTTCATCCAGCATTTTTTAAACTCAAGGTAACAACAATGGTTTCATTTAGGTCCCTAATATTAAGTAAAAATAATCCTCAAAATAAGCATCAATTTACAAAGTACATTTTGTCAGATAAACCATATACTTTGTCTTTTCAGCTTAATTCAGCATATCACACCAGTTTTCATTAACAGTTTACCCATCAAAGTGGTAGAAATGGAACAAAATCTTTAAATTGTGCACCGCGACAAATGAACCGAGATCTACATGTATGACGTCAGATGTCTGAAGCTCCATTGTGCATGTGCAGCTATACTCCCATTGAAACGTTGTATTGAAGAAGTGAGCTTCACATCGTTTGATGTACATGTACACATGCCTCATGCAGTTAGATGTCAATGACTCCTACATTCTCAGCATCACACAAACCAAATACAGAGGAGTGGCTGGTATATGCAGCAATGCTAATAAGAATACACCAATTAGGCCAAGTAAAAAAAAACAGGTTTAGCATCCAGGTTTTTTTTTTTTTTTAAAGGAAGGAGGGGCCTTTAATTTTTTATTTTTAAGATGGCCGCCAAATTTCAGACAACTGCAGATTTACCAACTGTTCAAAGACACAAAAATGAAAGAGACATGTCGGACAAGAGAATTTAACATGTTTACAGTGCTTTTAACCCTCCTGTTCTCAGGGCCAAAATTGACCCAGCTGCTGTACAGATCAAAACCTATCAAATGTCAGATTGAAACACACACAAACTGTCAGAGTTGGTGTTTAGAGTTTTTGATAGGCTGTGATAGTTATAAGTATAGGAGGGTTAATAGTTTTAGTAAGCTTGTATGTCATTTTCCAGTGGAACAGTTGACATTTTCGGGATTTTTTCACCTCATTTTCCACTGGTAAAATCTTTTAAAAATCCAGGCAGTCACAAAATGGAAGCGGGCGGGGATGCTAAACATGGCTTTTTTACTTTGCTTTAAGCCCTACCCCCATCAACATACTGACGAATCACAGCCACTCGTGCCACAAGTATGCACATGATATGCATTTTGAACTTTTGTCAGAATTTGTAATGCAGAGTCACAGCTATGATTGGTTAATAGGTCAAGCTAGGGGAGGGGCTTAATACACTGGTCAATTGGCAGGCTGTCATACTTTGCGAGCGTGGCACACAGACACGCCACGCAAGACGTTGTGGCTGGATCCAGCAGGGTCCAGTTGTAGAGATCCGAGACCAGGCTGCGGAGTTCTGCTCCTGTTGAGATGCTTTCAAGGACTTTCTGCACAATTGCATCTTCATCTTCAGAAGACAGTTCGATTATTACATCATTGGAATGTTGACTGCACATCTTTTTCAGAAGATCTAGTATCTTCGTTTCCTGTCAGTGTAAAACAAACCAAAAAAGAATATCGGCAATTGTGTAGTTACATGCCCTGTTTCCTACAGGGAACAAAAATCCACTTTTAGATTATTGGACTTACCAAACTATATTTAGTTTGCAACATTTAACACCAACAAGAGTGTCATGGATAGAGGATTGAAATTTTGGGGTAAAATGATGAAGACGACAAAACACAACACGAAAATAAAGATGGTGATCACCGTGACGCACGGTGAACCTGGAACACTGCACAGATTCGCAAGACACCAATTGTAAAATGGGTAAGAAAATCACATTTCAAAATAACAAAAAATAGGCATTACTAGAATTAGGAGAAGTCTGCTTCTAGCTAAAAAGGTTATTTTTGGAATGATAAAAAAAATCCTTGACTATCCTTTGGCCAAAACTAAAAGGGACCCACAATGGAAAGATTTTACTTTAATACCCCACCAAAATCGGTCAGGAACAGCAAAATCTTGGGAAAATAATTAACCCTCCTTGTTGACAACTATCTAAATATTTGGCACAACCTGTTATTTCAAGATTTATGTCATCAAAATCCATACAAAAATTCACATGTACATGTGAACACTTTGAGTGACCATACACTGTGCCAAGAATATCTAACACAGAAAACACAAACTGTCTTCCCCTATATCGCACACAAATTTCCAAAGACTTCACAATGTCACAGGCACTGTGGGAAGGAACAAGGACAATGTTTGCTCCTTGTTCCTTCCTAGTTCGAGTAACTTGGACCCTTTATCACCTTTTTAACATTTGGACATGGTCTGGCGATAGTAGGGTCCAAGCAAAGTGTGTGCCGTAAGCTTTGGATTAATCTAATTTGTCTGAAGACCCAACAAAAACATCCCATTTCACCTTTAAAACGGCCACCAAAATATGAGATACACCACCTGACCTACAAGTGGAGTTCCATCATTAAGATGGAGGTACTCGGATTCACTTACCATCCAGATAAAAAGTGAAATTTACCGTTCATACCGTTGTATATCGAGCCACGAGGCGCGCGCAGTGCCGCTGGCCGATAATCGATCGTTCATGTTAAAAAATCCGCTCCATTACTTTGTACACAACTGGTTTGTGCATGCACCGAGTTGCACGGAAAATTCAATTTTTTTAGGTTTAACTTGAGCATATTCTCATTTTGAGGGGATCACAAGCTGCATGAATTACTCTGCCGGTAAGGTGAGCGTTTGGTTGATAATGATATATTCACGGAAATGGAAGATATCGGATCATATCGGCAAAAAAAAACCACACCGCTGAAAACCCATTAACGACTCAACGAGTATTTCCTAGCTCTAAACGGCTAATCTCACGTCATGAGCCTACAGCTGGAATTTTCAAGCTAACAAGTTTAGGGCGAAGTGGCGTTTGGGCGAAGTGGTTGAGGACGAAGTGGTTACGGGCGAAGTGGCGTTTGGGCGAAGTGGTTACGGGCGAAGTGGCGTTTGGGCGAAGTGGTTGAGGGCGAAGTGGCGTTTGGGCGAAGTGACCGACAACCGTACAAAAGTTGTAACAAAGAAAAAGTTACCGCTTTCTCAGCCGAACCATTTCCTTCTACTTCGGCCGGCGAAATGCTGCCATTCTCTTGCCTGTCAGCTTCTTTTAGCAAACCAGTTGGAGTTGGTGAATTGTTGGTATTCTTTCCACGAGCACCCCTACCTCTGCCCTTGCCTAAGTAGTTGGATCGGAGGTTGGGAAGTTCGCTTGTCCTCAGCCCAGCGTGGAGACTTCTTGCAGACGCCATGTTGTTTTGAGTAAAAAAAACAAATTACCAGGACAGTCTGGTTCCTGATGCCCAAATGGTACCTAAATGACTCCCTTCAACCTTGGCATCTGACTATATTGCACATCGAGCGCGGGATTCCCCCACGACGCGTACAGCCGACTTTAAAGAGGAACTAAAACCAATTTGCATTTTTCCACTTTATTGGCTTTTCTGAAAGCTTGTATATTCTTCTAACCGAATACAAATTGGTAAAGAACGATTAAAATTTATTTCATTGAAAAAAAATGGACTAAAATTGCCCCTTGGAGTTAGCGTTTGGTCTCAATTCCTGAAAAGGTCATTAGGGTGCAAATGTATGCATATGACCTTATGACGTGTGTGCGCTTACCCAGCCGTGCAGCCATCACGTCTGCAGCGTGTTGGGACTATCGTGTTTTATGACATTTTCGTCGTCAGCTGGTCGTACTTTCTTGGCATTTTTTGCCGAATTCACGTCCTTCCTAGCTTACTTTTGGAGTTATTCGGATCTCGAATGTATTAAAGTTAATAAATATTATGCCGAGAACGTGTGTGGTAGGTGGCTGCACAAGAAATACGGACAAAAATCCGGAACCTATCTTTTTTAAGATTCCCCAAAATTGATGGGAAACAACGACGGCAGTGGGTCCGGTTTGTGGAAACAACGCGATCTGACTTTAGGCTGACGAAGGAACATTTTACGAAAGACTGTGAAGATGAAATTGTATCTTTAGGCAGGCAGGCAGGCAGGCAGTTGGGGAAAGAAAGGAAGGGAGAGAAGAGAGGGAGAGAATAGGAGAGTAGGGGAGAGAATAGGAGAGTAAAGACTGACAGAGGGGCACCCTTTGCTGTGGAGAAATCTGAAAAACTTGGGCTCGGTACGCCCGTTGCGCAGAGAGGAGAGGGTACCTCCGGCAGGCAGTCGGGAGAGGGTCCGGAGGGCCGGCCAAAACGCACCCCGGCAGCCCGGTCGAGTGCCGGGCGGCGAGGAGAGGGGCTGAGCCCGGATGGAGAAAAAGACGGGGTTCCGGCCGGAGAGAAAAAGTGCCGGTAGGGACTCCGGGCCTTAATTCAACCCGATTTTGCGGGCCAGTCAGATGACGGGCCGAAAATCCACGTCAGAGTCCGGGTTGGGCAGAGTCCGGCGAGCGGGACGGAGCTCCCCCCCCCCCCCCCCCCCCCCCCCCCCCCCCCACCCCCCGCCGTACGGCGCTCCGCCGGGGCACCCGACAGCGGGAGGTGCGAACGGCAGATTTTGCGCACTGTCCAATGGCGGGTTCAGCCATGTCACACTGGGCACCCAGTGTTGGTCGACTGGGGGTACCGGAGGGTGGCCGCGCTCGGCCCTGTCGTGCGGCCCGGCGGACACCATCGGCCCGAGCACGCTGGAATCAGGCCGCAGTTGGACGGCACGGCTGGCGCCTGCGCCCGCTGCTGCGGTCCGAAGTCGTACTTCAGGTTCGATTTTCCGAGGGACCGGCACACGGCCAGCGGGACACGTAATTTTTTCCGGAAAAGGGAGAGGGCACGAGTAAGTATTAAAATGGTCATTGATGATGTTTAGAGTACAGATTGATACCGATTGTCGGGGTGTCCTGCAGCGTCTAAACAGCAACATTTTCATTAGTGGGCATTGCAACCAATTCGTGATAAAAAAATACTTGTGTCGGGGCGCCATGGGCGCGGGCAGCGAAGGGTCTTCGGGGGAGGGGGATTATATAATAATATATACAAACTCATCAGTGCAACGTTCATGCAATAAAGCGCCACCAGGAACAAGAAAATTAGGACAAAACCCAACACATAGTACTTAGTAGACATGCACGCACGCAAACACAATGGGCACTCGCATAGTGACGTCATCTATCTCCACGCAGCTACGTCACACGATTGGATTGTAAACACGCGGTTGACCCCGAGCTTTTCTGATTCTGAGCGAAAGCGACTCCAAAGTAAAACTTCTCTAAAATTGCCAAATCCATGCATAAACTCTTCAAACCTACTTTGTTAGGTTTGGGGAGGCATAAGCTCTCAGAAAAGCCACTAAAGTAGAAAAATGCAAATTGGTTTTAGTTCCTCTTTAATTTCCCGCATGCGCGTTTTTAGTCCGTTTTGCGCATAGAGTTATATTTCTATATAACTCTATGGTTTTGCGTCCGTTGCGTAAACGTTGCATTTGCGATGCGTTTTGCGCGCGTCATTTACCTTTCCATAGATACGTAAAGTATGCGCAGGGAATTTCGTTAGCAACGTCGGAAAATGAAAAAAAATGGCTACCAGGCAAAATCAAATGCGTATATTGATTGTAGCTGCAGCTTACAGAAAAAGAATTAATTCCAATCAAAAAAGAAAACACCGGGTGTAAAAAAGTAGGAAAGAAAATGAGGCCTATGAGCTTCAACTTCACGAAGAAAACTTCCGACAATATTTCCGTTTATCAAGAGAGCATGCAGTTTCGGCAACTTCTAGCTCTTTTGGCTTGGACAGGTGTCATCACTAAACATTGCATCTCGAGAGAACCCTCGTCCAGGTTGGACGTCCTTTAATACTTCATTGCATTCCGTTGTAGCGCAATGTAATGGAGATCTATACTATAGGAGTCCAACCTGGGCTAGAGAGAACCCACATATGCGCTTGAACTAATGGCATTATATTATGCCTTCGGTAAGTATTAATACATCTCCTGATGCACTCCCCGCGCAGTTGTCAAATTTCACCTCAAAAATATATTTTTGTTTTCAATTCTTTCCCTTGACAACACTCTAAAAACTGTGTTTAGCAATTAAACACAATCTTGCTATCAGTAAACATGTTAGAAGCTAAACATTACTTGTTCAGGCGTGAATATGTTAGCCTATTGCGCATGCGCCATGCGTTGCGTATCCGCCAAAATCGCTCCTGCTCCATATTATGCGATTTGGACGG